>CM053783.1:594053838-594586338 GCA_028749045.1 Cupressus sempervirens
TAGGTCTAGGCAAACTTTATATCTTTAATTTTTAATTGTGGAGACATTTACCCTTACAAACTTGCTTGTTTTTATTTGTTATATCATGCACATGCAGTAGTAGATGATGAAAATGTTGGACATGAGGAAATCGAAGATGAAGCAATGGATATGGAAGAAGGATCATCTGAAGGTTAGATAAAAATGTATTTAATAGTTCACTTATTATGTATATACACATATATCCCCTAAAAAGTTGTATCTTAAATCTTTATTTTAATTTTTCTTGCAACCTGAGATCAAAAAACAAATGAGAATGTTGATCTAGCTCAAAGATTGATGAAGAAAATTAATCATAGGAACATAGATCATTTAATTGAAATTGATGTGGAGAAATTAAGAGAATATGCTAGTCAACCTACACATACTACGAAGACGAAATTGAATAAAAAGTCTAAGGAAATAATTGCACTATTTGAGAATCTTGATATAGTGGATAAAATTCAACTATTATCAATTTCACTTCTTAAAGATAAATTAAAAGAGTTATTGAAACTATTGGGTGTAGATACAAGTATAAAAAAGAGGAACACTTCTAAACTACAAAACTATACTATTAAAAGTGTTAAGGAAGGGTTACATTCCATTGGGAAAAAAACTAGATCTGCAGATAAATCCATTGCACAAAGAGTGATACTAACACCTATTTTAAATAAGAAATTATGGCAAAAAATATAGATCTCTTCACTATCATCTCATATTGGGTATAGTTGAAAGATGATATCACATTATCTAAAAAGGAGAAACAATTTGGATGATAGTACATTAGAAGGAAATTGGGTGCTAATGTGTAGAGCTCTTCAATTTGATAGGATTGTGGAAACAATTAAGAACATAGTTATTCAATTTTGGATTGATAATAATCATCCTTCACCAAATAGAGGAGATTTCATTAAGTAGAGGATTGGGCCTAAGGAGTACATTTAACATGGAAAATGTGAGGCCTTGCCTTGACCCATCATAGTACAATTGATACATTATTATTTCAATACTTCACGACTTAATATGTCGAGACATTGTTGGATACACTGAACATTATTATGTTATTTTATATCGTGTGGTGTTCTGCTTTGAGATGTTTGTTATTTAAATGTTTTTTAAACATACATACTGATGATGTAGTACAGTTTGTGAATGCAGAATTAGGAATATGATTAATACCTTGATTATGCAATTTATTTTAATGGTTAAATATATGAGCAGAAATAAGATAAATAGTTAATTTTATGAAAGATTTATGTTTTGATTTATGTGACTATCCAGATGAGTTATATATATGCATGTGATTTTTCTCGAGCTATTGATGTGTGAAATGATTATGTAGGATTATTAGCCGAGAAATCTAATGAAGAATCAGAACTAGAGCTTATGTACCATTTGTGAAAACCAGGCTTGAGTCTAATGAAAGATCTAGACCTCGTTGTCTCATATTTTATTTTGTATTGTAATCTAAATGTTCGTATCATTCTGTAATTGTTAAGTGTTAATTTTTTATAATAGTGATCTTATAGTATCGTTTGACACTCGTGATTAATATATGCATTTAAACATGATAATTAGGGTTAGCCAAGCAACCTAATAATCTTAGTTGGACTAGATTAGTGACCTAATACTAATTAGTTAGTAATTGGGATTAATTACCCTAATTAGGATTTAGTGATAAATTTGCATTCTTAAGGTTTTTAGGAAGTCCAAATATTTCAAGCATTTTAATAGGTCCCTAAATAGTCATAGAGGCAAAAAATTATGAAAACTAAGTACCTAAGGGTTGTATGTATGGGTTGGGGGCATTTTCCAACCCTCTAGTCCCTTTTGTTGACTTTGGTGACCACCCAAATATCTCATTTTTGCTTTAGTGCGAAAATTAGAGTTTCACCATGAGTTTGATAAGTTAAACTCCACCATGAAGGTTTCCTTAATGACAATATAGAGTTAGAAGACTCCAGAAGCCTTTTTAAATGGGGAGTTATTACATTTTGTAAGTGGTTGAGTTAGGAGCCTATTTAGTGGCAGATTTGAGGGTGGAAGAGTGTTCACCCAACCTCTTGATTTAGAGAGCAAAGTCAGGACTGAAGGAAGAAGAAAGGATAACTCTTCTCAAAATTTAGTTTTCCATAACCATTTATGAAGGTAGTAATCCTTCAAGTTTGTTTCCTCATGTTGTGTTTCATTTCTTAAGTAAGTTTTTGTATATGTGTGTTCACGTGTTTGATGAACATGTTTGGGATCGGATTGTAATGGGTTTTCTTTAATTTTTTTCCTTTCTATTTTACATTTTATTTTTTAGGGAAATTGTAAGGGATGTGTTGGCATTACTCACCCTTGAATAGGGCAGAAGTGGCCATGTATGGGAGGAGGGCTTGGGTTGAACTCCAGCAGTGTAGAGTCTCTCCTCATGATGAGGAGAGGGAGAGAGTAGGGTGTTATGGGCCCCTACTTGTCAATACAAATCATGTTTGAGTTTTGGAAAATTGAAAAGTGAAAGAACACAAGTTCTCGTGATTATAACCTCGAAAGGGCATCTATTATGGTGTTGTGACTGACATCTCCTATCTGGAAAAAAATCCACCTTCTCTCTAGTCTAGTTCGGTAACAAACCTATTGTACAAACCTGGGATGGGAGTAAATGGGTTGATTGTGTCTTCATGCTAAATCTATTTGTCTCCCGGTTAGTTTTTTTCTCTCCATGATTACCTTGATGGAATTGTAGATTTTATAGTGGTTACCTTGTTATGGAGCCAAGTAGGATTTCAAAGTTGTAGTTTCAATTCAGATGTTTGGGAGATTTCTCCTCGAGATTAAGATCTTGTTGTAAAAATATTATTTTTTAACTTATCTTTGAAACAATTATGATCTCAGGTTTTCTTCCTTGGTTCTTTCTGAGGGAGTCCTTGAATCAGATGATTAAATAAAAATGGAGTATTTTTCATTCATATGATATTTCGTGTGATTAAATTTATATGCATATGTTTATTGGAAAATGGATGCAATGATGTTTTACCTTTACTGTGACATTTTTATACTTCAAATTTGTATTGATTTGTTAAGGTTAATTGGACGAAATGATGATATATATAAAGTTATGCAATTCAATACCAAACTATGTTAAGAAAATTTGATTATTTGAATGATAGATTATCTTGTATTTTCGTAGTTGTTGGAATGAAGACTAGTCCTACGTGGATGAATAAGAAAAGCATTAAACTCTATGTTATAATCCAACTTAGAAAAAAATTACCCCCCTTACCATGTAAATCTAATTTGCATTTAAAATCCCACCCTTAGAAAAACAATATGGGACTTTTGAAAATTTTACATCCTTAGAGAAAAAAGCTATTGCCTTTTGTATGAGGAAGGTTTTAATTCATTTAGGACAGAGCATATGCCCTAAAGATTCTATTTTAAAATCCATAGGATTTATTTAATTAATAGTTTATGATAATATACATTGCATGAAATTTAATATAAAAACCGACACACACAAAAGAAATGATGACATATATAAAGTTATGCAATTCAATACCAAACTATGTTAAGAAATTTTGATTATTTGAATGATAGATTATCTTGTATTTTCGTAATTGTTGGAATGAAAAATAGTCCTACATGGATGAATAAGCAAAGCATTAAACTTTATGTTATAATCCAACTTAGAAAAAAAAAAATACCCCCTTTACCATGTAGATTTAATTTGTATGTAAAATCCCACCCTTAGAAAAAAACAATATGGGACTTTTAAATTTTTTACATCCTTAGAGCATAAAGCTCACTGCCTTTTGTATGAGGAAAGTTTTAATTCATTTAGGACAGAGCATATGCGCTAAAGATTCTATTTTAAAATCCTTAGAATTTATTTATTTAATAGTTTTATGATAATATATATTGTATGAAACTCAATAAATAAATTTAAAAACACACACACATATACATATACATACATATATATATATATATATATATATATATATATATATATATATATATATATATATATATATATATATATATATATATATATATATATATATATATATACATATATGTATATGTATACATATATGTATATGTATACATATACATATATGTATACATATACATATATGTATATATATACATATATATACATACATATACATATATGTATGTATATACATATATATATGTATATATGTATATATGTATATACATATACATATATATATATGTATATACATATACATATATATATATGTATATACATATACATATATATATGTATATATATATATATATATATATATATATGTATATGTATATACATATATACATATACATATATATGTATATGTATATACATATATACATATACATATATATATGTATATATGTATGTATATATATGTATATATATATATATATATGTATATATATATATGTATGTATATATGTATGTATGTATATATATATGTATATATACATACATACATACATACATACATACATATATATATATATATATTTATGTATGTATATATGTATATATATATATGTATGTATATGTATACATATATATGTGTATATATATATATATGTATATATGTATATATGTATGTATATATATTATATGTATATATACATATATATAGATATATACATATACATATATATATGTATGTATGTATGTATGTATGTATGTATGTATACATACATACATACATACATACATACATACATACATATATATATATATATATATATATATATATATATATATATATATATATATATGCGCTAAAAAAATCCAATCCTATCCTATCAAAAATACCACCAACCAAACTTTAAAGTTTAAACTCTTTTCTATTGTCTTCTCTCCATGCACACACCCATCCCATTAAAGAGGGAGTTAATAAGTGTTGATCTTGGGGGGGCGCGCGGGGGGGGGGGGGGGGGGGGGGGGGGGGCTCTTGAATTGACAATGCCCTTCAACCTCACCCCATACACTAGGTCCTCACGCATTATCCTCAGGCAGCATCGGATAGAATTGGGAACCCATACGCCCACATAGGAGGACAGGTGACACCTTGGTAAGTGGGTGGTGATAGGGTGGTTAGGATAGGAGGGTGTGACAAGGTTAGATGTAAGGGGGTTAGTTAGAGTTAGGTGTTAATAGAGTTAGCATGTAGTGTTAGTATTAGATTATCATTAGTGTTAGATAGTAAGTTAAGGTTAGTTGTTAAATGTTAGATGTTAGTAAGGGTTAGGGGTAGAATATGTTAGATATTAGAAATTAGATAGTGTGTTATTTTGTTTTAGTATTTTAGTAAAAGTAAGTTAGTTTAGTCATATTAAATTAATTATTAAGGGTTTAGTTTAGTCATATTAAATTAATTATTAAGGGTTGGAATATGATTTCAATTAGATAATGTTAAATTTTAGTATTAAAATATGTTAGATGTTAGATAGTGTAAGTGTTTTATTAAGTTCTTTAGTATTATGTGTTTTGATTAATTTTGTTGTATTTATCATTTAATTATATTAAATACTTTAGATATGTTTATTTTAGAATAGTTTTGTAGATTTAAGTATTATTAGTTTAGTTTTAATTTATGATTACTAGTAGGTTTAGTGTATTGATCATTTACGTTTGGAATATTGAAAGGTAACTAAAAGTAATATATTATTTTAAATTAAGTTCAATATAATTAAAATAAATACATATTTTATCATGTAATATTTAATTAGTATTGGTAATGCTTAAGTTATGATTGACGACATTAATCTTATTAATATTAATTAGTGAAATTGAAGGTTGACTTTAAAAGAATGAGTTAGTTAGTAAAGATAGTTAGAGGGAGTGTTATTTTTGGGGTCTAATATAAATTCAACAAATATCGAAATTGATTTAATAACGAATGTTCAAATATAATGAGTTAATCCTACACGTTGGTTATAAGCTAGAATGAAATGTTAAGGTATTGTTAGGGAAACCCATACCTGTCTCTTGGCATACCTATAGTTTAACTTGTGAAACAAACATATCAAATTATATCAAAACCGTATGTATCATGTAAGCTGTAGTCAAACAGTATTAACATAGTAGATTTAATAAACTTTAAAAATAAAATCGTGTATTTTTGCCCCATATTTTGGGCATGACAGAAAACATTGGTTGGATGTCATGCAACATGAATTGTATCTCTCATTTTGTAATTTAAATCCTGACACAAAGATTGGACAAACAATGTCTGAAAGATTGAAACCCTATTTTGTGAAGATAAATGAATCTTTTGAAACATGTTTTTGTCGATATCATGTTGAATTTGTTTTGTACTATCAAGGGTTTTGAAAGATGATAGAAGAAAGTGGTGCTTCTCAAACTTCTTTTCATAAATGATCAAGCCAATTCATAACATCAATCTTATGTGACAAACCAAATAATTGTACATTGGGTAAAATAGATTGCATAAGAGGAACTTGTGAAACATGTGATAACCTGACTAAATTTCCTTTGATGTATGAAGATACTAATATGATGAGGATGGTAAAATGTAAGAGATATAAGTACATAAAGTTGGAAACAAAAGTCAGAAAAGAATCAACAAGGTTGGAATATGTAGAGGATGACATACCTGCTGGAGAATTTATGTCAAATTTTCATAAATTGATTCAACCATATATACATCATGTTTTTTTTGCTAAGAAGAAAGCATAATAGTTTCAAACATTAAGAGAAAATTTCCCACTCAAATTCTTTTTATCTATTGTTAACTTTGCAGAGAATTACTCTTTCATTTCGCAAAAACAACTTCAAGTGGAATACTACTTTACAAAGAAAATTACTATTATGGTTCAAGTGTCTTATTGACATGCACAAATTGATTTGGATGGTGTGAAAAGTACAGATCACTTGAATGGGTCATTAAAAAAGAGTATCACTTTTACATTAGTGATGACAAAGAACATGACACACATTTTGTGGAACATTGTTTTAAGACATTTTTTGAATATTTGAAAAAAAAAAAGGCATACAAATGGAAAAAAAAATTGTATGGTTAGATGGACGTGCAACACAATTAAAATCAATTAGAGCATTTTATGCATTATGTAGATATCATTGATACCTTAATATACCACACATTTGGAGTTTTTTCAAGAGTGGACATGGAAAGGGTGAGCACGATGGTGCAGGATCTTGTATCAAATGTGTTTTAAGAAAGTATCAAATGGACTATAAAGGATATCACATTAATAATGCTCATGGTGTGGTTGAGTGGTGTAAAACACATTTTACGGTGCTTGTAAATATAGATAACACGTCATCACAAGCATATCGAGTTATACCATTCATAGTGTTTTGGGAGGTATCAGGTATAAATTAGTTTGAATATTATAATTGAGTCAAATTTATATTTAATATGTTAGGTGATAACTAAATTATATGTGTATACATGTTTAAAACTCATTTTTTATATGTATGTATGGACCTTACATTCAAGTGTCGATAGAAGATCAATGCATGCATGCAAGAGGGTAGACTAGAAGACATGATCTTTTCATTTAGTTATGAGTACAAATAGTAATGTGTAGTCATTATACACAAGAGAATACTCATGTTTTTATCCTAATTGCATTGATGAAAACTATGATGGTTGCATTAATAAAGAACATGGATATGTGGGTGAATGGACTTTGGTGCCACTAGATGTTATCAATACGAATGAGTTTGAGGAAGAAAACAATGATGATATTTGATGCATGCAAAAAAATAAAATGTGAAAGATTTGTATGTTGGTTTTCTTGTCCCTATTGAGGTGGAAGCTTGTGGTGAAGATGAAAATGGTTCTATATCTTTCTTTTGACATCAAAGTGTGGGACACACTTTTCTATCTACCAAGGGAGTCTGATGCAGGAGCATCTTGCATGGGAAAATTAAATTATTAGAAAAAAAAAAAAAAAAAAGAGGAAAAAATTGAAAAAAAAAAAAAATTAAAAAAAAAAAAATTAAACAAAAAAAAAAAAAAAAAATTGTGGAGGAGAGAGAAAGTGACGAAAATTAGAGGAGAAATAATAAAAAAATAAAATGGAGAAAAGAAAGGAAAAGGAGATTTCTATTTTCGAGGCGCATAGGGGGCGTAAAAAGAAAAATAATAAAAATAGTTGTCATTCCATTAATCAAGGTGTATAGGTGGCAATTTAGAAGTTTGTGGAAATATCCTTAAATCATGTATTTAATATTTGTTGGGTGCTTAGTTGTATTTGGGTGGGAATTTAATATTTATTTAAAGGTAGTTGTATTTACCTTTTATCCCACATTGGTTGTGTTTGTAATGTCTTGGGTTAGAAGTGCCTATTTAAGAAAGGCCTATTATCATTTATAATCAAGTTCAAGAAGTTCAAGGAATGGAAGCTCTTCTAAAGAAAGTTCGAGAAATGGAAGCTCTTCTAATGGAAGTTGGAGAAATAGAAGCTCTTCAAGTGTAAGCTCTTCAAGTAGAAGATCTTTGTATGTAATCTCTTCTAATGAATTTCAAGTATTAATGGAATTTTTATGAAGCATTTTGTCATCTCTCTCTAGTCTCCATATTATTGCATTTTTGGTTGTGAGTTGGTACGGGTGGTGTGGCCCGTCATCAATATTCCATTTATTTCTAGTGATTATGACCATATTTTGGGATTGATCAAAGTTGGTATGTATGTATATGTACATGTATATTTGTTTCATAATTTTGGTTAATTTATTTAATATATATACTCATGTACATGAAACATGGAATTTATATACATACACTTTTTGTAGGCAATGTTTTTGCAGTCATTGCAGAATTTGAAAATGGAGAAGGTGTTAGCTATTATTTATTGTGTTGCACCATACAAAGAGAGAAGCTAACGAAGATTGAAATAAGTGATGAAATTGTGTTTCCCATGGGTTAGTATATAGTTGAATCATGTATGCACATCTATGTTTTTTATGAATTCAAATTTATTGACTTATTTGATTGATGTATAAATATGGATATGCGTACATATATTTAGTAATTAATTTTAATCTGTGTGATATTTTGAAAATGTGTATGCAAGTTCTGTTGTTGTATAGGGAACATATTTAAAGCAACGAAGATTACTTAAGAATGGGATTCATATTACTGATTATCAACCTAACAATAAGGTATATCAGTATAGTAACCATGTTATTGCTAGTGGTCTAACTCTTCATCTAGTCAAAGGACCTGGAATATGTAAGTGGAGGGTCGATATTAATGATCATGGGAAAATATTAAATTCCATCCAACAACAAGCTGGCCCACTTCATACAAGATAGAAACAACTTTTAATTTGAAATAGCTTGAACATTTTGAAATTTCTTTGAACTATTTGAAATTTGAAATTTGGTTGAACTTGATCCTTTTCAATTTTAAATTTGGTTGAACTAATTATATAAATTACTTTTACTCTTTCATTTAACTTTTCAAGTTTATATTGTGATTTTCTCTAATTATAGAAATTAGGAACTTATATGCAACTAATTAGGACATATGCCTTGAGGGGAAAAAATTTGAACACTTGTTTTAAGGGGATGAAATTAGGACTTGTAACTAACTATATAAATTACTTTTACTCTTTTATTTAACTTGTGAAGTTTCAATTATGATTTGTAGATAATTATAGAAATTAGGAACTTATATGCAACTAATTAGGACATGTTTCTTGAGGGAAAGAAATTTGAATACTTGTCTTTAGGGGATGAAATAGGAATAGACTTTAATCATTTCTAAATATCACTTGCATTACTATCATCATGATGTCTCCTCATAGCACAGTATGAAGATTGACTATTAGGATGCTCACTAGGATGTGTTGACCCCTATATATATTCAAGAGAAAGTGATATCAATGTATGCAATTTCATATTAAATTAAATCTCTTTTAAATTTACAAATTGCATACAATTTATAATATATTACATTTAAACTCACATGTGTCTAATTCAAAACATTTAAAACTCACCTGTCCACTACTGGCATCACCAAATGAGTCTCAACGATGTACACAATCTGGCATCAAAGATGGAGTAAAAAGAGGAATGTCCCCCTACAATACATACATACATACATGTGCAACAAATCAAATTAAAAAATGTATAATTACAAAGGCACAATATTTATACATGCATAAATTATTAGTTTCAAACAATTGACATTTTAACATGAACAAAAAACTATAGATTTACCTGTGCAGATATTGGCATCTGATAATACTAAGACTGCCTAGCATCGATCGTGACCACCAATATATCCAACAAAATTTGGGCCTCATCTAGCTCCATCTCTGCATCTATGCTAGCATGATTGGTGTCTAGTGCACTTCCTAATAATGATAAGCCAAGTGGACTAACTAGATGAGATGGCATAGAAGTAGAATCATCACATGTCAACAAGTCCATCCATCATGTGGTCAACATCATCAAGGTCCACATATAAACTCTAACCATGCCCTACACTAGCTAAAGGGTTTGTACTAGTATGTATATGTACCTTTGCTACAAAAGAGTGGTCAGTAGGTGGATCATGATGTGTACTACCACCATGACCACTACCTATTCAATGTGAGGAATGTGGCTGAAGTTATGTCCCAATACTACCATGAACATGATGTTGAACATCTGATATGGATATGTCAAGGTGCTCTGATATGAATCTATATGAATATAATAGATCCTCAGCAAGAATAGTCATAGTATCTCATGCCAACACTTCGTTGAGACCCTCTAAGCTAGTTAGTAAAGGGATGCATGTTGCATTACAATTATCCTAAAGATGAAGCACCGGACAATGATCTGGAACGTCGATGAGACATCAAATAATGACCAACCTCGTCACTCAAAATAGATTTGACAAAAGCATATTTCTCTCCAAATCCCTAAATTACCCCCCATAACTAGGTACTACGCATGGCCTCATCAGCTAACAGACCTAATATAGGGGAAATAACATCTTCCCTCTCTCTAACAATCAACCTTTGTGTCTATGGTAGATGACCCAACTGCCTATCAACTAGTCTACCATGCCACTATCATAAATAGAATGGTAAATCAGTGTAGTTCACCACCCTACCTAAGTGAACCTCAACATAAAGTTGTCATGCAAAATATAGTGGAATTTTCTCATTATTTGGATAATGACCATGAGCAGCAAGGAAGCATGGGTATATAAGTGCAGCCATCTGTGGATCTATACACTTAAGGGGAGAATACCCCTTCACATACTTTTGTGGAACATAATGTGCAAAATATTCCCTCTGCAATGTCTCTTTGGGCACTAAGCCATGTACCTACTATAGTGAAAGACTTGAAGAGACCTCTTCTCTCTTACTTTCAAGGACAACCTATATAGTATGTGCAGAATATGGAGCAACACCATGAATCTCATCTCTATTATATGTAAGGCTATGTAAAATGCTCTAACATGTACTACTATATACACTAGATCATGTGCCACTAGCCAAGGATTCATCAAGTCTTTGAATCTCTGGGTTAGTGCGATCATAGAGCATGTCGAGTGGGATATGTTGTTGATATAGGGGAATAGGTCGATGCTAGTGGAGACAAGCTACTACTCGAGGGGGATAGGCTACTGTTGCTCGGGGGGGGATAGGAGGTTGCTTCTTGGGGGGATAGGAGGTTGTTGCTCGAGGGTAGGAGGTTGTTGCTCGAGGGGATAGGAGGCTGTTGATCTGCCATGTGGAGGTCAATGTATGTATTATGCACATGCATAATGTGTAAACCTGAAATTAAAATTAAAATATGACATTTAATAAACTTTTAATTTATTATAATGACATTTAAGAAACTAGAATTTTGTAAACATGAAATTAAACATATAATAGTATAAACATGAAACAAACATAACATGCATACTACATGTGTGTTTACATCCTAAATTAAAATATGAAATTTAATAAACTTGAAATTTATTGTACAATGACATTTAAGAAACTAGAATTTCGTAAACATGAAATTAAATAATGCGTAAGCATGAAACTAGCATACATTATGTATCATGGGAACTCCTTCTCTTTTTAGTACTGTTTGTTGTTCTCGATGCCAAATTAGTGTTGTATTGATAAATTATGTATTTGGCATCTCAACTACTCTTGGATATTTTGCTCGGGTTTATCTTAGGGACAAGGTGCCACTTATGGCTCCTGCTCCTATGTGGTAGTTTGTCCAACAACTGTTTCAATTTGTAGTTTTCACCTGTTTGTATTTTTAGAAGATGTTTCAAATATTAAAAATATGATATTATGTAATGGATTTCATTTCAAAGGTTGATTTGAAAATAAATATTTTATAAAAAATATCATAAAGATTTATGATAAATATTTTATTTATTATAATAAAATTATTTAAAAAGTATTAAAAAAAAGATAATATTTACTATCATAATAATTATATTTAAATATTAGAAAGAAGAAAATTAATATATTATTAATGTGTTTCCTTAAAATATGTGAAATTGTAATTATATTTAATATTCATAAATAATAAAACGTAATTAATCAATACTTTTTTCCAGTAATTATGCATTGCAAAATTTTCATTGAATTAAAGAATGAAAGCTCAACAATGTATATACAATTAGTTTATGTTAATTTTTTAAAACTAATAATATTCTTGTTTTTTAATTGGGAAAGCAACAAAATAATAGTGTAATTGTTATGTGTTACTTGATGTTTTGTCACTCATTAAAAACATTAAGCTACACACCATCATCATCATCTCATTGTGTTACTTACTAATTATTGTTATTTCTCTTTTAAATATATAAATAGTAATCTAGAAATATATATTTAAAACATTCATCCATAATTTTTTTTCATCAATTGCATTTTTAGTTCCTACCATAGGCAAGATACCATAACATCCAGTCGATGTGTTTACTTAACTTTTTTTGAGCCAATCAAATTTCAGAATTTTTATCTGTTCCTATTCAAATATAAAGTTTGTTTATATAAACTTTGTGAATATATAAATTTGTACCAGTGTGAATAGCCACTGTTCATTTTTTTTGAAAACTTTTGATTGGTCAACAATGAAGTTTTTAGCCTGAACTTTATTATGCCCACGTATAAAATTGTGCACTATGGAGACGTGTAATTTTAAAGGATCAAAAAAGATCTGTACTGAAGATTTGTTTCTTATGTTGATGTGCCTTGACAGGCTTTGTGCAGTGGGTTAGCGTTAAAATTTAATGCAGTGTTCTACAAAAATCTATGGTCATTGAATGTGCATGGTTGGAATTGGAGATTACATATTAGACTCATCTAGGGGCCTTTGAATGACATTAAAATCCAATGCAATTTCTTTCAAACTCATTAGATTTCTATAGTGAGCAATTGTTGTGATCCTAATCCTGAAACACCTTGCATGAGCATCGATCCTAATGGATTGTGCCCGATTCTGGCACCTCCCCCTCTGCTGGAATTCAGATTTATCGGCCTCAACATGAAAAGAAGCCCACCGAAAGACATGGAGGTTCTATACATTGTTGTTCCTCCTAATGAACCAGGAAATATCTAGATTGGATTGGAAGGTCCATGACCTGTTACACCCGCAGTCGGGGGCAGCATCCAAAATGCTCCCAGCATGTTTGGTGCACTATTTTGTGGAGAAGCCACTGCACACATAGCCCCCACTGCCCCTGATTGTTGTTGCTGAAATCTTTTCAACTGAAGCTCTTCTCTCAACCTTTTCCTCGAGCTCCCACAATCAAATTCTTGCGGGCAATGATGATTTTGGTTTTGGTGTTGGTTTTGATCTGGGTCTTTGATGAAATTCTCCAACATGTCAGCTCCATCATTGTGGTAAAGGTCCATCCCCTGTGACCTTGAATCCTCAACCCACGCTGCCTGAGATCGAATGTGCTCAAGCCGCGTGTCAGATTTTAATTTTAATATACATTTGTTCTGTCATCTAAATTTGTGGCATTTTTCCTTATATCTGTAATATGATGCAATATGAATCACACCCTTTTTTTGATGTGCTACGTTTGTAGGAGTTAGTTATTAAATATTAATATCTCCCAGTGGTCTTTGGCTCAGGATGATAAAACAACATCGGGAAGATGATTTGCGACAACATAAAAAAGGCTCTCCTTCAGAAATTAAACTCCTGACTATGGTTTAGCTTCATTCCTTTCTAGAAGACATATATATCATGCATTTAGAATCATCAGGCTTTATAACCATTATCTGCCTTATGTATTTCACGTATATGCGTGCCTCAGACTTATCGTGATTCCTTGATTCACTGTGATTATTTCAGACAGAGTATTGAATATTTTTGGCACTTATGTCTAATCATCTTGATATTGTGGGCCTTCTGGCAGTGGACTTATCCCTCATGCTAATTTTTGACTTCATCTTTGTATATTCTCTCAACTTTTACGACATCTTCTATCACCGTCTACTGTTTTTTATTGTTGGTCCTTATATATTTCCATCACATCAATATGATATGGCTTCAAAATCACCATATAAGATAATGCATGATGTGTCATTCTATTTTGAATCCCCATGTTTGACTTCCATTCATCATTGCTTTGATTCATATTAGCATCTTCTCATTATGTCAAATGTTTGCACGCAGATGGTTCATTTGTAATGTTACTTCTTCCAGCTTGTTGTAGCATCCACAAACCTCAAGGGCATGCAGACTCTTTGGCTTTTACCGAACGTCCTTTTGTCCCTTTTGATAAGTATTACTACACAACTTCTTAAGAGACCATTCGTAGTTCGTTCAGATTTGTGCATCATTTATGTATGACTCACTCTAAAGAAACAATTTTCTGTATATACTTTTGTTACTATCTTTAATTTTTGACAAATGGCATTCTCCATTTTTTTTTTATTTATGCTCGTTAGTAATTATGGGCTTGCCTTGTCACTGATTTAAATCATGCCAAATTCTTCCAACATAGGCATAATCTTCATGCATTCACTTGATAGGTACTATCATCATCAATGTGATGATTCAAGACACAAACTAGTCTATGTTATTAAATCACCTCCTTATAGATTAATGTTGTTCATTTTTTATTGCTATTCTTACAAGAGTTCCCTTTGAGTCATGACATCAATGATTGCTTCCACCAAGTTTCCAGCATTATCTTTCAAATGGAGGCCAAAAACTTTTTGAGCTCCATCAGGACTCTCTGAAATTTAATTGTCGACACGTGGAGTATGTGGATTTCTCTTGGTAGAGAAACAAAGACTCTTGGAGAGCATCTAAAGTTTTGCAGCTAGTTCATGTAGATGTTTGTGAACAAGTGAATACTCCATCAATAATTGGTGCTAGGTATTTTCTTATGTTTATACATGATTTTAGTAGGAAAATGTGGGTATTTTCCTTAAGGAAAAATCAGATGTGTGTAATGAATTTCAAAAAATCAAAGCATGAAAAAAGTGTCAGTATTTCTAATCATTACTCTAAGGTTACATAATGGGTGGAATTTTGTTCTGATGAATTAAAGTGACTTTTGTGCTAAAAATAATATGAAGCATCAAATTATCACACCATACACCCCTCAATAGAATTGTATTGTTTAGAAGAGGAACTGTAGAATTAAGAAGATTGCTTGCTCCATGTTGGAGCATATGTTCTTAAGAAGTGTTGGGTAGATGCAGTGTATATGATTATGTACATTTTGAATTGGTCTCCCACACAAGCCGACAATAAGAGGACTCCAAACTAAGCATGGAGTGGAGGAAATCAAATATCAACCACCTGAAAGTTTTTGGGATGATAACACATGCTTGGATTCTAGATGCAAAGAGAACCAAACTAGATTTCAAAAGTTTGAAGTTGATGCTTATAGGCTATAGTGACAATCATAAAGCCTATATGATTGATGTCAACACTAATCATCTCACATTGAATATAGATGCGTTGTTTGCTGAAGAAGGTGGGCCCTTTATGGTCTCTTCTCCTATTCAACATCTTGAAGATCAACCTTTGCAAAAATAGATTTGGGTGTTAGGCTTCCATTAGCTTCATCTAAAGGGAGGGATTTCAATGATTTCAAACTTGAATTGGTTGAATCTCCTAGACATGACATTTTACAACTAGATTTCCTTCAGGGAAACTTAAATCATCATCCAAATGAATTTATTTCATGCAATCCAAGTCATGGTGATCGTCCTGATTTGGAAGGAAATGGTCCTACAACTAGCCATCAATAGCCCTACACAAACTCATATAAGGTTAGGGTTTTTTTTCCCAAAAAAGAGAAAATATTAATCACAAAGAAATATTTAATTTTCACTTATTATTCTTCCAAAAATGATATTATCATATGTGAGATAAAATGTAAGAAATAACAATATATACCCTATTGATATATATTTGAATATTTCAATGCCTCCAAATAGTATAAACATTTACAGTTGAAGATACATAATTAAATGTAAATAATTTTTTAAGATAAAATATTTAATTGAGACAAATCATTCACATGATCTAAAATTTATATCTTCAAAATAAGCAACATTCACAAATACATATTTCTATCCATTTAAAAGAAATCATTATAGATCTTCTAAATTTAAGGTAAAAGAATATTAATAAACCCTTACCCTTTATTTAACTCGTCATGTAAATAATTTTACCTCAAAGATTTATATAAAAATTAATTAGTAATATTATAATGCGCTTACATCTTTGAGAATTAAATCATAAAATGCCAAAAAGAAGATAAAAAATTAATTTGACCTCTTTGGCAATAAGCTCAAATTCTTACCTTTGGGATTTCGCAATTTTGTATTCTCATTCAACTCACCTCCCAAACTTAGCGAAAGCACATTTTAAAGCTTGGGGTTATTCTTAAAATTAAATTATTCGTGAATCTTATTTTGTTTTTTTTCTTCAACCAATCAAAATGTAGAATTTTTTTTTCATTGTTTGTACTTTTATATTGTTTCTAATTTTCATATCTTTAGTGAAATTTATTTTAAAAACTTTTATTTGTCTTCTTATTGGCTAGTACAATAAACACTCATGGGTGGAACAATTTGTAATATTTACTTATCTTAATGAAATATTTTTTCCTCAACTTTAGGCTTTTCTATAAACTCCTAAAAATATCCAGCATTGGTTGGTGGTTGTAATTAATGCATATCTCTAGAAACATCTATTCTTTTCATAAAAAATTATGTCCACATATTTTCTTCCCTTCCATCATATTCTAGAACATTCAAGTAATTGCAAAATGAGAAGATGATAGAACATGATTGCCCACAATAGAATTTGAATTTATGGGGTTAACTAAGCTAGGGAAACTATGGAGGTGTGTATGATCAATGCATGTTGTAGTGTTGGTGCTAGAGATGGAGATTTTATTTTAGTTTTAGTTTCTAGCTGTAGAGATGGAGATTTTCTTTTAGTTTCAGTTTTTGACTTTTTTTTTTCTATATTATAAATTTACAAATTTAATTAGCTTTTAGTTTTTCCTTCTCTAAAAAATAGATCTAATCTTTTGTTGCAAATATAGGGTTCTAGTGATTACCATAATGCTAGAAAGTATATATATCAGGATTTTTGGGACTCAAAGATGGATAATATTCTTGTCAAGTATCTAATTATTAGTTTTGATACTATAGCATTCATGAATGTTTTTTCTTTTTTATTTTGACCAATCAAATCATAAAAATTTTACAAATGTCTATGCATTTATAATGTTTCTAATTTATAATGTTTAAATACAATTTATTAAAAACTTTTATATCTCTTCTTATTGGTTAGTACAATGAACAACCATGGGTGCAACAACTTGAAAACTATAATATTAATTCCTCAACTTTAGACTTTTTTTAATAAACTTTTGGGCATATCCAACTTTAGTTGATGGTTGCAATTAATACACAAGTATGGAGACATCTATTTTTTTCATAAAAAGTAATATTTATTCCTCAACTCTAAACTTTTTTAAATAAACTTTTGATTCTCGAGGCATCTATTTTTTTCATTAAAAGTAATATTTTTTCACTAAAAGTAATATTTATTAGTTAATGAGAAATTCTAAAAGAATCTTTTTTTTCCTTAAAAAACTTATAACATTTTTTTTAATTGTTAAACAACACTTTATATTAATATTACTTCTTTTTATTGAATGCAACAAAAATCAACAATTTTATCCGCAACATAAATATAAACTACTAGACTACTATGGCATGAGCTAGAGGCATTGCATCCTTGCTTAGATAAGTTACTTCTTTAATAATAACTATTCATTGTTTATTTTCATTTTCTAATGTGACTTTTCAATTGGAGGTGAGGGTTCTACTAAATAATAAAATGATTTGACACCAAAAAGATATAAGACTCAATAATTAAAAAAATACTTCTTGTAGTTGGCCATCCTTGTTTTAGAGAAGATATTTTATCTAATTCATTACAGAAAATCTTTATTGTGTCAGAAAAGCTGGTTTACTATAATCTATTAAAGAAAGTCACCAAACTCCATATCTGGTTGTTTCCTTAATTTCTTATCTATGTAGCTCAAAGATACTTTTTCTTAGGACAAGGATCTTGAAATATATATATGAACAAAAGGATACAATACAATTTCTTTGTTATACTATTTGGCAAAATGCCTAGACAAAGATGTTACCTAATGAGATGCTAAATTTGTAGGATATTTAAAAAATGAATGTATTGGAAAGGCTTTATAAGCTTTCAATAGAATACTAACGACATAAGGTATTGAGTGTAGGTTTTCCATGGTTTAGATTATATGTTTTTGTTTTTGTTTTTTTCCTTATTATATGGAAGAAAATGATGCTCTTGTAATAATTACATTCTATGGAAAAAATGATTTCTTACAATAGTTATTTGGATTTGTTTTGTAAATAATTTTGAGCAAATCCTAATTCAAAAGTTCTTCAACGTACCTATTGCACACTAAGATGTCATTGCTAGTATATTAAATATAGTGTTAACAAGGAAGTGTGTATTGAGCCTTGATGTGGCATGGAAAATTAACATTGTTTGTTTACTTACTCAAGAAGAATAAAAATTATTTCTTCAAATAACACGTACTATGTCTTTCCCATTCATTATCTTCTTTTTTTAAAGTTAGTTTTGGGTCATTGAACTAAAGAGCTACCTCTACACGATGGACATGCAAGATATGGATAGCCATTGACTAAGTTTATATAGTGAGAACACTCAAAATGATCCGATACATAAAAAATTATTGTTGAGTGTTTACCTATGGATGTTTTTTTTCATAACACTATTGAAAGAAACTATTCATGTCAAACTTACTCAAGATGTATAAAATATTAAAGAAGATGTATAAATTAACTAGCACTTGCACCCAAAATGAGGTGCAAGGGTAGTCGATAGGGTTTTTATTTGAAAGAATAATTAAAGATATATATAATAGAAGGAATCATATAAAATTGACATTATACAAATATGTGTTGCACCATAACCATTTTGTATTAATAAACAAATAGTAGATTAATATTATATAGTTTTTGTGCTTCTAGATTTTAGAATGCATTATACATCATTAATATGTCATTTGAATTTTTGAAAATTCAAAACAATTTTCATTTTTATGTCTGATTAATATTTTTATAAGTTTTTTTATTTTATATTAATTATATATTTTTTTAAAATACATGAACTCATTTTTATTTGTAATATATATTTAGAATATATTATAATACAAACAAAAAATTATAGATATATAATATTATATTATATATCAGGTATGTATTGATAAATATTATCATTTTCACACAATATTATAGAGTTAAATTTATTCAATAATTATTTTATTTTATTATAATAATTTATTTTTAAAGAAATATAATACAATTAAAAGTTTAAATTATTTTATCAACAATTTGATATAGGTTATTAAAGTGAAATAATGCATATATATTTTTTAAATTAAAATTATATTTAAATTCATTAAGGGAAGTAGTAAGTCATTATGTGGCACTTGTTTTCAATTTTATTTCAATATTGTACAAGGGCATCCCGTTGAGGTTCTTTGCCACATCATGGTGAAATCTCCTCACCCAAGTTGTATTATATATTTTCCTTATCATTTTAAAAATTAATGACAATACAATTGCATTCCTTCTTTATTGCAAAAAACTACAAGTATTACCTCCTAGTGATTATAATTATATTCATAAAATTACAATCAATCAAAGATTTTAGTTTTTAATTTCTAACTTTTTATTATTTAATCATGGAAGCTCGAACCACTAGAAATGTAGGGAATGGGAAGGAGAAGCATGAGTTTAGTATGCTTGAAAAGACTTTTGTACTATTTAATAAGTCATCTATGTGTAAGTACTATGATATCATAATATTTTATCTTTCTTATAATATTTTTCTCTACAACCACAAGTTTATTCTCCATGGAAAAGGGTTTGCTTCAATGGCGGAGAAAAAACCTCTCAAAAGTTTTGGTGTATTTCTAGGTTATTGCTAGGAGACTATGTATGAAAGATGAGACTTTAATCTCACAATATATTTTTAAATATTCTACATTCTATCTATTCTATACCTTTGATAAATATAATGATTTAAAAAAATAAATTTTAATTTAATTTTTAATATAAGATTTATTTATTTTTATTTACACAGAAGCAAAGCAAATCATATGTTAAAACTATACATTTTTAAAAAAATTAATTTGTAGTAATACTTTATATTATAAAAAAATAATTTTTCAATATTAAATTCATACTAAAAAGATAGGTACTTTTTTTTAAAAACTATTGATAGTTTGTGTTGTCACTCAAAATTCCTTCACAATAATTACATTAAGAGTGATAAAACTAATAGATTTGAAAAATGTGTATATATATACTATTGATTATTAGTTCCTTTGGTAGGAAACTAATGGAATCATGAGGTTCCATATTAGTTACATAATCTAAAAATTTTATTGATATACTAACGTTTGCAAAAGGTTTATTAATTTGCATTTTTTTTGGAATTGAAAAATACAATTTTTTTAAAACTGTATTGACTCATGATGAAAAAGGCAATGAAAAAATTCAATTTTCTTCAACAAAAATACAACTATTTTTTCCAACACCTCTATTAATGCATGCATTAATTGCAACTTTATCTTTTCTACATTTGTGACAAGTGGATAAACTTTTTTAAAAAACAATCATTTTTCTTACACCTCTATTAATGAATGCATTAATTTCAATTTTATCTATGCCACACTTGTCACAAGTGGATAAACTTTTTTAAAAAAAGACAATCAGTTGTAATTGATGTTTATTTTTGCAATTTGTAAAATGCTATATTTTAATCAGATATAGAGTTAAATATATTTCTTATTTTAAACACATTTATTATTTAAGATAGTTTATGAAGAAGAACTCATTGAGTTTAAGTGGTAGAAATTTATACATTATTATTTGTATTATTCATATACGACATAATTAAATAAAAAATAATAATAAATATTACTTTTTCTTGAAATCTACAAATATTTATCAATTCATTTATAATTCAAAATTTTAATAATGTTATTAGACTTATCAAGTCATATATAAGTGTGTTTGATTTTTTTAAGCATAAATGTTATTTTTAAATTAACTTATGTTTATTTATTTTTATGCATTAGATTTAAGCTTAAGAATATTGTCCATCTACTTCAATTGGATGAATTTATCGCTTAAACAAGATATATCAAACAATTTAATAATTAAAATTAATCAATTTAACTCTTTTTTAAAAAAATTATATAATTTTACCTATATCTTATATTTAATTAGTTGATAAATATCTTTGGTATGATAAATGTTCTTTAGAATGTCATCTAATTTTAATTTAGCATGATACTATAATGTTTATTTATATATTATTTTACTACTTTAATTAATATATATCATTACAGTTATATAATTTAATAATATACTAACTATACTCTGTGATTTAATTTAGTTTAGCACTATAATATTATATTTTTCATTACTATTTATTTATTAAATTAAATACATCATATTTTAACCAAAACTTACTTCAATCAACCATAAAATCATGAAGGCGGGAACTTTGGCGCATGTGCCCCTTGTTCTGACATGTAATTGCTACATGCTCCACATGTTATCTTAGTGTGGTTACATAGTGTAATTGCTAAATGTTCCACATGTCTTCTTATGTGATTGAAGTGTTGTTTTTTCTTCACTCTCAATTTCGTGACAAGTTTACGATGGAACCCAAGAACTTCCGGTAGAACTTGGCAAGAAATTCATATTGTCCAAGTGATTCATTAGGGTGTGACTAGCATGTTACTTTCAAACCAAAGGAGGGTTGTGACATCAAAGATGCAGTCGCTGACATGGCGAGTGTGGCATCTTTGCTCTAAAAGACACACTGCAATCTCAATGTCGCCATTCTTAGATCCCTCGACTTTTCTTAGGTATATGCTACAACATTTTCTTTCCAATATCTCTTTGGCAATTCAAAATAACAAGTCCTCAATTATTTAATTTCTCCCTTTTAATGGTATCATGTTCATATCTATGCAATTTGCCTATGCAAGCTGCCTAACATATGTGTTATCTTAGATATAAGAAATATTTTTGAGAAGGGATACACTTTCATTTGTTTACATGAATATGTATCTAAAATTAATTGCATGGTAATGTGCAAGCAACATCATTTAGGAGCGGACTGAATTGTACAATGTGAATAGTTGACTCGAGTTGGTTCTACCTCACTTCACAACAAATAGTGAAAGGAGTTCCCTTTGTCGAACTTTTGTTGGAAGACATTGAGTATATGGAGAATATAATACAGTTGGAAGAGATAAGACATTCTCTTGTACTCCTGCCTCGCCATTCTAAGAGACTTTGTGGGGGGTATGAGCAGGGGCAACGATAGTATAGATAGGATCAGGCCCCTTGCAGCTGCTACCAAGAGCTGCAGGAGATGCCTTGCTAATGCCACAATGACGCCATCCAACAAGTATCTAATGCTCCATATTAGTCACCTAAAACCATTTTCAAATAGTTGTTTACTAGAAAACCATAGAAACCAATTTTCGAGAGTTGAAACCATTTTCTAAGAGTTTTTTGTCAGTGTGAGACAAATTCAAATTGCTTGCAACCTTATAGCGAAAGCCTATCAGCTAATTAAAAAATTGAATAACTTAACACAAGTTTTCTACTTTCTATTGTGATGTTATATCAACTATCATTCTATGCTAAATTCTGAACCTACATCTTATTTATGTTGTATTTTCACCCATTGCAATATCTATACATAGCAAAAGATAAAGACCACTTAGAGAACACATTAAATTTTATTTACCAAAACATTATAGAGTGGATTGGCAATTCCCTTCACCAATGCCAAAGAGGCTATTCAAACATTATTGCAAATAGTGTGTTACGGCAAGCATAACCATGCAGAGGGCAGAGTTGAAATGTTCAATAAACACAATTTTTATTCGATATAAATAAAGAGACAAAAGTTTAATTCATTATAATGAATATTTCTTATCATCAAAGGAAAAACAATTTAGATTCCAAATATATTTAGGCTTTCTTTGGTAACAAAAAGATTACATTTGTGTTTCTCTTGAGGCAGGTGCAGGCCTAAATGATGCCTCCTCATGTGCTTCTCATTCCTTTTCATGTGTAGGGTCACATTAATCCCATGATGCAACTCATCTGGAAACTCGTCTCCCATTGATCCCGTATCACTTTTGTGAACTCTGACAACAATCGTTTATCCATTCCCTTTGAATCCCTCATTATGGAAGGCGTTGAAATACAATAGAAGGGGTGGAATGGAGCCTCTATTATTGATAAACTAGAGGGAAAAGGAAAAAAAATTCATCTACATAATTGAAAACATCTAGATGTGATTTGGCAATTGTGTCTGTCCCCACCATGAGTAGTTTAGAACCAAGCATTTTATTGATGCAAAGAGTGCAAGCATGCATTAAAGATGATGCCCTTTGGTGTTGGCTCACACATTTTCTTGTGCTTGGGTTGGGCACTCTACATATAATTTCCCATCTCACCATTGTTATAAATTCCCTGAACACCTCCCTTGCAATGCTATCTTTGTAGCACAACTTGAACAATAAATATAGAATTGTGGATACAAGCAAGTGACAAAAAAAATTGAGTGTGTGAAAGAGAAAACCATCTAATAGATGATGTAATTTGAAATCTTTTGATTGTGTACAATCATGATTGATAAAATTTGATGCATAATCATGATTGCTAAATTCTTAAGTACAGATTTGATGTGGAGATCAATCATTCCAAACCCTAATCGAAAAATGGTTTTTAGATTGCTTGTTTGCCAGTGTGAGACAACTTCTAGTTGCAACCAACCTCAAAGGAAAAGCCTATCAAACAATAACTAGCAATCACACCTTAGGGTGCAATGGATACACTGAAGAGATATTTGAGTTCAAATAAGGAAGCAATTTGATCTTTTGGTGCATATATTTATGGAATTGATAAAGTTAGTAGAAAAAGAGATGGTTAGAAAAAACAAGATAGACAGATAGAAGATACACAAAGATAAATATCCTAGCTCTCAAAGGGCCCTTGGTCTACTAGTGAAGTTGAAAGGCTCACAAAGAGCCCACTAAGGATCAAGTCTTGTTGAGTGCAAATCCCCCAACATCTAAAAGGGATGAGTCTGGGATCATGTCCTGTAACTTTAACCATCATCTAGAACCTAACACTACAATAATCTTGAACCTTATACAAACCTTTATTATAGATAGATAGAATGATAGTATGAAAGGGTGGAATGGGATGGTGTGAGTATGTTAATGTTTACTTTTATCTTTCTAAGTTAAATTTGACAACCATCTATACTAGTTATTAATCTTATTACTAATTATAAACAATATCATATCCCAAACTCTAAACACAACCCTAACCCTCATGGTGAATTAAAACTAAAGTAATTTCTCCTAGCCATAAAGACCCCAAGTTTAACCATATTCCTATATCGAGCCTCAATCCCAACCTTAACCTTAATTAAAATTCTAAGACTAACCATAATATACCTCCTTATCCTAACCATAAAACCCTAAACTACATGCACAACTCTAACCTAACCCTAACACTGAAATGACCATTAGAAATTTGACAACAAGAAGAGTTCAATTATCTTGCATTAGTTCTCAAATGAAAAGGAAGAAAAAGTGGTTGAAATTTAATTTGTTATATAAACTTAAGTAAAAATTTAAAAAATTAGTTTAATATGATAAATAGTTATAAATAAATGAATTTTAATAATTCATAAATATAAATTAGATTTTATAATTAACTTATTAATTATTTTCTATTTTAACATTAAAATTAGTATACAATT
Organism: Cupressus sempervirens; assembly: GCA_028749045.1. Taxonomy (NCBI): domain Eukaryota; kingdom Viridiplantae; phylum Streptophyta; class Pinopsida; order Cupressales; family Cupressaceae; genus Cupressus; species Cupressus sempervirens. The sequence goes on from CM053783.1 coordinate 594,079,244, forward strand.
AACATTTGACTATTAAAGGATATTATGTATCAACATTTTAAAATAATTTTATACTAATCAATCTTTTTATTTTTAAATTATTATTTATTTTCTATTTGAACGTTCAAAATATTATACAACTAATATTTTACTACTAAAATTTATTGTATTTTTTATATTTTAATACTAAACGATCTTTTATTTTGAAAAGAAAACTGAAAAATATTAATTAAATTAGAGCTATAAGTTTAATAAGATAAATAACAGTTTAATATAGTAAGTGGCTGCAATGGTGTTACTAATATTGTTGGGAGGAATGTTCAAGTGTATTATTAAACAAATTACAATAGGGTAAAGGGACATTGTTTTTGGTTCGCCAAGCTAAAAATGAAATGATCCACCAAATTTTCTTCCTCAAATTATATTCTGTACGCAATTTTTTTTCCATTTACCTATTGTTTAAGCAAAAGCTCGATGGATAACTCATCTACCATCCGCTCCATCAGCCCCCTACAGCTCCGTCAACATCTTTCAGCAGCATGGTCAAAGCCCAAAAGACCCCAAAAATAAGCCAAGTCATCCCCGCTCTACTATGACTGGTTGGAACATACATGAACTCGACAGAAACAGACTTTTCTTGACACGTTCAAGCTTGCCCACTGCCAAATTTGACAAGTGAAAGATCCGACGATTAATGATACTTCAATCATCTTGCACTGCTTATTGGTAAATATAGACCGTAGATGTAATTCTTAGGTTGGACAACTCCAGTGTAGGAACGCCTTCGGCGTAAATATAGAATTGTGGTTGCAGGCAACTGACAAAACAAATCGATAGTGTGTGAAAAAGGAAAACCTCTCGCAGATGATGTGATTTGAAATCTTTTGATCGTGTACAATAATGATTGATAAAATTTGATGTACAGATTTGATAAAATCTGATGCATAATCATGATTGCTAAAATCTTAAGTACAGATTTGATGCGGAGATCAATCATTCCAAACCATGATCAGAAAATGGTTTTTAGATTGCTTGTTTGCCAATGTGAGACAAATTCTGGTTGCAACGAAGCTGAAAGGAAAAGCCTATCGGCTAATTACTACAGATTTTAAATAATGAGATATTGGAAACACAAATCAAATGTATGTGAATTAAAATTAAAAGTAATATTATAGTTATATTTTAATAATTGGATTATTTCATAGACAATGTCATCGATGCATACAAATCTATAAAATATTCTCAAGCATATAAATGAATTATGCAAAGGTCATGATTAGTAGTAGGTGATGTACAATCTCTAAATTCTTACACAATGGCACTTAATTGCAAGGACTTCTAACGCATCATGTATGATGTTGTGTGAAGGCTGGTGCTGAATGAAATATTGAAGATTTTTTATATATTTTTAGGGTAGAATTAAAGTAGTTTTTGTGTGAAATGGAAACTCAAACTTTTTTTCATTCTCACTGAGACCTATATTTGATCTTGCTCAATAGCCATGCCCGATCCACTGAACTAGATTTTCATGTCAACCTTTACAATTAAATGGGTTTTTCTCTACTTTTTTCCCCATCTCTTATCAATCAAAGAAAATAATTACTTTGGCTCAAATCCTCAAATATGTCAGAACCAGATAATTCTTTATCCCTACCGATTGCTTGGAAGTACATGTGGTTTATGAAAGAAAAATCTACTTTACTCTGATTATTGATGGTACAATAGTGCAATTTCTCAACTTCTACTGAAAAGTCTTTTACATTTTTTAATGAAGTGGTGGTGATGCATCCCACTTGAATTAGTTTAAGGTATGATTGAGGATTAGAAGGTGCCTTTGATATTGCTTGTGAAAAATATTAATCTATGGTGTGGGTGCTAGAAGTATTGATTAGAAAGTGCAAGGAATTGTAGCTTTTAGGCTTTGCATTCTAGTGTCTAGATCTAACATTTTGATAGTATAAAATAAAATCTATAAATTTTGAATATCTAAACTCTTCAAGATTAATCTTAATAAATATATTGAATCTATGAGAGAATATTTTTTGGTCTCTTCCTCACATGGAAAGAGAATATATACAACCAATCTTTTATTGATCTCTTCTTCCACTATGTGGAAGGGACTATCTTTTTGTTTTCAAATTCATGAATAAAGATACTGGAGGTAAGGTCATATACTCATGTTGGGGTTTCTTTGTGCATTTTCTGACCTTTTTATTAGATATAACATCATTTGACTAAGTTTCTATATAATGGCTCTACTTTGATGGATTTGTTTCCTTGAACTAAGTTGGTCTATGTTGTCCTTGATGTATTTTCCTTCATGTTCTTATTTTTTTGTGCATTTATCTTTTTAGATAGAGGAGTGATGTTTATTGTTATGGTTAGTTCATGAGGATTTGTAAGAAGTATTTTATTTCTCTCATTTTGGTTTCTTGTTATAAAAGGATACAATATCTCTATGTTATTAATTTGATACTCCATTGAGGTCTTTCTTTTGTTATTGGTGCTCATGGCCTTTTATCTTTTTTGGGTTTTTGGTGGTGGCACTGATTTCATTGAACCCAGTTGTAGATTTGTGGTGTTTCCCTATTTGGTTTTGTCTAAACTACTTTTCCTTTGTTAGTTCTATGCAATTGTTTGGTACTGTTAGGGTGAAGAGGTGGAGTGGTGGAGTTGCTTGTAGAGGTGGAGATTTTTCTTTTGTAAGAGTTTATATTTTTCTTCTTTTTGCCCTTCCTTCTCTTTGGTTGCTTGGTTTTACGGTTGGATTATGGGTGGGTCCTCTTTTTGGTGGTTTCTTACTATGTTGTTCTATTTGAGGCAAGTACCTCTTATATTTACGTTAAGAGAGATGTTACAAGTTTGGTGATTTCTTGATCTAATTATTGTAATATGGTATTAGATGAGTCTTGTTTCTTGTCTAAGAGAATCTTAGAACAAGGTAGTCCTAAATGTAAGAAGTTGTGAGAAGTCATTTAAAATATATTGTCATTTAATAGATGCCATGATTCATTTGTGTTGAAAAAAAATTGATACAAGTATGAGAATGTGTTGCAATCATTGTTTTGTCACTGATGTCAAACCGGCTACTTGTTGGTAAGACAACTACTTCGATGATCTAAGTACTATTATTTGTTTGATTGATGAGGATGTTTTGATCAAATTAGATAACAATAACACCTAGAGGAAAGGTTGAGTTATGGTATGAAAAAGGAGTACAAAGATCAATTAAGACAGTGATGTTGTAGAGCATTGATTATCTTAAGGTTACAGAGGATGGATAAACTGATTAAGTTTGAAAGAATAAATAAAATGAATTGATTCTACTAACCTTAACAATCTACACAATAGGTGCCACGCAATGTTAGTGAAAGTCGAGCATAAAATTAGTTGGAGCTGAGCAAAGTCAAATTTTAGTGCATGTCGAGTGATACAGTGTAAGCCAAGTAAAGTTTAGTTGATGTTGAGCACCAATAAACTTTAGTGTTTTCTGAGTGATCTAGCTGGTGCCAAGTGGAAGAACAATATGGAAGCTGAGTGATAGCATATTGATGTCGAGTGCTAGTGTTCATGTTAAATCGTGGATTTGATGAATCTAAGTTGACTATTTTATTTTCTTGAATTTTGTGAAGCATGTGGAAGATAAATATTATGAGTTGGTGGCACAAAATTCATGGTAAACTATTTTGAGGCAAATTCAAAGAGGATTGAAGGAGAAGTTTCTAGAACGGAACAAAGTGAAAAGATGGGTAGATTCATTGAATCCTACCTAATCCTACCTAAGCGTAAAATGGATGATAGAGGTTGAACAAAAAAATATCTTAATTTTCTATTTATAGAGATGGTTGGTCAGAATCAAAGGTGGTCATGTGTGAGAACCTAAGGAAGACAAGGAGTCTACTAAATTGCTTCATCAGTGACCAAACATAAGAGACTGTTATTGGAAAGAAAAGCAATAAATCTTAAGGGTATAGATGCTTGAAGGGTGAATAAGATATCAGATTTAAAGTGTGTGAAAGCCAAGCAATATGGAGGACTAAAATAGAGATCTATAATATGCAAAGTGAGTTGTAAGTTGTTATTAGATCAAGCTTTACTATTACTTTCTAATCATTGTATCAGTATAGGGTAAATCCTTTGGGTTAAGGTTGACCTAACAGTCATTTGTAAATCCTTTAACTGGGTGACATTCCAAGTGAATGATCTAAAGTCCTCTAACAAGGCTCGCTCCTAAAAAGGGTGATTGAAATCCTCTAACCAAGTCACATTTAACATTGTGTATTGTAATCTTTAATAGGGTTGGCCTTTCATAGGGCATCACTTCAGAAGAGTGAGAATGAGTAGCATGTTACTAATGGTTTTTCTCAAACTAGGTTTCCACATAAATCATTGTGTCAAATGTGTTATTGAATCTATTATGTTTCATGCTTACATTTTTGCAAAGTTGATTTGACAGTAACCTACAAGTTTAAGTGATTGTATGATCTAATGGATGCATGCATGATGAATATGTTTTATAAATATGGGTTCACTAAGCTATGAAAAGTTTTATTTGTACATCTGGACCTTGGATAACTGATTCACACACCCCCCCCCCCCCCACCACCATTATTCTTAAGAATTCCAACAATTGTTATTAGAGCCATCTGCTTAAGATGACTAGTTTGAAGGTACTAGAAGCAAAAAGATCAAGATGTCAAAAAGAGACGTACCTAAGCTTAATAGAGACAACTTTCCTAAATGGAAAAGTCTAATGAAGATACACATAAGAGGTCTTGGAGATCATGCACAATCTACCATTGCTACTGAGCATGTTGAACCTGTTGGAGCCCAAACTGCTGAAGATCTAAAGAAGAAGAAAGAACACAACTAGGCAATGTTGGAGCCCAAACTGTTGAAGATCTAAAGAAGAAGAATGAACACAACTAGGCAATGTTGGAGATTGCCTCTGCCCTAAGTTATGCTGAGTTCAATGAAATAAAGAGTTATGACAGTGCAAAGAAAATATGGGATACTCTTCACACCATTTATGGAGGTAATACAAATGTATTGAGAACCAAATCTAAAAGCCTTAGAGGTAAGTTTGATGATATGAGAATGCAAGAAGGTGAGAATGTTGCTCAATATTGCTCTAGGATAAAAGATGTTGTTAATGCCATAAGAGGATATACTAGTAAGATAGATGATGAGACTGTACTAAGCAAGTTTTTGAGAATATTGTTGCCCATCTATGCTATTAGAGTTTCTACAATACAAGAACTGAGATTTATACCAAGTTCTAATCTGATCTTGAAGGTCTGGTAGGTAGGCTCACTACTTTTGAGCTATCCAATTTTGATAACTTCAAATCTGACAATGTTGAATCTATTTTCAAAGATAAGCTATCATTAAAGGAACCTAATGAGAAGAAGAAGAAGAAGAAGGTAAAATATGTTTCCAATGACAGTGATACAGATGAGGAGGATGTACAACAATTTGAAGCACTACTAGCAAGGAGATTTCATAGAGGTAAAGGAAAATTCAAAGGTAAGCTACCTATCATGTGTTTTAATTGCAATGAGATTGGTCATATTGCTTTTAGATGTCCAGAGAACAAGAACTACACAAGTGGAGACAAGTACAAAAGTAGAAGGGATGAAGACAACAAAGATTACAAAGATAAAAGCAAGAAGTCTTGCCACATTACTGAAGAGGAAATTAAAGATGGATCAGATGATCATGATGATGAAGTGGTGTATGTTACAATGAAGAATGATTATGATGAAGATGAGGCAACTGCACTAGTGTCTTGTGTGAACAAGAATGACAGATGGATCATTGATAGTGGGTGTTTACATCACATGACTGGAGATAAAAGTAACTTCATTGCCTTGAATTATTATGATGGAAATAGTGTAAGGTTCGGTAATGATGCACCCTATCTGATAAAAGGAAAAGGTTCTATCAAACTCATTGAAAAGGTTTTATGTGACAATGCTTATTATGTTGAGGGACTTAACTATAATTTTTTAAGTGTGTCACAACTAAATAGTTCAGGTTATAAGGTTGAGTTTGAAAACAAGATTTCTCAGATATATGAAACTGGTGGAAAAATAATGGGAAAATGTGATCAAACTAGAGCTAATCTATTCTATCTTGATATGGATGATGCTACCTATCTAATTGTAGAATTTGATGATGTGTGGTTATGGCACAAGAGGTTATGTCATGTTAATTTTTATAACTTGGTTAGTATCAGCAACATGAGAAGAGTAAGAGGTTTGCCTAAGTTGAAGAAGCTTGATAATATAATTTGCAAACATTGTCAATTAGGCAAGATGACAAAGTCAAGTTTTAAGAGCGAGACTCATACCTCTAAAGGGATTTTGGAGATTTTTCATACTGACTTGTGTGGACCAATTGATGTGAAAGCTATAAAGGTGATAAGTACATTATTCTATTTTTTAGTGACTATTCTAGGATGATGATAGTTATGTTTCATAAACATAAATCTGATGCTTTCCAAATGTTTAAGTGGTACTCAGCAATATTTGAGAAGCAAATAGGTAAAAGTCTGAAATGTTTGAGATCTAAAAAAGGAGAAAATTTTACATCAAATGAGTTTGAGATGTTTTGTAATGGTAGAGGAATCAAAAGACAACCATCTGCTCCTAGAACCCCTCCACAAAATGGAATCATTGAAAAGAGGAATAGATTTGTAATGGAATGTGATAAGACTCTCGTGATTGAGAAAAATGTTGCTTTGAAATATTGGAGAGAGGTTTTAAGTACAAATATTTATACCTTGAACCATGTGCAAGTCAAGTAAGATACACATTCAACACCTTTTGAACTATGGTATGGATACTCACCCAATGTAAAATATTGTAAGGTATTTAAAAGCAAGTGTTATATTCTCAAAGATTTTAGGAATGGTAAACTAGATGCAAAAGGTGAAGAAGGTATATTTCTTGGCTATTCCTCAAGAAGTAAAGTTTATAAGTATTTAAATACTAACACTAAAAAAATTGTGGAATGTGCAAATGTGAAATTTGATGAATATACAGAAGTTCATGAGGCTGAATCTATGAAGAAACCAAAGGAATAAAGATCATTTATATAATTTTATGAAGGTATTCCTATTGATGAAGATGTTGCAATCAAGTTGCAAATCAATAGCAAGCTTCAGTGATTGTCTAGTCACATACTATGAATGTCAAGTTGAATTTAGGAACTGAGCTACAATTAGGTGTCAAGTTAGAGAATGAAGTTGAGGCACATTCTAATTTTGAGATTAGTGTACATGAAAGATATGTTGAACTACCTAATAGAGAAGTACCTAGTGATTCAGAAGTTGATATACCAGATAAGAAAAATAAAGTAGAACCAAGACTGTCAAAGTATGTCAAGAGACATCACCCTACTGCACAAATCATTGGAGATAATGATGCAAGACCAATGACAAGGAACAAGTTGAAAGTTGATACATGTTTTCTTAGCATGCATGAATCTAAAATAGTGAAAGATGCCTTAGAAAATGTGGACTAGAGTAAAGCCAAGAAAGAAGAGATTGAGCGGATTGAGAAAAATAAGGCATGGACGCTAATTCCTAGACCAGAAGATAAAAATGTAATTGGCACCAAGTGGGTGTATAGAAACAAGTTAGATGAAAATGGTGAAGTCACAAGGAATAAGGAAAGATTAGTTTGAAATGGGTATGCACAAGAAGAAGGGATAGACTATGGATAAACATTCACTCCTGTTGCAAGATTGGAAGGAGTAAGAACTTTGCTTGCTTACTCTACGTACAAAGGTTTCAAAGTTTATCAAATGGATGTTAAATCTGCATTTTTGAATGGCATATTGGAAGAAGAGGTTTATATAGAACAGCCAAAAGGATTTGTTGATGCTAACAACAAAAAAATGGTATGTAGACTACACAAATTTTTATATGGTTTAAAGCAAGCACCAAGAGCATGGTATGAAAGGCTTCACAATTATCTTGTGAAGATTGGTTTAGAGGATTAATGATAATAAAAATTTATACTTGAAGATAAAGAAAGGAAAAGGTATTTACTATCTGAATTTTTTGTTGATGATATCGTATTTGGAGGTCAAGATACTTTATGTAAATCTTTTGCAAATGAAATGAAGAAAGGTGTTGAGATGTCTATGTTTGGAGAGATCAAGTTCTTTGTGGTTTTGCAAGTACATCAAATGAAATCTAGTATATAAGTCACTCAGTCAACATATGTAAAGGAGATATTGAAAACTTTTGGATTGGAAGATTCCAAGCCAGTAAGCACACTTATGGTGATAGGACACAAATTGTCAAACAATGATGATTCAACTGAGGTGAATCAAACATTATAGAAGTCTATGATTGGAAAATTTCAATATGTAGTACATAGAAAACTTGATATTGCATTATTTGTTGGGATAGTTGCAAGATTCTCTACTAATCCCAGGGAGAATCATTTAATGGTTATTAAGAGAATAATGAGATATCTGAAAGGAACATAACATTATGGTCTATACTACAAGGAAAATGACAAAATTGAGTTGAGAGCATAAACTAATGTTGATTGGGATAGAAATATTGATGATAGAAAGAGCACTAGTGGAGGAGCATTTTTCATAGGAAAAAGGTTGGTTACATGGACTAGCAAGAAAAAAAACTGCATATCTCAGTCTATTGTTGAAGTTGAATATGTTGTTGCTATAGTAAATTGTACAAACATTGTATGGATCAAACAACTACTCAAAGGTATGAAGGAGAAAATCATTGAACCTATGATACTTTTTTGTGATAATACAAGTACTATAAATATATCAAAGAATCCTATGATGCATACAAAGACTAAGCACATTGCAATCAAGTATCATTACGTAGGAGAGTTAGTTCAAGATAAGGAGGTGAAGATGGAATGTGTGAATACAAAAGAGAAAATAGTTGATATCTTCACAAAAGCATTACCTAAGGATTCTCATGAGTATCTAAGAGCTAAACCAAGGGTCATACCCCTATCCAAGACTGTTTAAGAAGCATGAGAAGTTCCTTGCATCAACTGAGATGATTGACATATGTTACATACTGATGCAGTGCATCTTACTTTAGGAGTTGCCTACAGTAATCAAAGAGCTAGAGCTACAAATTAGTGACTTGAGCTAGGTGACAGAAGGAGAAATTGAAAATGTTCATATCTGCACATTAAGATGACTAGTCTTTAACATTCTTGTCAAAGAGGGAGATTATAGAAGATATAGGGAGAAAGACAAAGAAAGGGAGAAATCCAAAATAGAAATATATATAGAAGGAACATGGAATATCTACCCAGAGGGAGATAATGTACCTACTGATAACTACAGAGAAAGAAATGATCACATCTACCTAGTAAGAGGAAGATAGTGCTAAGGGAAATATAAGAAGTGATCAAGAGAGAATTATAAGGATGAGTTGATAGTATGCTGATTAGAATAGAATTTTGCAACCTATATAGAAGATAAAAGTTTTTGATAGAGGGAGAGATTTCAATACAAGGAATTATTTTCTTTTTGGTATTATTGTTGGTTGTATTGGTTGAACTAGTTTTCCATTAATGCCAAAGAGGGATATTGTTGAAAATAAATTTATACAAGTATGCTAATGTGTTTCAATCATTATTTTATCATTAATGTCAAACCTTCTACTTGATGGTAAGACAACTTCTTAGATGATTTGAGTATTATCATTTGTTTGATTGATGAGGAGGTTTTCATCAAATCAAATAACAATAACACCTAGAGGAAAAGTTGAGTTATGGTATGAAAAAGGAGTACAAAGATTAGTTAAAACAGTGATGTTATAATGCATTGATTATATACTTAAGGTTGCAAAGGATAGATACACTGATTAAGTTTAGAAGAATAAGTTAAACGAATTGAGTCTACAGAGCTTAACAATCTACATAGTAGGTGCCGAGAAATGTTAGTGCAAGTCGAGCAAAAAATTAGTTGGAGCCGAGAAAAGTCAAATTTCAGTGTATACCAAGTGATACAGTGTAAGCCAAGTAAAGTTTAGTTGATACCGAGCACCAATAAACTATAGTATTTGCCGAACGATCTAGTTGATGCCGAGTGGAAGAACAATATGGAAGTCGAGTGACAACATATTAATATCGAGTGCCAGTATTCATGTTAAATCATGGATTTGATGAATTTGAGCTGACAATTTTGTTTTCTTGAATTTTCTGAAGTGTATGGAAGATAACTATAATGAGTTGGTCGCACAGAATTTATGCTAAACCATTTTGAGGCAAATTCAAAGAGGATTGAAGGAGAATTTTTTAGAAGGGAATAAAATGAAAAGATGGGTAGATTCATTTAATCCTACCTAACCCTAAAATGGATGATAGAGGTTGAACGAATTTTTTATTTATAGATATGGTTGGTCAGAAGAAAAGGTGATCATGTGTGAGAACCTAAGGAAGACAAGGAGTCTAGGGTATTGCTTCATCAGTGACTGAATAGAAGAGACTACTATTGGAAAGCAAAGCAAGAAGGATTAAGGGTATGGATGCTTGAAGGGTGAACAAGCTATCAAAGCTGAAGTGTGTGAAAGCCAAGCAGTTTGGAGGATTGAAATAGAGATCTGTAATCTGCAAAGTGAGTTATAAGTTGTTATCAGATCAAGCCTTACTATTACTTTCTAATCATTGTATTAGTCTAGCATAAATCCTGTAGATTAAGGTTGACCTAACAGTCATTTGTAAATGCTTTAACTAGGTGACACTCCAATTGAATGATCTAAAGTCCTCTAGCAAGGCTCACTCCTAATAGGGTGATTGAAATCCTCTAACCAAGTCATATTTAATAGTGTCTATTGTAACCTTTAACAGGGTTGGCCTTTCACAGGGCATCACTTCAAAAGAGTGAGAATGAGTAGCATGTTACTGGTGGTTTATCCCAAATTGGGTTTCCACATAAAATCATTGTGTCAAATATGTTATTTAATATGTTATGTTTCATGCTTACATTTCTGCAAAGTTGATTTGGCAGTAACCCACAAGTTTGAGTGATTGTATGATCTAATGGATGCATGCATGATGAATATGTTTTATGAATATGGGTTCACTAAGCTATGAAAATTTGTATTTTTGCATCTAGACCTTGGATAATTGATTCACCCCAACCCCCCTCTTAGTTATTCTAAAGAATTCCAACAATATATTCTAGTGTAAGGGATTTTTCAAGATGGTTTGAGGTTCTTTCCCAAACCCATTTATTCTTAATAGGTTATCTTTGTTGGGTTGAGGCATTTGTTCTGACTAGTTAATTACTTTGGCCAAAAGCATCTCTTTGATAAAAGGATTTCAAATTTTGTCTTTGTGGTCTCACTACTTTTGATTTGCTCCCTCCTATTTGCATGCATAGATTTCTAGAAGGGTTTGATCTCTCTCCCAATTGATCTGATCAAAATAATAAAATACAACATTATATGCTAGAAAAGTTTTAAAACTATCAATAAAATATTTAATACTCAAATTTTGGTAGAAGTAACATATCCATGTGCTCCAAATAAACTAATTTAATCAAACTAGCATAATTAATTTCTTAAGCAAGAGCCTACAACAAAATGGTAATTTGTGAGCCTCTTATCTAGGAGATCTTGGGTTATAGTCTACTTGATCTTGATGAATAATAATAATTAATCTTGGCTTCAACTCATTACATGCATAAAAGAAACATCATTATTTTCTTATATAATTGCAAATATTAAGACAATAAGACTTTTGATAGTTAATTTGTTACAATCGAGTTTCCTTGTCTTTTTGTTGCAAACATTATATTTTTAGTTGTAATTACAAAAATATCAAATTAATGGTTTTTTATTTTTATTTTAGTTTGTTTGAAGCATATGAATTCATTGAAAAAACATAGTGTCTATAGCCTTGAATTGAAGGCATACATTGGTGAAAATGTAGAAATACACGTCTTATGGTAAAATTTTGAGCTTCATTATGTTGTAGTTAATGTGCAGGCATAATAATAGGTTTTAATCGATAGAACTTGTATTTCTTTCATTAGTGTTATACAACTGAATCCAAAGTCAATTTGAGTATTGTTTATCAGACTTGGTTGTGTCTAAATATAAAATATCAATAAATACTTTTAAAAATACAAATCATAATTAATTATGGTAAATGTCATTAATCCAAATACGAGCATCTACTCACAATCTCATAAAAATATAAAAATAAGATTAATCAAAATCTAGCCTCAAATAGGAGTGAAGTCAATCTTGTTTATTGTTAACTAATATTTAATAGTTTAACCTTGTTCAATATTGAAAATATTTTTTCCAAATAAAAAACATAAATTTCTTATGTTGCAGTCAACATGTGGGCGTAATAATAGTTTTTATTAAGTAGAACATGTATTTCTTTCATTGGTGCTATATATGTCTTAATATGGATCCATTTTGACTTGGATCTTCATTTATTGTTTATCTATTAATGTAGAAATTAATTATTGTCCTTGTTTTGTTGAATCTCTTGAGAATTTGTAATGTGAAGCTCTAAATTTCATGCCTACTTTGATAGAATACCTTAGTTTATATAAATAAAATACATTTATGTTAGATTTTTTCATGACTATAGCTTTGACAATTCATATTCAGTTAATCAATGACACATTAAAATTAATGAAAGAAAGTTCTTAGGATATTAATAAAAGATCCAAATAAATTATTTTAAGGTTGTATGTCGGTAGTATGTTAAAATTAGAGTTGAAGATTTTTTCAATTTAAAAAATATTTCAATTTATTTGATTTGTGGTGATCATTATAATTGTGGGAGGGTAAATTTTAAGAAACCCCTGCTAAAAAAAGATATAAAATATTGACGAATCTTTCATTATTTTGAAAAACTAAATTATTTTTATTGGTGAATCTCTCAATTTTTTTATTTTAAATATTATTTACATTGGCTATTATTTTGGAATCATAATTTTTGAGTAGAAAATATTGGAGAATCTCAATAATAATAGGAAGTTCGCTAATTATCATGGAATATTACAAATCAAAATTGAACATGTTTTATCTCATGCAAATTATGAGGATAATTACATTATATTTTAAATCAATAGTGAAAACTAAATATCAGTAATATATCCCTAAAGTAACTAATAATTATGATAATTATTGGTGAATTAATTTTAGTTTCTTCAATACTATAATATTTAGGTGAATCAAATCTAGTCATGTATCGAATATTGTGGCAAATCTTTGAGTTTAAATTTTTTAATAAAATCAATTATTAATCGATTTTATTGATTTAGAACTAAATTTAATAAAAATGTGGCGATTTAGGTTGCATTAAATCTTAAATTATTAGCCAAATTACTAGCAAAAATATTCTAAAATTAGCCAATTTACGAATATTAGCCACTAAAAAATACCTTGAATTGTGGATTTTATTGTTAATAAAAAATGTAAATGCATGTAGTACCATTTTTTGTTTATTATTTAATGGATAAGATGATTAATAGAACACCCTATTATTATCTATTAAACGAGAGCATTTATCACCCTCATTTTTAAGAAAGTATGATAGTTTCTAAGAAAATCAAAATAATATCATATCCCTAACAAACAATATACTAAAAAGCACTAAATCACTCTAGAAGCCACCAATGAGACTAGCCAATCCATAATCAAAGTTTTCTAGTATAGGATCCTACAAAAAAATTGCATTCACAAAAATGCCTCCTACAACCTTAGCTTCCAAACTGCCTCTATAGAATCATAATTGATGTTATTTTCATAACGGAAAGTAGATACTAGACGAATAAATAATGAAAAAAACATTAAAACTAAAGAAAGAGCATTACCCCCCCCCCCCATCTCTCTCTCTCTCTCTCTCTCTCTCTCTCTCTCTCTCTCTCTAGGCTTGAAATTTTCTTATATAGAGCAAGCACAGTATAGTGTGTGCACCCTATTGCATTGTTTGCCCTTTTACTTGCATAGGGTACTCATTCTTTAGGGAGAGTGTGCTTTTTCATGCATTAGAAATCACCAAGCCAAAGGCCTGGATTTTTCCTAGAGGGCATCACTTCAGAAGAGTGAGAATGAGTATCATGTTACTGGTGGTTTATCCCAAATTGGGTTTCCACATAAAACCATTGCATTAAATGTGTTATTGAATATGTTATGTTTCATGCTTACATTTCTGCAAAGTTGATTTGATAGTAACCTACAAGCTTAAGTGATTGTATGATCTAATGGATGCATGCATGATGAATATGTTTTATGAATATGGGTTCACTAAGCTATGAAGAAAATTATTTGTAGATTTTGACCTTGGATAACTGATTTACCCCACCCCTCTCTCAATAATTCTAAAGAATTCCAACAGTTTGTTGCATCCTCATTTATTGTTTATCTATTAATGTAGAAATTAATTATTGTCCTTGTTTTGTTGAATCTCTTGAGAATTTGTAATGTGGAGCTCTAAATTTTATGCCTATTTTGATAGAACACCTTAGTTTATATAAATGGAATACATTTATGTTAGATTTTTTTTCATGACTATAGCTTTGACAATTCATATTCAGTTAATCAATGACACATTAAAATTAATGAAAGAAAGTTCTTAGGATATTAATAAAAGATCCAAATAAATTATTTTAAGGTTGTATGTTAGTAGTACGTTAAAATTAGAGTTGAAGATTTTTTTCAACCTAAAACATATTTCAATTTATTTGATTTGTGGTGATCATTATAATTGTGGGGGGGTAAACTTTAAGAAACCCCCCTCCAAAAAAAGATATTAAATATTGGCGAATCTTCTATTATTTTGAAAAACCAAATTATTTTTATTGGCAAATCTCTCAATTTTTTTAATTTTAAATATTATTTACATTGATGATTATTTTGGAATCATAATTTTTGAGTAGAAAATATTGGCGAATCTCAATAATAATAGGAAGTTCACTAATCGTCATGGAATATTACAAATCAAAATTGGACATGTTTTATCTCATGCAAATTATAAGGATAATTACATTATATTTTAAACGTAATATATCCCTAAAGTAACTAATAATTATGATAATTATTGATGAATTCATTTTAGTTTCTTCAATAGTATATAATATTTAGGTGAATCAAATCTAATCATGTATCGAATATTTTGGTGAATCTTTGAGTTTAATTTTTTAATAAAATAAATTATTAATCAATTTTATTGATTTAGAACTAAATTTAATAAAAAAGTGACCATTTAGGTTGCATTAAATCTTAAATTATTAGCCAAATTACTAGCAAAAAAATTCAAAATTAGCCAATTTATGAATATTAGCCACTAAAAAATACCTTGAATTATGGATTTTATTGTTAATAAAAATTTAAAATGCTTGTAGTGCCATTTATTATTATTATTTAAAGGATAAGATTATTAATAAAACACTCTATTATTATCTATTGAATGGGAGCATTTATCACCCTCATTTTTAAGAAAGTAGGATAGTTTCTAAGAAAATCAAAACAATATCATATCCCTAACAAACAATATGCTGAAAAGCACCAAATCACTCTAGAAGCTACCAATGGGGCTAGCCAACCCATAATCAAAGTCTTCTAGTATGGGATCCTACAAAAAATTGTATTCACAAAAATGCCTCCTACAACCTTAGCTTCCAAACCGCCTCTATAGAATCATAATTGATGTTATTGGCATAATTGAAAGTAGATGCTAGACAAATAAATAATGAAAAAGTGTTAAAACTAAAGAAATAGCATTACTTCCCTCAACCATCTCTCTCTCTCTCTCTCTCTCTCTCTCTCTCTCTCTCTCTCTCTCTCTCTCTCTCTCTCTCTCTCTCTCTCTCTCTCTCTCTCTCTCTCTCTCGGCTTGAAATTTTCTTATATAGAGCAAGCACCCTATAGTGTGTGCACCCTATTGCATGTTTGCCTTTTTACTTGCATAGGTTACTCATTTTGTAGGGAGAGTGTGCTTTTTAATGCATTAGAAATCACCAAGCCTAAGGCCTAGATTTTCCCTAAAGATCCAACCCAAAGGCTTGGTGGAATGAAACAAGTCTATGACATGTTTTCCAACAATCATACCAAAAAATGTATAAATTTTTACAACGGTTGAATATCAATAAAATCAAGCTACATGAAATTGTATATCTCTATGTTGGCTATCTAACCATATCTTTTGTTTTGAATTCAAATTATGTTAAGCCTTTCAACTCTAATTCTTTTGCATGCATGTCCATTTTTTGTCAAAAACCAAAGTGTAGTATTTTGGGGTTAGATTAACCAAAGTGATTGAAGAATTTTTTTTTAAGTTGGCATTTTAGGGGGGGCGCACCTTAAACTATGTTATGTTTCTACTATAAAAAAAATCACTTTGTCTTCTCCCCCTTTTTAAGGTTCTTAGACTACACATTTAGAAAAAAAATAGTAGTTTAGAAACTAGATTGAGAGGACTAAAACTTCTTCTTTTTTGTATCTAAAAATTTTTAGACTATGTAACACCCTACTCAGGAACCCAAGAGAAATTAACCTAATAAGTTACAAAATTTACTAGTAAACTTCTTCTTTTTTTAATTTTATAAAACATCAAAGTAACAATGCAAAAGTAATATACACATACACATCAATTACACATGCAATAAAAATACATATTCTATTCCTCAAGGGTTCCTTCATGTTGAGTCATGTTTAGGAAAGTTTTTATTAATTAGTTTTAATTTGAAGTACAATGCCCATAATTAAAAGATAAGAATAGATACATAAGCTCATAAGCAAATACATAAGTACAACTGATATGATGAAGTATATCCAAAATACAACATCTACTACACATGTTGTAGGGTGTGTAATAATAAATACAAGTCATCAAAATTCAAGATACATGATACATATATACATTAACTGAATAGAAGTCTCCAATATAAGAATAAGAATAATAATGGTACAACTGTATCAATGAACATCTAATAACTACCAATCTCTAGGAAACCCAAATGGTGAGAAGTCACTACCTCCTAACCTCATGGTAACCTAGTCAGGCACTAGTCCCATCGTACAGGGAAGATAATGTACAAGCTACATAGAGATAATCAAATCACAAAAGGAAATCCTAGGTAAGGAATCTGTGTAGCCCAATCTACCTCAAGCATATACAAACAATTGATAAAGAAAAGATAACCAAAGTTGAAAAGACAACCAACCAACATCAACATCACATACCAAAGTCAACAAATAGATACCAAGTACCAAACATGATCCGAATCAAGGATATAAAATACTCAAAGAATATCTATTTCCAAATCAAGTGTCAATTGAAAGTAAAATAAAAAAATAGATAAACATTTGTCCTTAATTCGAGGAAATCACAAATCAATAACTCCAAAAATAAATACACCACCAGAGGAGAAAACTAAATCTATAGAGGAGATTATGGCTACATAGTAGGGAGTGTCATCACATGGTCAAACTACTTGAGTTATCCTGGACTAGTCTTTCGCTAGGCCTTGGACCCTCAAGCATTGAGTTACACTGCACTGGTCACTCTAGACCCTGGAGCCTCAACGTGACACATGAAAAACTAGAATACTCTCTCATGAAGGCAAGGAAAGTAATGATACCTCTCTCTAGGTATCATCCCATTCTCATACTTATCCTATACAAGAACTCAAGGCATGACCGAGGAAACATCTCTAAATTATCTTTTTAATATTGTCTAAATAAATTAGTTAGTATGGTATCATTTGTTACACAACTTACAAATATAGATTATCTAAATACTGGCCACTTTGGGTCCAAAAACCCTATTGTAAGTTGCCCCCCTAGAAATGTACCTAGATAACCTCTCCTATGTTCACAATCCACAATTGTATCCCATACCACAAAAGAAATACTAATCAAATTTGGTTCCATTACAGGCAACCTGAAATACAATGGTTATCAAAAACCCAATTTAACATAAGATTTTAAAAAAAAATCTCATCGACATTCTCAATTTGAATCATAATGTACACACATCATTAAAGAAACTTCAACAAACACCTCTGGTGTACACCCTAGTTTCAATTAAAAATTAAGGTTTTCAATTTTGTAGTTTCAGCTAAAAAATCATTTTCTAATTGCTAGTTTGGCCAACATATGTGAATAAACATAATAGTACACATGTTTTAATAGAAAATATTATTTTCATTATTAAGGTTCCAAAATAAATTACAACAATATAATCCAATAAAATACTAATAATAAAACACCTTAATAATTTGATAATGTTCATGATTATGAATTTAAGGATTTAATGCATTCAAATCAAAATTCCCTTTCCTTTAATATATAACAATATATAAACAAAAATAATTTTAAGTATTATTAAAAGTAATTAAATCTTAATTTGTAAAAAAATTAATTAATTTGAATTTTAAAAAGGTTTAAATTATTTATTATTATTATTAAAAAGTAAAACTCATTTTAATTAACAAAACTATATGTAATAAACATTAATTAAAATCATTAACATGAAAAATGATCATAACATTTTAAAATGTCAAAATACTTAGCACTTGTGATGAGTAGAGGGAGTGCTTCTAGGGTTTTTGTTAACAGTGAGGAATTGCAGGTCGAGGGTATAGATGAAGATGACCCTAATGGGCTTTGTTGCATTCTCCGGTATTGTTGCACCTTTATTGGCCTTTGTTGCAATGGGAAGACATATTGTTTCCTTGTCTTTTGTTGATTTCCATTTCTATGGATGTTTTGCATAGTTTTCTCTCTAGATGGTGCCTTTGAGGGACTTTAGTGTTCTCAATACTTATTGTATTGGGTTATAGTGGATGGTGCCTTTTGTGCCCCTTTATTCATCGTGTTGGATTGCAGGTCAAAGGGTTTCTAGCTTGGACGTTGTGTTAGACCTCTCCTCCCCTATAAGATTCTCAATCTTGGGGCCTTGTTGGTTGTAAAATGACCTTCTTCTGGTCTTGGCATGACTATTTTGTGGAGAATCATGGCTTCAAGGCCTTGGTCTATTGATGGTTGTTGTCTCTGTTGGTCCATGGTATCTCATTGGTTGTTGTTGTTTCTCTTTGGTGTTTTGTCTCTAACAGGTTTAATGAGGCTACTCTCTTTTTTTTTGGCTCACTTTCCTTTGATGGGTTGGTGAATGAGGATATGGTTTCCAGCCATGGATGCCCTCACTCTACCAAAAAAAATTTTTTGGAGATTTTTCTCCTCATCCTTATGATTTGTGGTAAGTAGAATGTGTTGTATGTTTTCTTCTAGTGGTTTCCTCCTACCTTGGACTGGAGGGAAGTAGGTCATCATTTTGATAAGCACTTTCTTGTAATTTACCTTTATGTCAGATAAGAGTGCTTCTATTAGGAAAATTTTATTTTGGGTGACTCTGACAAACCCAAGTTCTCAATTGATGAGTTGAAGCTTTACATTCTTGGTAGGTTTAGTTTTATGGATGTTGATGTTAGGATTAACCACGAACAAAAATAATAATTACATGGAAGTATAACCAATATTAGAAAATAATAAATTGCATAGAAGATAACACAAGACACCAAGATTTGATGTGGTTCACCCAATCCTTGGGCTACGTCTACCAAACAATGAGTCCAATATTATTATTTTCCAGTGCTTACAATCTAATTACAATCGGTAATCCCTTACAGCTCATTACTGCCACAAGAAGAAATTATCTCATCACACCTTATGAAATCCCTAACCTTAAGCCATTTTATACAATTATTTTTGCATACCATTTGTGGAGAAATAATCTTCAAATTCATGACTACAATATTCGCAACCATTATCAAATTTGAGACATTTTAATCTTGTACTAGTCTCATTTTCAACCAAGCATTTCTATTTCTTAAAAAATTGAAATACATCATATTTTTGTCTAAAGAAATAAACCCATACTTTTCTAGTTGCATCATCGATAAATGTAACATATGAGAGCCACCAAGAGAAGATACTTGATCTGGTCCCCATACATCTATATGCACAAGCTCTAATTTCTCATTTTTGTTTTCCTTCCCACTCTTCACAAAACTCACTCTCTTTTGTTTTCCATACACACAACCTTCATAGAAATCCATACTGACACATTTTAGACCTAGTAAAACTTTCTTTGAATGAAGTAATTTCATACCTTTCTCACTCATGTGCCCAAGTCTATTATGCCATAGCATTGTATCTGAATCTACAACAATTGTTTGTTGTCCCTGCTCAACTGCAACAATTGTTCCTGAACATTTATTTTTCTCTGAAATAATTAAAGTAGAAGGAATAGTATGAACTGTACAAAGATATAAGGTGCCTACTTTCACACATTTTTCTACTACAAGGGAACCTTGTGAAACCTTCCAATTTTTATCACTAAAAGTAACTATGCAACCCTCATCACCGAGTTTCCCTACTGAAATTAAATTCCTACTTAGCCTTGGAATATGTCTTACCTGATGTAGTAGCCAATGATTCCCATTTTTCAACTTAATCTTAATTCTTCCCTTTCCAACAATCTAAGAAGGTTCATTATTTCTCAAATAAACAAGCCCAAAATCCCCTTGGACATAATCAATAAAATAATCTCTATGGGGTGTAGCATGAAATGAAGCCCCAAAATCTAAAACCCAAGTAAAGAAAGAAGCAAAGCATCGTCTTTGAATTTTTTACTTACCATATTTTCCTCCTTGTCCCTTCTAGTTTATCTCCTTTATTTTTCTTTTGAGTCTAACAATCTTTCTTCTCGTACCCTTGTTTCTCACATTACCAGAAATCTCTCAGTCCTCTAGATTGAGACCTCTTCCCCTTTGATTTTCCTCTTGATTTATCACGATTTCCAAAATTTACTTCCTCTCTTAGACATTCTATATCTTCTTTGTGTGTTCAAAGAATTTCATGATGTAGATCCACTTGAGGTTTTTCTATGAGTTTCCTCACTCAGAATAGCACCAATCACATCATCAAATTTTAGGGTACTAGATCTAAAAACATAATTACTCACAATCATTACCAAGCCATTCTAACTTTCAGGCAAAGAACACAAAATCAAGAGAGTCCTATTTTCTTCATCAAAATTGAAATTCATAGAAAATAACTGGCTAGTAACTATATTAAACTTATTTAAATGATCTGCAACATATCCACCTTCTGCCATCTTCATATTTAAAAAATATTTCATGAGAAATACCTTATTTGAAGCGGAGGGATTTTCATACAACTTTGCTAGGGTTTGCATCAACTCTTCTTTCATCTTCACTTTTGTAATGTTAAATTTCACCGATGGTGCCAAGCATAATCAAATGCTTCCAAGTGTTTTTCTATCTAAAATCTCTTAGTCCTCATCTATCATAGTTCCCTATTTCTTGGTTTTTCCTTCCAATGACTTCCATAAATCTTTCTGATAAAGATAGTCATCCATTTGCATTTTCCATAACTGAAATTTCTTCCCATTAAACTTCTCCACCTTTAGCTTACCCTTGTCTACCATTGCTCCCACTCAACCATGGGACTTTCCTACAGAGGATAACTAAAAAAACAACCTCACTTTGATATCACTTTTTAGGATTAACCATAGACAGAATAACAATTATATGCAAATATAACCAATATTAGAAAATAATAAATCCCATAAAAGAGAAAACAAGACACTAAGATTTAACATGGTTCACCCAATCCCTAGGCTACGTCCATCAAACAACAAGTCTAATATTATTATTATCCAGTGATTACAATCTGTAATACCTTACAACTCAATACCACCACAAGTCGAATTTATCACATCATACCTTATGAAATCCCTAACTCTAAGCCATTTTACACAAGTATTTTTGCTACTTTAGGATTAAAATTAGTTACAACATGTTAGCCCAAAAATAGCGATAAAATAGCCCCAAAAAATTTATGAAATTATGGAGTATGAATAGTACTTCCCTAATTAGCCACTACAAACTAACAGTTGAAAGAGCCCTTGACAACTCTTTGTTTTTTCTTAATTCTTCTAGCTTTGCTTGTGAAATGGGCACCATTTTCTGGAAGGATTGATGGAAGGTCATTTTTTATTAGAGGAAGTTTTTCTTTTCCCCTAGTATGTTATGCAACAGTGGCTATCAATATTTTTTTGCCTTTGGCTTAGAGGGGGCTTTGTGTGCCTCTATGTAGCTTGGCGAGGATTGTCCCAATAAGATGAGAGGGTTTTACCCTTGGGTTTTTCTAGGGTTTCTTCATTTTAGGGCTACAAAACTAAGTTTCTTTGTTCTAGCCTTTTTATTTATTATCTTATTTCGTCTGGAATTCTTCTGCTGGAGTTTGGTAGTTCTTGGTGGGTTTCTATTGGAAACATTTCCATTTGTGTGGCCTTGAATATGGAGGGTTCAACTTGGATGGGTGGGGATTTTCTTTTTTGGTTAGAGATGGGAGAAATGACATCTCCCAAGTTTTTTGAGCTTCCTTTCAGTTGATTCTATTCTCTTTGTTTCTCATTTTTATCCAAAGGATGTTGCATGTTTTCAAGGGGCTATTTGGTCAGATGGTTGTTTTCTATTTCGGTTTAGGAAATGTTTGGGTTATTTTATCTCTTGTATGGAATTTAGGTTTTCCTTTGGAAATTATTTTGAGGGACTCCATTTGTCTTATTTTTTCCCTATGGTAGCCAAGTGTGCTCTATATGATGGTTTGAGGAGCCTCAAAACCCCTCTTACTTCTACTTTGTAGAGTTTATTTTTGGCCTGTACCAGCACAGTTTTTGTTGGGTTTCTCTAGATAGCTAGTCTTCTCTTGGTTATTTCTCATTTGGATGGAGATTTTTGGTGTATTTTTGGCTGCTAGACTTTGTTTTGTTATATATGTGGCAGAGTTTTTCTTTGATGGGGTTCTAGATCCCTTGTAAAATCTATCTGTATGGGGTTTTGGGTCCCCTCAAAACCCATTTTAACCCTTAATCAAAAAAATTAATTAAACTTTTCTAGAAATATATAACAATAAAAATTTCACCCAAGGATGGGGCATGTGGTTTTTGTTAAAGAAAGTCATTGGTTGCCTCGATAGACACACACTACCTTGGTAGGAGCATCTACCTTGGTAGGAGCATCTACCTTGGTAGGCACATCAACTTTAAAGGCACATAGGGTGTTGGGGGGACCTAACACCCCCTTCAACAATATGTATCTTTTTTTAATAAAAAAAGATATTTGTTTTTTTAAACAAATTCATTTCTAATGGATTTATTTTTAATAGTATTTATTTTTTCAAAAATTTATAATAGCGGACTAATGGGAAAATTTATTTCTAGCCAACCAAAATTAATCTTTTGAAATAATTTACAAGGGTCCTTTTACCAATAATTCTGATTAAAATCTTAAGCATATGAAATGATTTTATTTTCTAATTCCATACCAGGATTTCCATTAAAATTTCTAAGTTTCTCAGATTGACTTTTCAATCAATTTTCCTACTACAGGATCTACAATTTTTTCCTCATTCCCATTTTTAAAAGCATATTCGTTGATCCAAATGTCTAAACAATAAATCAACTATTTGATCTGCAAGCACCAAGGAAGACACTTAGTAAATAGATCTTTTAAATATGTTTTCTTTAATGGGTTTCAAACCCTACCTCAATTCAACTTCTCAAATCTGAGACAACCTATGAATGCATGTAAATTTCAAGTCATCTGAAACATTCAACAATTATTTTTCTATAATTCCAAATTTTCTCACCCCAAAACCCGTGTGTGCAAAAATAAACTACAAACCCTCTAATAAAGAGTCATGTCCCTATCTCTAGGATTTTTGTTATTTAATTTTCTAAAAAACCACTAACTAAATTAATTAATAAATATTTTAATTTGTTAAGGGAACTTAATATTGTATAACAAGTGATCATGCTAGTGGAAAATAGTGAGGGCAAGCAAATGAGTGTCAAAGGTAGCTAAGAAAATTTCAAAGCTTACAACATATCAAGATTGGCATGGAGAATGAAAAAATTGTTCTAAGATTCATGTTGATTGGCACAAGGAAAGTAGACATGGCTCAAACCTTAGGCAATGGTATCAGTAGGGAAATTGGAGATTGAACAATGACCTTTGGTTCTCTAGGGAAAACTAGATTCAAGGTAACTGATACCCTCATTTTCCTTCTAGGAAATGAAATCCTAGGGTTAATATTGGTAGCATGTATCACCACTCAAATATAGCCTAAATTCTCCAAGAAAAAAATGGGGCTATTATAAGATCATTTATGCTACCTACGAAAAATCTAACAAGCTAGAGAAAAATGCTTGGTGACGAAGGGGATCTCCAAAAAAACCACCAAATCCAAAAATTATTCCCCCTATAAGAGAGGATCAAGTACGGGGTTTAAGAATTGATTTAGAGTCTTGGAGATCTTTAGTTCAAACCCCTAGAGAGATATATTTCTTTTTGAAGTGGGGTAGGGGTTGGTCTATCTTCCCCAAGTTTTGCAATTTGGCCAATGAAATTTGGGGTGAGCACACCTCTATAAAATCCTTGTTGAATGGTTTAATTTCTAATTACCTTGGAGTGCATGTAGGAGAAAGAGAGGATTCTCCTTGGAGGACCATTCATGATGGATGGATTAGGATTCCATATTAAGGATGATATTTCCAATTTTAATCCTAACCATGCTACAATTTAAGAAGCGTCAATTTGGATTTGTCCATACAATCTACCATACAAATATTGGAATAAAGATACCTTTAAAGCCATTGGATATAAATTGTGGTGATTCATCAAAATAGATGAAGAAATATTGAAAGAGGATTTCACGATGTATGCCCGCATTTGCATAATATGGAATCCTTTTTCCCCTCTCCCAAAATCAAATGAGATACATATGATAGAGGGCATTTGGAAACATGATATTCAAGTAGAGGAAATTATGAAAACATGCAAAGGATACAAGGAATGGGGTCGCTCTGCAGTGGAATTTCTCATTACAAAAAAATGGTAAGATAAAGGAAGCTTTGGTTCTGGGAAAAAAGGTTAATAGCCTTAGTTTTGCAAGATATTTAGGATGGAGATATATTACCTATGGCCAACTAGGCTCAACCCTCAAACCTAGATGAAAATATAGGTTGTATCATTTAAACTTTCAAGGTTAATGATAAGAATTATCATGATCTTATAAATCATATCAAGGATTCAACATTGAATGCATCTACTCCAATGGGATAAATTGTAATGGATAAAGTTTTAGGGAATCAAAAACCTACTTCTTCCATCATCAGAAGAGGTACTCTAAAGGATCACTCTCTGGATACCCAGAATTAGGAAGTGAATCAATTACCAGATGTTGACTTATGTGAGTCAAAAAGTACAAATGATCTTAGAGAACATGACTTGGTCATTGGTTCCCTATTATCTCCAAAATTTAATAGGGTGTTAATGGAAAGGATGGAAGAACACTACGAAGAACATGAAGAATCTGTGTTAGAAGAAGACCTC
This sequence comes from Cupressus sempervirens, assembly GCA_028749045.1. Taxonomy (NCBI): domain Eukaryota; kingdom Viridiplantae; phylum Streptophyta; class Pinopsida; order Cupressales; family Cupressaceae; genus Cupressus; species Cupressus sempervirens. The sequence goes on from CM053783.1 coordinate 594,104,684, forward strand.
TATAGAATTTTTGAGGAAGTTGGCATGAGGAACCTCAAAAGATTAGGCATACCAAGGAGAAATCTTCCACACTTAAAAATAGGAACCAAAGATCCATGGGAAGAAAATCAATTCAATGTCTTCTGGTAGATGTGGGTAACATAAAGGGACAAAAGAAACTGAGATCTAGGAGAGATATTGTCTCTCCAAAGTAGCCATGAAGTTCCTAACTTGGAACATCAGGGATTGCAATGCACCTAAAAAAAGGTACGTACATGATTAAAGGATGATTTTATTAGGCAAAAGAAAACATAATTTGTGTCTAGGAAACAAAGGTAGAAGTGAAGTTGGTAGCTAGTATTTTTGGTGTTCATTAGTGATGGTCAATCTTTTTCAGTAATTCAATGAGTGCATCTTGGGGGCTTGGTACTCTCTAGATCCCCTTGACAATTTTGATGACTCCACTATCCAAATCTCAAAATTGGAAGTTGATGAAATTCACTTCAAGAACATTGAATTTAGCTAGACTACTAATTATTGTGTATGGCTCAACCAGGCCTAGTCTCAAAAGAGTGGTCTTGAATGAAATCTCAAGACTAATTAATGAAAATCCTAATGAGATGGTCATTATTGTAGGATATTTCAATGAAACTTTGTCGTCTTTGGATAAGAGGGGTGGGAGAGGGGTTGTCGGTCAAGTTTAAACTAATTTCCAAGACTTTGTAATAGTGAATAGTCTCTGGGAGGTGGAAGTGAAAGGTGTTCATACACTTGGACAAATCAAAGAAAAAAATTTTCTAATATAGCAGAGAAGCTGGATCATTTTTACCTAATAGACCCTTGGTCTTCTCTCGCATATCTTTATGAAGCATGCACTTTAGTAATTTCTAGATTTGACCATTTTCTAGTCTCCCTTCTCATTCAGTGGGATGGTATTCCTCCAAGGTGCCCCCTCAAGCTCAAATAGATGCAGTTCAAACAACCAAGATTCATGGAAATGGTAACTAATTTTTGGAGAAATTCCCTAGTTAAATATGGTATTTTTTCTTTCTTATTTTTTGAAAATTTAAAATTCATTAAGAAAATATTGAAAGCTTTGAAGGAAATTCACTTTTGTGATTTCTTCAAAGAGAAAGATAAAGTAGAAGGCTATCTAGAAGCCTTAAATGTCAAGGTAATGGAGGAAGGTATGGACTCAATGGATTTTGAAGCTAAGAATGACCTATTGAGTTGGCATGGGGAAATTCTTTAGAGAGAGGAGATCTATTGGAAGCAAAAATTACAGGAGACATGGTTAAGATAAGGGGATCAAAATGCCAGTGTATTCCATTGCTTTGTCAAAGCCTGTAGGAGCCTCGATAGGATCTTGTCAATTATGTGTGAGGATGGCTCAATAGTAGAGGATCTTGAACAAATAAATTGGGAGGAAGTTAATTTCTTTGAATCCTTATGGAGTTTTGATCCCTTGCATAGATGACAAGCACAAGATGAAATATTGGAGGTTATTTTGAAACTAGTTTCTTCAAATGATAACAAGATGTTAATGGATCTAGTAACACTAAAATAATTGAAAGTAACATTATTTGGGTTGGGTGAGGATAAATCCCCTAACTTGAATGGGTTTTAGGTAGTAATTTATCAGAAGTTTTGGGATCTTTTCAAGTCTAGCCTCTTGAATGTAGTGCATGAATCTAGGAAGAAAGGATTTGTATTCAAGGATTTTAATAACACCTTTGTCACTCTCATCCAAAGTGGGAGAAACATGTGTCTTTTGATGATTTATGTACCATTTCTTTTTACAAAACTATCTACAAAATAATTACTAAAGTACCAGCAAATAGATTGAAGATCCTTTTAGACAAATTAATATCCCCTTAATAGAGTGGTTTCACTCCAAATAGAAACATTTTCAATGACATCATCATGGCCCACAAAACCATTCATTCAGCTTGGTCCAATAAGTCTAGGCACATGTTGCTAAAACTTAATATTAGGAAGGCATGTGACACTGTTGGAATATGTATATGAGAAACAAGATACTAAGAGGGGGGTGAATCAAGATCTTAAACTTTTGACTTCAAAATCAATTCCATTAAATCATACCCAATTCATTAATAAAACTATAATGTTGAAACATAAAGTAAATACATCACATCCATAATAGTTCATCACATACAACAATTTGATTACCCAAAAAAACTTCAAGATGAAGGTAAAACTGTGGTGGGGATGAAACCCACGAATCTTCACTATTGCAATAATAAAGTTAACCTATTAAGGTTACAATATTTGATCATAAGATATGATCTACCCAGTGAAAGGTTTGTCTTGTTAAAGATTTAAAAGACTGTTAGATCTCACCTAGTTAAAGGATTTGACACTTACAATTAAGGAATCTATTAGGAGATTTACATAGGCCTACTAGGACCACTCAGTTGAGATATTTTCCCTGTCTCAATTACAAAATAATTGATTCAGTACCTAACCCTTTGTATGCTCTACAAGCTGATATTGGGTGTCCTCTTTCCTATATCTTTGGTCTAATTCTCCTAATCTGATCATTTTGTTTAGTCCCCCACTTCTTTGATTTCTCTCTCTACTAGTTCAGTCTCTATAACTTCACTTTTACTCCTTCATGTGTGCATACTCCTTACAGATTTCCTCATCTCTCTATGTATCTCTCTCTATATGATTCTAGGGTTGGAATCCTCCTTTAATAGACTTCTTGTGAAGTTTCTAGATCTTGATCAACGGTTAAAACTTCATCATCTTTTGTCATTTACATCCCTTTTTCTGATTGGTTGAATAGTATGCCTAGGGATCACTAACATCTATAATGGCATGAAATCAACATTTGATCTAGCTCTATAGATATTAAATATCATAAAAATTTCAACCAAAATGGATTACATATGATTTTGTGCCATTACAAACTCACATATCAAAACTAATTTACTAGGCACTTGAGTGCTCTGACGCTTAGTCTTGTATGTTGTTACTTGGCTTCTATATGTATATTTTATTGGCTCTTGATAACTTCTCAATATGCTTGGTCTTCATTATATTTCTCAGTTCATAATATGTTCCTTGGCTCGCATATCTACTTGGCCTATACTAAATACTCTGCAATCATTGTTCTGCTCGGTATAAGTATTATCTTCTTAGCCTTTACTAGATAACTCGGTTGCAATGTTGACCTTGTAATCTTACCTAGTAAATGACTTTAAAATGACTAAGTGTTTGGTCTCTAATCGACAACATAGGCTTAGAGATTGACAATCTCCCCCTTTGACATTAGTGACAAAAACACTTTTTCATAAAATCATTTCGTTCCAAAAAATGTATTCTCCTTTTGAGACCAAAATGTGATTCTATAACTAATATGATATCTCCACCTGTAATTCATAACTCCCCCTTTCTTATTACTTCATCCTTCTCATCAATTGTCCCCCTTGTTTTTCTCACTAATGGAACTTGGGTTGTTGGGGTGAGTTGAAACTTTTCAAAGAATTTATAATGACTTGCCGCAATATTGGCATAGCCTTTATTCCATCTGTCTTGTACCTATTTAATAATCTGAAATTGAATCTCTATCTCAATAGCTAGGTCAATGAATCCTATTATGTGTGAAAATTTTATGTCTTTCTTCAAAATTTCTCTAGTAACTAAAATAACCTTCTGAATTATATCTATATATGGCAGTAATTGAAGTTGAATTAATGCCAACTTATTTCCTATTTGTGCATCTTGAGTAGTGAGCTTGACTAACCTTGTCTAATTGAATGTAAGTTCACTAAAATAAAATGAACTTTAACTTGTGTTCTTGATCAATGAATGAACATTATAGTTCATACTTGCATGTAATAGCTCTAATGAGCATGTAGTACCCACTATAAAGAGATCTATATCAAACAATTTTAAGTATAAAGAATTGATGTTCTTCAAAATTGTTTCCAATTGTGTAATGAATGTAGAAGGCTTGGCTTGTCTATGTTCAAGTTCATGCAAGACTTGTTGCAATACTTTATGCTTCATTCTTCTTTTAGAATATTGTAACAATTTCTCATTTGTCTCTATATCATCTATTTGAACTTTGTCAACTACATATACTAGTTGATCCAAAATTTTAGGCTTATTTTTTACATCTGTTATACCAAATGCATCTGTAAAAATGTCTTTGACAATATGCAACACCTATCTTCTCTTCTACTCTCTTTTCAGTTGTTCTTGTTTTTCCTTATGGATCAACAAGATTTTTAGTTCTTGCATTTTCTTTAAAGTAAGATTGTTTAAATCATATGTAGGTAATGTAATTACCTCGTTAAGTTTCCCTGACTTGTCATCATCCTCTTCCACATGAGTCATAACCTGAGATCTTGAGGGTGTATCACTTGCCAGTGATAGTTGCAATTGCTTCCCTTTCTCACTTGATCTATCCTTTGGTTGTTGCACTGGTGTAGATATGACCTATTGTATAGGTGTCACTGGTGTAGGTTTTCTTGCTCCTTCTATGTGATTTCATCTTCTACTAACTTTGTGCTTGAATCTTTCTCAAAATTTACTTCATTTTTAAAAAAATCATGCGAGTCCTTGGTGGCATATATACAATTAATACCTTACCAAGTTGTTTAGCACTTGCAGCCTCTATAACTTGTGTGACTATAACATCACCAGTCTTCTTGTCTTCAAGATTTGGATATTCAATTATCTATAAAAAAATTGGGTTTTTACAAAGTTTTCTTGATTCCTTAATCAAACCTTGGATTTCCTCTTCAATTATTACATTTAAATTAGGTGGAGGGGTCTCAGTGTCATCTTCAATTATGACAATGTCCTCTTGTTCATACCCATTGATAAGTTCTTCAATTTTTGTTGTTAGCTTGGCCACTTCATGCTTGTATTCATCTTTGAATTCTATAGCATCTCGACCTTCCCTCACCTCAATTGTTGGAGTAACTACTCCAAATACTTCTTTCTATTCTCAACTTTAGGAGCTTTCTTTAAGACTTTGTATGCCATGTCCCTTGGCATAAACTTCTTAACAAAATCTTTAAGGGCTATAGACATATGTTTCTAACCCAAATCTATCATAGCTTATGCCAATTTTGTTTCTCTTATTTGTTTCTCTATGGTTAATGCCCATTTCCATTTGGCATCCACCTATTATGCAATCCTATTGGAATTCCAATTCCTAATTCCATGGGTGTATGTTTAAACTTGATTAACATATCAGTTATAGCTCCTTCAAGTTTAACTTTATCTTCATCACACAAAGAATCATACTATAAGTCTTTGAGTGCCAAAATACTTGTTGATTCTATCATTTTTTCACATACCTAATCCACAGTCATTGGAGGGAGTCTTTTTACAACTAGTAGTTTGCTAGTCTCATTAAACTCGATCTTTTCTTATTCCTCCTCTTCCTATTGTACAATGATCATCTTCCTCTTTGGTTTTTGTTTCTCATCTACCTACTTTCTCTTCTTTGATGGACTTCTTGGTAGTATCTCATTAGTAATTTTTCATGTCCTCCTTCTAGTGATGATCACCCTTCCCTTTGGCCTTAGTAGTGTCACCGTTTCTTGCATACCTTTCTGGAGGTCTTCCTTCACCTTACGTTCAATTATTACAACCTTTCTTTGTTTTATGACCTTCTTCTTCACAACAAAAAGCTCTTTTCCTTTCCCTTCCTTAGCCTTTGAGGGTTGACCCAACCCTTCTCCTTGTTCCATCTTACTAGCCTCGACAACTTTTCTTTTTCTTTGCTTTCCTGCCTTAGGTGTGCTAGCTTCAACATTCATCTTGGAAATAACTATTTCATATGTGCCAAACTCCTTGGCACTAGCATCAATATATTTTTCCAATAATTTAGTGACTGCTACTGATATGTCATTAACATTTACATCATAGTGTATAGGCCTCATAAATACTACCCTCAATATTACGTGTGCATACACAAATTCTGTGTCCATAATGAAACATATTTCATCATAATATATATCTACAACTGATTTTGGAATCCTCATCCTCTTCTTCATTTTAGTTTTGAATTCTTCAAAATAGTTGTCCATGACTTCCTCAAAATTTTCTCCCAACCTTTCTATTAGGTCATTCAACTAATCTATAGCAATCCTATTTCTGTCACATCCAATCCTTATAATAGTAGGGAAATAGTTTTGTACATATAAAAATATACAAACTAACAGGGAACCAAACTTACAAGATGTGTTCTTAGCTTTTCGTACTACTTCCATGTTCTCTATAAGTTTTTTTAACTATAGCTTAGCAAGATCATATGCATGATTTTTCCTCGCAATTTTGTATCCCAAATCAACTGTAATGCATGACACGTTGTTCAATCTACTTGATTGATAAAACTTGTGTCCAATCACATGAACAATGAATTCAATTAGTTGATCCTAAATGTTGTCTATTGACATTCCATGGCCATTCCACTTCACGTTGGTTAGATTTTCAATTTTATTTGTGTGCCACTCCTTATGCTCTTTGGTCAATCCAATGTAGGATACCTAGTTTCCCTTTGAATGATTGCCTTGTTGATCTTTATTGGTGCACCTTCCAACCATTCTTTCATGTCGTGAACTTGGCTTAGGATAATTTTGATCCATTCATTCTTGAAAACATTAGGAAAACCTAGGGCATGGGTTAACCCTTTGCCTGCAATAATTTAGAATTCATCTTTTAGAACTCCAGCAACACATAGATTATCATAAGTTGTCCTAATTTCAAAATCTCCAATATCTCTAATCTTACATAGGTAACATGATATGATGTATTGCACAATCAAGACTTTAGGTGGATTAGATGACAATACTCCAACATTATCAATAGGGGTTTCAATATTCACTATGTTTATGAAAATTGGTGGAAGTCTTTAATCATTCCTAACAATTTGTGCACTATTATCCTTTATCATTTCACTTCCAAATGACATTTTGAACTAGCGTTTTCAATAAAATATTTTCACAAAATATCTTCACTGAATACCTTACTCAGCAATAAGAGTAATACTTGCTTCACTTCAAAAATTTGATGAGAACTTGTTGTGATTATTTGCTCTAGTTGTTGAAATCACTTTGATCACCTTTAAATCTTCTCAAGAGCTCTTTGATAGTTGGGTGAGAAAAATGAATTTTCAAATTTGATATATACCTTCGATATTTTGATTTAGGTTTGCAATTAATCTCTTTGTACTTAGATAGTGTATGACAACTAGGCTCAGTCTTAACTTTAGTTTGGTGAAGGTTATATACTTGGTCATAACCAATTCACTTGATCAGTATGTAATCCTTCTTGATCACTCAATTTATACTACAAGACTTGGTCAATATGGACTGTACCATTAATGCTCGACACTTTTTGAATTTTTATTGCTAACACTTCTCAATGCATTTCTAGTTGTGTAGATATATCTTTTTGTCACTTTAATGCTAGGAACTAGTGTAAAATATAGCTTTTAAGTATATAGTTCCTACATACCTTCGTCCTTTAGTGAGATGTGGTGTGATCACTAGATCCATCAAATTGGGTGATCATAGTGTCTTCTACTCTGCTACTTCTAGCTCTTACTATCTATATCCATGTCTTCTTTCTTTATAGTTTGTCATTTTCCTATCTTCGTGCTAGTGCAGGTGTCATGGTTTTGCAGTTCTTACTAATGTGTCCCACTTTAAGACAACTAAAACATACTATCTCTCCATTTATCCATTTCTTGTAATTTCCTCTTAAATGTGTCTTGATGCAATTCTCTGGAATGTGTCCATATTCTCCACAATAGTGACAATTGTACCATGTGTTGCAATCCCAATTGTAGGAATTGTCTTTCTTTGTTGCATGAGTTTTTTTTTTAGGTGACTAGTGTAATTTCTTCTTAATTCTACAATCATAAGCTTTATGTCCATACTTTTGACAACTATAGCAATGACCTTGGAATCTAGATATCTTTCTAGTTGAATCTTTGTTCTTTGTTCTGCATTCATGTGCTTGATGTCATGCCTTCTTGCATTTTTAACAATTACCATTTGGCTTAGGTTTAGGAATTTTCGAACCATTTTTGCTTCTACAAATCTTTTTTCTATGTCTAATTTTACCACATTAATGACATGTAGGTTTTCCTCTTTATTTTTGTTCTCCACTTTTGGATGATTATCCTTCTTCAATAATTGAAGATTACTTGTATCCAAGTCTAAAGGTGTCTTTTTCTCTTGGTGACTTTATTATTTCTTCAAAATGTTTGATTTCTTTATTTGGTTTGTTCATCCTCTTCATGAGTTCCTTTTCATTCCTTAACTCATTCTTCAATTTCTCATTTTGTAACTTTAGATTTGTGATCTCCAAATCTTTCTTGTTTTCTTCCTAATTTGCAATTACTAATTGGTTTATTATATCAAGATGGGTATTTGTAAGCTTCTAAACTTCAAATGATGTTTCTTGGAGTCTTCTATCTATCTATCTTTTTCCTTCTTTATCCATAAGCTTGTCTTCCATTTCTTTCTTCTTTTGTTCAATAACTTCACATAGTGCAACTAATTGAAATTATTGTTCTATCTTGAGATCTTTTGCTTCCTTCACTAGGGCACTATTCTTTTCTAGAAAATTTTTCATTGCTTCATCTTTGTTACTATTCTTTCCATTTTCTAGCAGTCCTTTTGTATCAACTTCTTTGTATTGAGTTTCATTAAGCTATATAGCCATCTCTTTTCTTCTTTTGAGGGATTTCCTTAACTCTTCTTTTGTTGTTTCCAATTGTTGAAACTTGGTCTAGATTTTAATCATCTGATTCTCAATTATCTTTTTCATCTTGTATACTTCCATCTCCATGGTTGTATCCTTCCAAGTTATCAGGCTTCCTTACAAGAGAGCTGAGCTCTTATACCAATTGTTGGAATGTATATCGGAAACAAGATACTAAGAGGGGGGTGAATCAGGATCTTAAACTTTTGACATCAAAATTATTCCATTAAATCATACCTAATTCATCAATAAAATTGTAATATTGAAACATAAATTAAGTACATCACATCCATAATAGTTCATCACATAACACAATGATTTGGTTACCTAGAAACACTTCAAAATGAAGGTAAAATTGGGGTGGGGATGAAACCCATAAATCTTCACTATTGCAACGATAAAGTTAACCTATTAAGGTTACAATGTTTGATCATAAGATATGATCCATCTAATGCAATTTTTTTCATGTTAAAGACTTAAAATATTGTTAGGTTCACCTTGTTAAAGGATTTGACACTTACAATTAAGTAAGGAGTCTATTAGGAGATTTATATAGGCCTATTATGACCACTTAGTTATGTGCCCTGTTTTAATTACAAATAACTGATTCGGTACCTGACCCTCAGTATGCTCTACAAGCTAATATTGGGTCTCCTCTTTCCTATATCTCTAATTCTATTCTCTTAATCTGATAATTTTGTTCAATCATTCACTACTCTGATTGCTCTCTATTGGTTTTGCCTCTGTAATTTTGCTTTTACTCCTTCATATGCACATACTCCTTACTCATTTCCTCCTCTCTCTCTATTCATCTCTCTATATGATTCTAGACTTAGAATCCTCCTTAAATATACTTCTTTTGAAGTTTCTAGATCTTGATCAATGGTTAAAACTTCATCATTTTTTTCTATTTATATCCCTTTTTCTAATTGGTTTAATTGTATGCCTAGGGATCACTATCTTCTGTAATGACATGTAATCAACATCTAATCTAGCTCTATAGATATTAAATGTCATAAAAATATTGGCCACAATGGTTCACATATGAGTTTGAGCCATTACAAAATCACTTATCAAAACTAATTTACTCGGCACTTGAGTGCTCTGATGCTCGGTCATGTACATTTTTACTCAGCTTCTATATGTTTGTATGCTCAGCTCTTGATAAATTCTCAATATGCTTAGTCTTCACTATATTTCTCAAATCATACTATGTTCCTCAACTCAAATATCTTCTTGGTCTCTATTGAATTATCGAAATTCATTGTTCTGCTCAGTATAAGTATTATCCGCTCGACCTGTACTAGATAACTCATTCATTGTGTTGACCTTGTAATCTTGCCTAGTAAATGACTTAAGAATGACTAAGTGTTTGGTAACTAATAAGAAACATACATTTAGAGATCAACATGACATAGTAGACAAGGAATTTATTTTGGAGGTTATGAAAAAATAGGTTTTGGTCAAGGATGGATCAATTGGTTAAAGGGTATGATTTCAAGTTATTAGGATTCAATTTTGGTCAATGGCAGCCCACAAGTCTTCTTCAAGACATCCCACGGAGTTTTTATTCTCCATTTAGTTTTATCCTTTGGGAAGAAGTATTGGGTAGAATAATATCCAAATATAGATCTAGCCAACTGGAAATGGAAGGGAATTTGGAATGCATGGGACATGGATCCAAATTTTCACTCATAGTTTGCAAATGACACTTTAATTTTTTTAGGTGTGTATACAATGCCTAAGGATAGATCTATGAAAAAGGTATTAGAGGCATAAAACTTAGCCTCTAGTTAGGTAGTCAAGTGGAATAAGTCAGAAATATGCTTTATGAATATGGAGGTTGGTTCACAGTAGGCAATAGTGGATGTATTTGGGGCTAAAATTGGAAAGTTACCAAGTAAATTTTTTAGAGACACCCTTGTTGGAATGTGTTGCAAAGAAAGAATATTAGAAATAAATAATTGATGGGTGTTATGCCCACATCAATGGATCTAAAGGATGGTGGTTGATCATGGTTTGTCAAATCCTCATGCTTAAATTAGTCATATCAGTTTTTCCCATCTATTCTATGTTGTGTTTCAAGATCCCCTCTAAGATTATATCCTCCATTCAAAAAATAATGTTAAAATTTCTCTAGAATGGTAACCAAGACCATGAAAAATTCTCATTAATGGCTTGGGAAAGGATCTGCCAAACTAAAGGGTGTGGTGGTACTGGACTGAGAAACTGGAAATTTCTTAGCACTACTTTAGAGGTAAAACTTGTATAGAAATGTATTGACAACCAAATCAAAGGTGGATTATAATCTTGCATGCAAAATACATGGATTCCATGAATGATGAAAGAATTCGTAAAATTGTCAATCTCCTATGTGGATCAACTATTTGGAATTTTGTGGTGAGTTGTAGGAGTTTGTTGTGGATCACCTCACTTGGCAGATTGGCAATGGAGATAAAGACAAAAAAAAAAAATGGTTCCTGGGATGGGGAGACATCATTATCTGATCTGAATATCTCAGAAGAGCTCATTAGCTAATATGAATGCCCCAAAGGAGATCATTGCAATCTCTAGTGGTTATGGGGAGTGTGAGTGGTTGATTTTATTGATCAAAATTCCTTTGTCCCCAACTATCCTCTAACATGGAAAGATGTTGCAACTTTGGATTTATCCTTTGAAGATCAAGAGATTCTCAGAAGAATTTTGAAAAAAGGAAGGTGATTGGGACTCAAGAGTAGGATGGTCTTAGGTAGTGTAGTGCAAAAAGCAATCAATATTCAATCAAGGTTGGTTACTCTCTTATGATAACCACCATGCTTGGATTGACTAATAAAATAATTTTTTTAAGCATAATTCATGTTTACCTAAGGTTGGTGCTTTCACTTGGATAGTTAAATAGGCTTGTATTCTATCAGGGGATCATCTACAATGTCTAGATTTTATGGGACTCTTATGATGTGTACTTTATAATAATGTTGAAGAATCATTGGATCATTTTTTCCTAGGGTTCAAATTTTTCCAAGGATTCTAAGAGTTCATTTTTAAGTGCCTGGAGTAGTATAGCTCGATGGCAACCAGTTTGCAAAATTGGTTGGAGGTGTGGTCTTCATACTCCCAAGCCTCATGCTTTTCTTCAATCTAGTCAAATGTCACATCCACAACCTTATATGAGATTTGGAAGGAATATAAAAAAAAGATATTACAAGACATAGTTGAGGATCTGCCTAGATTTTGGTAACGCAAGAAAATTCTATCTTGGAAGTAGTCTCTAATGCTACTTCTCACACTAGGTAGAGTAAATGTCCTTTTAATCATAATGACGCTTTTATTCAAAAGTGATGGCCCATGATTAAATACATGCCCATTTGTGGACCTTTAAGAGTTGATTATTTGTGAAAGACTCATAAAGTGGTTTGATCCTTGCCTAAGAATGGTAGGGTGAAAATTGATTTTGATGGCACTTCCAAAGGAAACCCAAGACCCTCAGGAATTGGAGTAGTTGTGAGATGAAATGATAGGAGTATCATGTCTTTCTATGCAAAAAGGATAATGGATGGTACTAATAATCAAGAATAGTATATAGCCGTTGTCAAACAAGTGTTTCTAGGGATAAAAATTGAAGCATGAAAACTGCACCTAGAGATGGATTCTTTGATCATCAGATCATCATAAATGACATTGTGAAAACTAAACTAGATACTTGGCATCTTGACAAGTATGTCAGAGATCAGGCCATTAGTCAAGAAAGTGGATGAATTTAAAGTATCTTATGTTCGAAGGGAGGTGAAATTACTTTATGAAAAGCTCTTAAACATTAGGGTGGTGGGCTCCTTAAATGAGAACTTTGTAATATTGGAGGACTATACGAATATTTCATGTGTCAATTTGGATTAGTGATAAATTTTTAACTAAATGAAAGCCATGAATATAGGTAATGATGTAGAGTGTTATAGGATGCTGATTAGATGATTAGGTGTACTTCATTAACATCTACTCACACGACCCATAAGAGTATTCATTTAGAGGGGTGGATTAGTAACTAAACATTGGGAATATGTACTACCAAGGCTTGCACATTTAACAATGATAATCAAAGGTGACATTTTTCCTCGGTCTCCTATCTTGTAGGATTTGGGAATCATACATTAAGGAAATGGAGGTAGATGGACATCATGGCAATTAAAGAAAGTAAGTAAGAAAGTACGATCTAGTGTGTGTGTTAGCTTCATGATATCAATTCTAATCTTTCTAGAGACTTGTTGTGGTTTCACAACATACGCCCCATTTGTAAGAAAGGGGGACCCCCTAGTAATTTCTTTTCTTTTCTAGACCTCTAGTACAGGGTTTGAGTCTTTTTAGAGCTCTATTTGGCATCAAAGAAAATCTTGGCCCTCTGCCTGAGAAACTTAATTTTCATAAATTGGAGATTTTGAATGTAATGGTGATTTTTTAGAGTAAAGGTGCATACTAGCACACCTAGCACACATGCACTAGGTGAGTTAGTGCAAGGAGCACTTCCCTTTGGAAGTGTGCACCTCTACACATGCACAGGTGCACACCTCCAAAGGGTGTGCTCCTCCCAGGGCCTATAAAAGCCTAGGGTCTCACAACTCTTCCACACTCACTTTATTGCATTCAAACCTTTGATAGCGCACCTTTGCACCTACCAAGGTGTGCCACTTTTTTCGAAGTCCTACACCCACACACAAAAAACCTAAGTATAAAGGTGTGCATCTTATGCACCTATCCAAGGTACGCAAGGTGTGCACCTTTAGTCACTAAAACAAAATGTAACAAAAATCATTTAAGATTGAAAGATGTGCATATGTGCACCTTTCAAAAAAAATAGAAAACATTAAAGATCTAAGGGAATGGTGCGTAGTTGTGCACCTTCACACCATTATAACCATAAGCCCTAAACAAGAATGGTGCGTAGGTGCACACCTTTCCAAGGTGTGCACTTGTGCATCATTTCGTGTTAAAACATAGCCTAAGTTATCATTAGGGTGCTCACATGTGCACCCCTCAAAGTTTGCATGTCTGCACCCTATGATAACACTTATAAAACTTTGTATAGTGAAAAGGATGCACACATGCACACGCCACAAGGTGCACATGTGTGCACTCTTAAGAATGAAGAACTTGCATAAAGAATAAGGTGCGCTTAGGACACTTTCAAGATGTGCCAAAAACTATGCAACAGAATTAAAAATAGGGTTATAGGGTGTTTTATATGGGTTTTAGGGTTTTGGGTCTAATTTTTCACTAACTAGGGTTCTTTTATGATTGATTTTTCTACCTTCCAAACTAATGTGATTCTATTTTGTGTAGATATAATGGATTCTTCTTCATCCTCCCTCATAGCAAAGATTTCTCCTAAGCTAGTGATTTTCAAGTTTTAGGGTGTACCATCCAAATATTCTTTCCAGGATGCACATTCATAGATCTAAGATACAGAAATGGGTCATATTGACTAGAATGCATTCCTAGTTCTCTGTAACAAATCAAATGAGAGGTCCCTAATGGTTTTTTCACCCATAATATAGGGATTATTAAATGAAACTTCACACCCTATTTCAATACAATCTTCCAAGTTGATCATGGATTTGGTCGAGAATTATGTTTCAGAAGAGAGGGTGATCAAAAGAATAACAGGAGAGATCATTCTCAATCTAAGACCTAAGAACATTGAGAAAGTATTCCATCCTCTGAGGATAGACTAGTATATAATAATAACATAACATCAAGCAGAAAGGTGGTATAGGGACAATAAATAGAAAGCAACTGAAATCATTCAATCCTCATATCTCATTGATAGAATACCTGTGGGGAAAAGAGAGGGGAAAGTAGACTTGACAAGAGGTTACATGAAAGATGATATCAGACATTCCATAGTGCTCTTGAGTAGAATCATGGGATTACTAGCAGGAGGACACTTAAACATATGGATGGTACACTTCATCAAAACCATCAAAATGACAAAGATGCCAAATGATTGGGCTACAATGCTTAGTGAGAATTTGGATGAATAGTTGTGGCCATCAAAACTAATCCAAGATTTTATATGACCTCATACTTGGTATATATGTTAGCAACAAGGACTACTAATTACCCAAGGTTGTTTAAGAAGGGAAGCATGCAAGATGCTAATGCTTGGTCATATGTGGTATACCCCCAACTAGTGAAGAAGAAATTGTCAGATCAAAGTAAAGAGTATCGAATTGTGAATGACGCTTTCATTTTTGCAATAGTTAGATTCATTGAAGGTGATTATGCAAAAAGAATGTTAGTAGAGGTAGCAGCAAGAATTATAGAAATAGGCACCTACTGCATCCAATTTAAGACATTCACTTACTTAAGGGTAGTGGGCATAATGATAAATCCTAAGAAGCTCCCTAGGTATCTATCTGATAGACTCATTTTGCTGGAGATAGAAAGGCAACTCACATCTATGTATGAAAGAGTGAGAAAACAACATAAGAAGACTTGGGTATGGCCCATTACTATAGGTCCTTTTGGAATTAAGTAAAAGTGGGACATAATGACTTTTGATTCAGAATGGGATTAGTATCCCTTGGAGGATTATAACTCCCCTCATCCATTTTTTGACAATATTGGAATAGTCCAATATTTGGTGGGAAAGCAAGTTGAGCATGAGGATGTTATAGAGAATCACTGGATGAATGTGGTAGATGACTACAATATCCAAATCAGGGGCTATTATAGGATGACTCTTTATTTGGCGAAAAAGGTCTTAAAGATTAAGGTCCCATTTAAATTGGTTGAACAAGACACAAAAGAGTCTTGGATCCCTTATAAACTCAAGATAAGATATTTGATCGATCGATCATGAATGTAGAGATTGATAGGGAGGATAACATAGACATCAATTATAGGGTGTCATATTATTCAATTAACCAAAGACTGGATCAACAAGCCCTTCAAGCTAGACCTAGTTTTGCAAGCAGAAGTTTTCCAAGCTACAACCCGCCCAATGAAAGGTAGAGGGGTTCAGGTTACAATACCAATGTTCTCAGCCCAATTTCCAATTAGACCAAAGACAGTATATCAACATGATAGGGAAGTTGGGTAATTCAAAGTAGATAAGAGAAATAATAAGAGGAATATGGATTCTCCTCATCAAGCTGAGCCTAAAGCTGGAGGGACTCAAGCCCAAGAGGCAACTCAAGCCCTTGAGAATCAAGAGCCAAGAAATGTAAAAGCTACTCAAGTCCAGGATAATCCACAAGGGTCACCACCAAAATAAGGGTAAGGATCGAAAGAAAGAGCATAAGAAGTGTCTCGAGTTGACTAAGTAGAAGCACAAGAAGTGTCTCCATTTAGTCAAGAGGATTCCCCATCAATAGCTAAGAAAGCTAAGAAGAAAAAGACTCCAGTAAGAAGAACTACGAGATAAAAGGGGATAAGAAGGGTTATTCCTATTCCCTCAGTTCCAGAATCCATCCCCAAAGAGGATAAAGAAGATGAAGAAGATGACCTTTCCTTGAGTCAAAGGACTCATCTTTCTTGGACCATGAAGGAACAACAAAAAAGGAGCTCTATTATAAGTCATCATTCATTTCTACACAACCTATTCAAGTTACTACTTCAAAGGATGAGCTACAACAATGGATTGAAGAGCAAGAGAATCAAGGAAATGATGAGTTTAATATGTTAGATTTCAACTTCATGCGTATGGGCACTGAATTTGTTGGAAATAAGATAAGGGATACACCAAAAAATTAGCCTTTGGAAGGGGATTGGAGTCAATCACCACCTCAACCACAAGGACTTCAAGGTGCCCCTCCATCACCAAGTCAAGATTTATCTTTCTTGGATAAAGGTTTAGCCACTCCTCTCCCTCTGGTCAATGAAGAACAGGTGCAACCAGTGCAAGAAGAAGAGCCACAACAGAGACCTACCAATGAAGTATCACAAGAGGGGTAGATATATGAAGAACCTCAACAAACTTCCTAAGATATAGAGGCAAGGATGGTGGACTTAACTGATACAATAATGCCTGATGTAGATCTCTCACAGAAAGAGAAGACTCTGGAGAAGAGTGATAAGGGAAAGGGGCTAGCCATATAGACCACCTCTTTATCTCAATATATGTCTTTGATAGGAACTTCTCCAAGCTACTTGAAGAGGGAGGTGATGATTAGAAAGAAGAGACAATTACATTGTACTAAGGATGAGGCAACAAAAGAATTGGTTGAAGCCCTCAAGAGACCTGAGCCACCTACGGGTCATGCACAAACATTGGCCTTCATTATGAAGAACCAATTTCAAGACTTGTTGGCTCATAATTCCATCCCTTCATTACATGAAAGTATTGAAGATTTGATCCCAAAAGACTATCAGATTAAGGAGGTCTTGTTAGGAAAGCCAACAGTGGACACTGCCAGAGTTTTGATTACTGCTGGAATCAAAGAAGTGTTTAAGCACTTAGACAAAGATGAGGCTAAATTGGTCAAGTTGAGAAAGCAAAATGAAATCATGATGGGATTTTTGCATGAGTTATTTGGTTCGATTGACCTAGATAATCCAGAGGCCACCCTTGAAGTAGCTTTAGAGAAGAAAGATAAAGAGAGGGTAGTTATATAGGTGGATCCATTTTTCAAGGCTTGTCAGTTATGGCAAGAAATTTTTAAGGAAAAGGATATGCAGATAATATAGGGGAACCTTAAATTATTGCACCATATGCAAAATAATGCGAAGAAACTAATTGCTATTTTGAACTAGGATTTTTGATTGATGAACGAGGTACATACCTAGGGAAAAGACTTTCAAGTGTTGCAATCAATAAAAGGTCAGAGGTATTGTATGTTAATGGATGTATATATGGGGGATGAGTTAGATAAGATAGATGATTGGATTGAGAATAGTGTAACTGTTAATAAAGTAATGGAAACATTACATGTGGATATTCATAAGCTCAAGGATCAAACCCAAGAGCAAATTTTGGAAGTACAGAAGTATTATAATGATGCATGCCTTGCCATTTTTGAAGATGAGTCAAGAGATAAACTCCTGCTGGTGCAAAAAATCATCAAATAGTTTCAAAAGATCTTTGATGAAGCTTTGACTAATGAAGACATTAGAAAAGCATTTAAGATAGAGGAGGCATTATTGGAATTAGACATAAAACTAGAAGATTTTGCAGAGACTCGCATATAAGTGGGAAATTACTAGCATAGAGTGAAGGATAAGTATAGTGCTTTGGATTTTCCAGATGTAACCCAAGTGATGCAGATAATAGAGAAATTCAAGAGAAAACATCCAGACATAGCTTTGGTATAAAGGGAAACAAAACTTAGAAGCTATAATTTCAATTTTGACACTTGGGAAAATTTTGGTTTTGTTTAGCCCTGTCACTAAGGTGTGCCTCTCCAAAGGTGTGCAAGGTGCATAGGTGCACAAGGTGTGCAACTCCCAAGGTGTGCTTCTCAAAAGGTGCACTGGAAGTTATTGAAGAAGTTAGAGGTGCACCAACAGTCATCTGCCAGTTCCAAATTTAGAGCTTTCCATGTACCAGAGACACATTATGACAGTAGTTTAACTCCTACAAACATCCAGAGAAGGTTAAGATTCTATTTTTGGCATCTCTAAAGACTCCTACATCATCTAAAAACTTTTTTTCTTTTTATCTACTTCTTCTTTCTTTGTTTTAAGACATGTAAAGGCTCATGCACCCATTAAATGATATAAACAAGTGTGGAGTCCTACTTAGCACCTCTTAGAGAGTCAATTTGTATTATTTATATTTGTTTTATTAGTTTTAAGCATATTTTTTCATAAAGGAATATCTCACTCTCAACACAAATTAAGGAGACAATTGCCTTTAAATTGAGGAATTAAAGATGTATTCTAGGTCATTATTTTCATGCAATAATATATGTTATTGGTGTTCTAATTCTAAGTGCAGTTATTCTTGTCAGAGTGTGTTATATTTTGTGAATGTATGTTCATGGAGTCTAATGGATTAAATGTTTTTGTTGTGTTATTTTGATTGAGCGATCTTTTAATTTTGGTATTTGTCGCGTGTTTACAAATTCTACTGATGTACTTAGTTAGAGAAGAGATCACCTATTGTTCCTACGTAGCTTTTTGTCTCAAATGAGTTCACTTTCCATGGCCTTGTGATTTGATGAGAAGTGAAACATCTTATATTTACTGAATTCCCATCGACAATTACATTAGTGGAATTAAGGAAGCATTGCTCCTATTTTCATTGGTTACCTAATGATCTTTTCAAAGGCTTAACTCATAGATGTATTGTTTCCATGGCTTATGTCCATTATGAATTTTCTTTTCAAGTCATTTTCTTAAACTTCTTGTTACCTTACTTTTGTTATTTTCTTTTATAAACAATTGGTTAATTTAGAAATTTATATAGTTGCATAGTTAAAACTGCATTCATTATAAACAAGAAAATAGAAAAATATATTTGTTTTTGTGTGGTTACTCTTTTGAGATAGCAAGAAAATTCAACATCTTATCAAAAATTGGTTGAACTAGCAAAGGCCTCCTCGTGAATACTCACATTTATCTTCTACTGAGTGGATTCCATTAGGTTGCAAGATCACTCAAAACCTTGGAGTTGATCCTATATTAACTTTTCAAGAGAAGAATTTGAAAGGATTTCTATCACTAAGGCATGGTGCAAAATGACAACTCAACAAGATCGTATTGGGTTTTAAATCCCCCAAACTTGTCATGATTTTTGCATCCAAATTTTTGAATTCTTGAGTGTGGTAATTTTTTCTAATGGAGGTGGACTTTTCCCTTTAAAATGGCCAAATAAAATCCTTTGAAGGTTCTATAATTATCAAGACGCTGCATAATGTGTTCAAGTTGGATGGAGACTTGTTTTGGGAAGCACTCTAGCTCATCTTCATTGAGGATGCTTTTCCAAATTTCTCCTGAGAGGATGCTACAAATTGGTTCAAATGACTATATGTGTTGATCTATATTTTGGTTGTGGGTGTTGATTTCCAAATTTTTTTGTCTAGTTTAATCACATTTTGGCTCGTATGGCTAGTGATACCAACATAATATCAAGGCCTATAGGAGGATTTTGAAGATGTAATGGTATTTTTTTGGGTGGTCCAGTCTAGTTGGTGCCCTTGTGGAAAAATATTCATGTAAAATCTTTTTTTCAATATTAATATAATACAATCTATTACCGATCAAAAATTATATACATTTTAATAATTTATTTTATCCTCTCATACACATTTAATGCATTATTTAATTGAAATTTGCTTTTCTTTTCCTCCACTTTTTTTTTATCGGTGAAAGGAAAATTCCATATTTTTTTATTTTTTCAAAATAATTTACAATTTTGTTTTACCCCATTCAAAGTGAAGGCATCGAGGGGAAAAGAATGGGGAAGAAAACCCCTTGTATATTCTCGGACCTAAGTCTTGTTCGAGAAAGTACACATTTCACTTAAATTTTGGGGGACATATAGAAAAAAATTATACATTTGACATTTACCTTGCCTAGGGCTAGAAGATATAATTTTACATGAGCAATTTTGATTACATTTTTAGTGGTATAACCTTGTGTATATAAGAAAACCTAACCTATCAGGAGCACACATAAGAAATAAAATTTAGTTGCATATGTATATCAAAGATTTAAATGAGATTGAAATACAACTATCTATACTTGAGTTTTACAACTTGATGCAACCAAAATAAAAAGTCCTCATGCAACCTCAAAGTAGCTCAACAAGGGTGCCCATAAGAGGCCTTCTTGGTGTGCTTTAGATTGGAGGGATGTGGATGTGCTCTCCCCAAAAACAACTATGAATGAATCCCTTCAAACTTATGCAAATGAATGTAAGTATGCAAACGTGTAGCTACACTAAAATGTATGTGAAATGCCTTCAAGCAATGCCTATAAGCAATCCACCCTCAAAGGATTTCATGGAAGTGATTGTGGATGGAATGCAATGGAGAAAGAAACCTAAAAATATCATACTACCATGAAACTAATGCAATGTCTAGAATTTTAAGTAATGCAAACAACTACCAAAGATTAGCTCTAAGTATAAAATCTCTAAAAACTCAAAAGCTAAACTAGCATGATAACAATGCAAATAATGGAGATGAAAAATTCTTAAGACAAGGGCTTGATTTATAGGTTTGAGAGAGGCCTTGGGGAGGTGGCATCTATGTGACATCCACATAGGTTCCACAAGGGAGACACATAGGCTAAAGGACAAGCCATGCAAAAGTCAAAAAGAGTCTTTATGGTTGAGAGGCTCAAGGTGTGCTCACACATGTGTGAGCAACCTTGGTGGAAGGAGTGGGGGACAAAGGTGTAAGAGGTGTAAGAGATGTAAATGAAGTGTAAGCTTTATTGGATCATGAGCTTCTCACACTTGTGAGAAAACACTTAGGAGCTAAAAAGGTGATTTAAAGAGGTTTAGGATAATAAAGTGGGATTAAGTAGTGGGTAGGCTTAGAAGGATGAGAGTGATAGGTGTAGACTAGGTTTCAGGATGGCATTAGGATTAAATTAAATAAGATTTAACTTAATCATAGAATTAAAGAATTTAATAAAGTGAAGGGAATTAAATAAATTAGAATTTATTTAAAAGGGAATTTATGGAGCACTATGCATTAAATGAATTTAATACATTAGAGGGGAAGTATTCAAATTAAATTTAAATACATTAGCGGAATGAACTTATTTAGTTAAATGAATTTAATTAAATAAGTAGAAGAATATGAAAAATATAATTATTTAATAAATAATTAATTATAATGTCATAGGAAATATTAAATAAATTAATATAGTGTTTGGGATGATTTTAAGTGTCTACATTTTGCCCCTCTTTGATGTGATGTCGGAATGACATTATATCAAATAAAAGAAAATATAGGTTGCCCTAGAGAGGATAGGAATTCTAGGAGTTGTGTCATAGAAACGACAAGGGAGGAGGGTGCCTCCTCAAGGAAATGGGGTAAAAATAGAATATATTTTTCCCCATTTTCTCAAAAATAGACATAAGAAGGAAAAGGGAAACAAAAAGGCTTAAATGAAGGCCTTGCATGACTTTTTCATAAGATCAGAATGAAGTGGGGTGAATTAGATAATGATTAATCTAAATGTAGTTGAACTACATAAATACATGGGATTCAGTTATGTTCATATGGGAGAGCACACCCTAGTTTAATATTGCACAAAGATTTATGCATCAAATGTTATAGAAGCGTAGATGACAAGATTCCTTTGTGTGGACTAGACTCAACAAAATAGAGACTTTAGGATCATAGATGTATGCTTCATAGTCATGATGGAAAATATGACATATACACACTAGAGAGGTCTGGGGGACCCAAATTCTTGTTAGGCATCTTGGTAGAAAGTGTGCTAACCCATTGCCCCTAATGAGCAATGCATAACCATAATTCAAAAGTGATAGAGATGTGCTAAAGAATCATGAAAATAGGTCATATTGCAAAATGACATGTGTAATCAAGTTAAACCATTTAGATGATACCAATATATTGAAGATCGAGGCACACTTGGGAAGGCTATTGCTGACACACAAAGATAAAATCAACAAAAAAAATTTTATGACCGAGTAATCATTTAGTCCACAGTTCTTGCCATGAACTTGGTTCTGATAGTGAAATTTGGCAAGCCTGTGTAGGAAGGATGCATCCTATAAGGTGAAAATTGATTGTTTGATTAAATTGTATTGAAATATTTGTGATTGTTCATTGGAAATTGTGTGAAAGGAACAAGGTTCTCAAATCATTTAGTCTTGGTGTGAATTTGTGTAAATTTTGTTTGCCATCACTATTTTGATAAGCTCAGTTTGATGGGTTGAAGCTTAGTGTCATGAGATAAATAGAAGAATTTGGATATGATATTATAAGATAATGGATGAATTGAATTGGAATGGAAGGGGAATGTGAGAGAGCACGTGATAAAAGTTCTCTAGAGGAAAGTTTGTCTTATGGAAGACTAGAAATTTGATCAAGGTATATGCAAATAGATGGAAAAAATGAAGCAATTGATTATGAAAAATGAATTGTATGAAATTATTAGAAAAAGGAATATGATTATATTAGAGGAGAAATTAATTGTTTGAATTGAGGAAAATGACTAGATTGGGACCAATGGAAAGGGAGATCCAAGGAATGGTAAATGGATGAAAAGGGTGGGGATATCTGAATGGAGGAATAATATGGGAGACCAAAGGATCCAGTATAGGACAAATGGGGAGCCAAAGACCATGTTTCAAAGGAGTGACCAAAAATGCCCCATACCAAGGATAGGAAAATGGAAGGAAATATGGTGGGAAAGTATGTGTTGAAATGGAAAGATGGTGTGAAGGCTATTGTATAGAGGAAGGGAAAGCATGTGTAGTTCCAAAGCATGTATTAACATTTGTGTCATTGGGCCTCTAGTATTAATCATGAGCATATTCTTGAAAGTAAAATGAATAGGGGATATGGGAGGGAAGGTATGAAATAGGGATAATGATATGAAGAGTATGGATGAAATGTGGAACATAAAATGGATGGGATAACCAAGACCAAGGACATGTGAAAGAAGGATGGAAGTATGTAGGATTATGGATGGAGGATAATGAGGAAATGAAAATGCCAAGGACTATGGGATGAAATATATTGATAGGATGTCAAGATCAAATATGTGAATGGATGGTGGGATTATGTAGGATAATGCGTGGATAATGTGTAAGGGATATGTTGAGTGAGCATGGACGGATGGAAGGAAAATGATAGTCAAGATCAAAGATGGAAAAGGATGATGGTCAATAGATGGAAATATGGAAGATAGATAAATATGGATCTTGCCCCCAATGTAGAGTGCGAGTGGAAGGATAAGTGAATGGTTCGACAATTGGAATTGGAAGACAACAAATACATGATAGGAAAATAAAGGAAGGACTCGAGCATCTATTTACATGGATGGTATCCCTTGATATTTCTTCTTATGTCTTTTTCTTTTTTCTTTTCAAGGAATTTTTAACTATTTTCTCATAGATAGGATGGTGAAATGAAGGATGGAATAGGTTGGGAAATGAAGGTCAAGGACTAATGAAAAAGTTTGGATTAAGGGGGTGGAATGTTTGGGAGGAAGACACGGTTGATGGATGCTAGGTTGGAAGACTTGTGGATGAGTGGATGGAGGTGGAAAGATTGTCATTGACACACACCTTGAAGGGTGATGGAAAGGAGGAAGTCTCAAAGGATATGTAGGAGAAAGGTTGAATTTTGGGATATAGGGACCCAAAAAGGATGAAAGAGATGATGGATTTAGGATGGTGGATTTGGGTACATAAGGACCCAAAATGGATTCGAAAAATGGAAGTTTTGAGGATTTATGAATGAAGGAAGCCTTTGGATTAGCAAAATTGGATGCCATTTTGAAGTTTTTTTTTGAGATCCATTACTTCATTAAGTAGCTTTGGAATCCACATAATTTTTCAACTTTTCATTTTGAGCCTTTATGGCCTTCTGATTTGTTCTTTCTTTTGGATCGTATTTTTCTTTTCTTGAACATGTCTTTTAGAAGGGACATGTTGATCCTTGGATTTTTGTGGATATTTTCCTTTATTCACTTTATTTTTGGCATCCAATTTGCTTCCGTTGGCCATGGTATGACTACATGAGGAAAAATGGGATAGAGAGCTTATGGATGGGGAACATTGGAAAGAATTCAAGGATATGTGCCTTTGCTAATCTTTACAAGGAGCATGAGGGAATGAAGTGTTATAATTGGATATGGTGTAGGGATGCATGTATGGACCCAAAATGGATGGAGGGAATGTAAGGCCCACACTAATACCATATTATAGATCTGATGAAATGAACATGACTAGGAATCAATTAGGTTATGAATGACATTTTATTATTATTAATGATTTATGAGATCCTATTCAAGACTAATGCAAATTTAGGTTATTATAAGTGTAATACCCATTCAATAATAGTAGATCACGTGAAAATGAGACTCAAAATGTTCAAGCTGAGAACCTAGTCACAAGATTCAAGGTATGATTTATTAGAAAATTAGGGGAGATGAATTAGCATTCACTCTCATAAGAAATAATAATGAATATAGATCATATGACAACAAACATAATGATTTCACTCGAAGATTGGTTTTAAAATATGATGACATAATTTGGAAACATTCAATGGCATGAGAAATTAACCCTAGGGGCACACAAACACACCTCGTAATGAGATAAAAAGGACATTGTTAGAAATATTACTTTGGTCAGTTGATTTGAAAGGATACTAGTTAACAAGTCTGCACAATAGTGATTTTCATTTCTGACATATATACTAAGATCCATTTCACATGTTTTAATAATTAAATAGATAGGACTTCAGTGTTTCATTTTTATGATAGACAAAGATTGTGATGGTATTTAGAATGGTAATTTTGTTATGATTAGAAAGATTAGTGTTATAAATATCTTGATATTTCAATGTTTTAAATATTTTATGGAAACAATTAGATGGAAGTTAATTGAATATGTTACTGCAATTATGTGATATTGGATCATTCTACACTTATCTGTATGTATTTCTATAATATTTCATTGGACTACTGATGGTTAAGTTGAGTGTGTAGGAAATTTGAACCATGGAAATTATTGGGGGAAACAAGTTCCAAACCTATGTGAACATAGTTTAACCAAGGCAAATCTCTGGAAGATTCAAAAGCCTCATTGTGAAAATATTTTTTTTCATAATGTAAGTTTGTATGTATGAAGGAATGCTTGATCATAATTTAGATGCATTAAAGACATGTCATGGTGATGTGGCATGTATTTTAATGTGTCACTTGACACTTGTATTTGTCAATGTGTTGATGACATGTCACCTAGAGTTTTGGTCACAAGGTCACTTGATCTTAGTTCTTTTATTTTCTTCCAATTAATGTTAAGTACATCCACTTGGGAGAGAGTGTTAGGATGGGTCACCATCATGTTGATTTTCGAATTCAAACTTGTTAGTCATTTTAGGGGGCCTAAGTGGGATCCTAGAGTGTCATTTTATTGATAAAAAGCCACCCTAATGGTATAATAACATGTTAGGGGCCTAAACTCAAGTATTTTAGTGATTACCTAACTTAGGGGACCCCTTAAACCAAACCCTCTTGAACCAATTCGAAATTTTGAGTTTCCCCATGGGAGTACCCTCACAATCCCACTTGGTCAACTTTCTTATTTTGGAAGAGCAACAATGTAAGAAAGGGGAGGCTTAATTTTTCTACAAAAAAAAGGGTTATTAGAAGGTCTTTTAGTGGAGGGGTGACAAGCTAGAGGGTTGTTCACCCACTCTCTAATTTTAGAGATAGATAGATTTAGAGGGAGATGAAGGGAGCTCTACTACAACTATCATTACCCTAGCTTGGACCAAGGTTGGTGTTTTTCAACTATGCTTCACTTTCCTTTCTTCTTCTTTTAGTATGGCAAGTAAATCTACAAGTGTGAAGGTTTTGTTGATGGAGTATGCATTGTGCCTTGAATCTTGCATTGTGGGCTTGGCATTTTTTTTGTGTAAATGTGATTGTGTTATGTGTTCTTGAATATTTCCTTTGGGTTTTGTTGCCTTCTTGACTTTCTTGTTTTTTAAATGTGAGTGTTGAATGTACTTATTGGCATGAAGGCTTCACTCACCCTTGGGAGGGAAGAGAAGCCTTGGGTGAAGGGCATAGTTGGGCTCATCATTACAATTGAGAGAGTTACCTCATGATGAGGATTTGTTTTATTACATGGAGTATGGGCTCCATTGAAGCCATATAATTTTGATATTGTGGGAGAAATAAGGGATTTGGTGTGAATAAGGAGGAGATTTTTATGATGGCCTTGAGAGGCAAAAATGCAATGGAAAAATGATGTTTATGATGGCCTTGAGAGGCAAAAAAATGCAATGGAAAAATAATGTTTATGATGGCCTTGAGAGGCAAAAATGCAATGGAAAAATGATGTTATGATGGCCTTGAGAGGCAAAAATGTAGTGGAAAAATGGTGTTTATGTTTGGTTATGGCATCTCCTCTTGAAGAGCCCACCTTCACCCAATGTGAGATGATTCCAATGGTGAATCATTGTGCAAGCCATGGAAGGGAGTTGTTTTGTGTTTTTTAAGTGTTCATGCAATGGCACATGATGTATGTGTGTAACCTATTTGGTTCTTGTTTTCCCTTGGTGCAGTGGGTGGCCTCCTTTAGGCCTAGGTTGGGAGGTGAGCCTCCATGGTTCCCATTTTTATCTCTCATTTGCAGGTTCTTATTGAAAGATCTTGGATACTTGGATTCCCTCGTGTGTTTCCATGTGCATAGGAGGAGAAGACCTTATTGCTTTGAGATGAGTTAGATAGTAAGCCCCATCTTGTTATGTGAGTCTAATTGTATTGTAAAAGGAAGCTACCGTCTCAGTTTAACTGTTAAATGAAAAGGTTGTGAGTGTTCACATGTAGTTAAAGTATTTCCATTGTGTATATTTTGATATGTTGATTCCACCACCTTTTGTGTATCATGAGAGTGTCATGGAAGAGAAGTTCATTGTAACAATACTATTGTTTCAATGTCTTAGATAGGAATATCAATCAGAGAATAAAAATACTTGATGTTCCTTGAGTCATATGCAAAGGATTGCCAAACTAAATTTGATATCATAGAAGAGTTTGTATGGATAGGAAGATTATCTTGTTGATCATTTTTATCATCTCAATTGTACTGAAAAATAGTTTTGCATGTGAATTTGATTTGAAACCTGCATGAGAATACAATGTAAATCCTAGTGCAATTGGTTTCTAAACTTCATAAGTCATAGATAAGAACAATTGAGATAGTTTATATATAAACTCGTTATTAAATGTATATCCATTGCATTAAGTTTAATGTTGGAATGTTAAAAGAATCACCATTCTAGACTATACTTAGTCTATAAGTAACTCCAAATTATCATTACGATAACCTATCTTGAGTACCCTAGACTATAAAAGAAGAAAATCAAATGAATCATATAGACTGTATAGGAGCATAAAAATAACTTGTTGTAAGTATCCATTCATCTCTCTAGATTTTGTATGGGGATCCAGAAATTAATCATAGATCTATTACAAACCAATAAAATATTCAAGGAATATCCACCAAATCCCATGCAAGGTGTTATTAAATGCAAAAGATTAAGGAGACAAGACATTGTCTAAATCAGAGTGCTTAATTATTAATAATATTAAAAAAACCCACATGGCCCTAGGCACCATCCTCATAAAGGTGCGAGGGGGAAACAAAAAAGGAAGAAGAAAAATCAAATCTTTTAATAGGGAAAATGGCCCCACATGACGCCTACCCATCTTAATGTTGTTTGGGGACATATGTGAAACGTTAAAGCTTGCCTTGATTTGAGAGTCAAAACCACTCCCCTAGGCGATGATCTTTAAAAGGGGATGTAAAAAGGTAATAATATGCCATGATAGTGGCCCCGCATCCTTGCACTAGTCCCCACCTTGAACATAGCCAAAAAAAACTAATAATTATGACTCTTTCTGACTCATGTCAGCAACTCCTTCCTAGGCACCTAGTACTTGGAAAAAGTTGAAAAGTTTTAAGTTGCTTTTTGCACCACCAACTTACGTTCAAGGAGGACCAAGTAAGGGTGTGAGAAGTATTAAAAAAATTGAAATGATGCCATAGATCCATTTCCCTTGAGGGAAAAGCTCCTGACATGAATGCCCACTTGGTGTCCTAAGGGGAATGTGACTCGTGTCACCCCACTTTGGAAAGGAGATGTCTATCTAGCAGAGGATTTGCACCAGACGTGACAGTTTTTCGAATTAATTAATTAATTTATAAATCACATAACTATGACAATTTTTTTAATTAATTAATTAATTTAAAAAATTGTCATAGTTATGTGATTTATAAATTAATTAATTAATTCGAAAAATTGTCACGTCTGGTGCAAATCCTCTACTGTTTAGCCACGGGCCTCTGAAAAGAGTAAAATGGGTGACAATTTTTTGAATTAATTACTTAATTTATAAATCACATAACAACTGTTATGTGATTTATAAATTAAATAATTAATTCAAAAAACTGTCATGTCTGGTGCAAATCCTCTACTGTTTAGCCACGGGCTTTTGGAAAGAGTAAAATGGGGTACGTGAGTTCTAATGGGAGGAGATTTTGCATTAAAAAAAAGTAAATAGATATTATAAGGTGGTAAGTCCATTGTCATAGGATAGGGAAGGAATTATTAAAATTTGAATTTGTAATTCCTTGTAAAGTACATATTTTAATTTTGATATTGTTAATATTAGTGTTAGGATCTAAGGATAGCTAGACATTAGGAGATAAAACTTATATTATTATTTGGGCTAGTTTGGTATGGGACATTCTAATGTTATTGAGATTAAAATATTATAAGAAATCAATTATCTTATAAGGTAATATGATTATGAGGTAAAATTTGGACCATGGAATTATAGCTAGTGGTATTATATATATATATTGATATTTAAATCTAGAAGGCACTGTGTGATGTTATTGTACATATAGGAACCTAATAACATATATATAGAAACAAAAATATATTTATGGTAGGACATTAAATTAATCTCCCCACAAACCTTGACCAATGAACGTAACACACTATATATATAATGTGTAATATGACTTGGAGGTAACATGTTCGTTAGGACTCAGGATAAGAAAATATTAATTAATAGATTTTGATAATTCATAATGATGTATATTAGAACATGAAATTATAGTTCCTAGCTTTAGGTGATCATCCATTTGGTCAGACATGCGGAGAAAAATTGATTAAATCATGATTATATGATCATTAATATGAAGGAGACTAGTGCAGGTTCCGGACTAGTAAGCAGTAGAGTATTAGGAAGAAATATGTTAAATATTAATAACTAAAGGATTGAAACTAAAATTGTTGTAAAAAATTTAATGATAGCTAAACCTAAAATCAAATTAGTAGAATATAACAATAAAAGAAGTAACAAAATAAAATAATAAAGTAATTATAAGATAAGTAAAATGTCCAAAGTAATAATGTAAAAAAATAAAAAACTAATTAGTTAATAAATCACATAGATTGCTAGTTAGTGAGTATTCACTAACATATATTAGTAGTGTGTTAATGTAGTATGGTTAGCAAATAAGTGGTATAAATGGAAATGAACTAGTTAGTAATAAATCACTTGTGGGTTTGTAAGTATTAATGGAGGCAAGTATTATAATTTGTGAATAGACATGGATAAATTGATAATAACTATGATAGCATATAAATGATCAATTGATGAGTAATTAGTATATGTTAGTAAGTGTTAGTTCTGTTCAAGACTAATAGAGACAATTGGTTATTTATCGAAATATTACATACAACATCCTCACGAATGTTTTAAGATAAATGCAACTCAACTTACTACCAACGTGAATAGCTACATATAGGTTAGGTGAAACATTCTAAAGGCGAATATGACCAGTGATGTGAACTTACCATGTTAGATGATATGGAAGGATAGAGGTAGTAACACATGAACTACACATGTGAATACAATTCAAATGTGAAACTAAGTCCAAAGGATCTAACATGATGTCTATAGCCCCATTTTTAAAATATTAGTGCATCATAATACTCCTAACTATACCTCTCTAAACTAAGCCCTTGTCTGAAGAGATCTTCCCCTATAAGCAAAAGTAGTAGGAATCAATATCCAATTTATCCTATTGAACATAACCATTACTTGTGACCCTGAGTAGATGTAGGAGGAATGTTAACTAATCGACAATCTATTTGAAATTTACATATGCCTATTGAATGCTCTTTAAGGTTTCAATAATTAATTAATTAATTAATTAATTAAATTTAAAAAGGAAAAAATAGTTGTGGTTTTCCCTAAATTATGGGCATGACAGGGAATGAAGGGTTTGTCTTTGGAACATAAGGACCCAAAATAGATGGAAATGAAGAAGGATTGGGAACATGGATATAAGGGCCCAAAATGGACTTGGAATATGGATGATGGGAACATTTAGGTTTGGATGGAGGAATTTCAGATTTGGAAGGAGTGGAAGGTGTACCAACATTTTAAGACATTATTTCTTCAATGGTATACTTATCATCTTCAATATAAGATGCGAGTCCATGTATATTGGGTTCACGAGTGGATTGGATAGGTGTGATAGGATCATGTGGAGGATTAGGATCATGATGGGAATTATGAGGGATAATAGGATCATGAGATGGATTGTGATCATGGAATGCAAATGAAGGGGTACTTTGATCTTGACTTATAAGAGGATTATGTGGTGGAATAATTGGATCATGAGATGGAATAGAATCATATAATGGAGCAGATGGAATGGAATCATGAGATGGAGTGATTTGATCTTGACATGGAGGAGTATTAGTGGATAGAGTAGAAGGAAAATCTTCATGAAGTGGAGGATCAGTGGATGTTAACTCTTGAGATGGAGGGGAATCAGTAATGTGTGTGGTACATGAAATGTCTTGATCTTGATTAGGAAGGGGATCATGAGATGGAGTAAGAGGGATAAATAGATCTTGAGGGATAGAGGAATTATGGAATGGGGAAATGCTCGGATCTAGAGGAGAAGAGGAATCTATAATGACATGCTTTGGAGGAAGGTCTTGAGATGGAATTGGATGTATGACTTTGGGTGATTGGATCACTTTATTTTGGTTTTTTTTATTTAGACAAGGTTTCTAGTGAGATAAACCTATCACAAGGTGGGGATGATGTTGATTTTGGAGGATTAGGATTTTGTGAAGGTGGAGGTATGGGTAGGGGATTGGGATGATGTTTTTGGACATTAAGCTCAATGTATGGGGAATTACATGGAGGATTCGGGTTGGATGGGACATGAGGAT
Organism: Cupressus sempervirens; assembly: GCA_028749045.1. Taxonomy (NCBI): domain Eukaryota; kingdom Viridiplantae; phylum Streptophyta; class Pinopsida; order Cupressales; family Cupressaceae; genus Cupressus; species Cupressus sempervirens. The sequence goes on from CM053783.1 coordinate 594,136,342, forward strand.
TAAGTTCTTTGAAACATGGGGGAAGAGGACATATGTCTTGGAAGGTACATTTTTGCTTTTGATTGCTAGGCTCGACATAGAATTCTTGCTTTCCTCAATTTCTTTGGTAATGACATTTCTATTTGGGGAATTGTGTGGGCTATGAATGAAATTGTATGTGGTTGAAGGATAATGATGTGGATTTCCCTTTTCAAAGGTAGAAGAATAATGAACTTGAGATGGATTAGAATTAGATATGAAGTTTTGAGGATTGATTTGATATGTACGTTGAATGGGAGGCATAACTCCAGATTGCCTTTGAAGATCTTCAACCATTTGGTTAATCCAATTTTTATCCATGGAACTTAGACAAGGGGTGATGAAAGATTTGATGATGGATGAAATATGAACTTGGGACTAGAAGCAATTTTGGAATTTGTATTTGATTTGGATTGGAATTGATTTGATATTGATATTGATTTGATTTGATTTGATTTCATAGTGGATAAAGGTTTGATATAACTTTGATGTAAATAAAAACCTTATGATATTACAAACAAGTAAATGTTGGATTTGAATTAAAGTCCAAGGTTTACAATGGTTCTCCTAAGTCCAAAGTAGAAGATTTTATAAAAATTGAATTAGAAGAATATTTGAATAGATGAAGAAAAATTGATTGATTTTGGATTGAAGATGTAAATGGATTGAATTAGGAATTGATTAGAAAGGAATGAATTTGACAAGGGATTGGATTAAGAATCATGAGGATGAATCATTAAATGAGTGAATTGTATCTTGATGTGGATTATGAATCATGACTAGGATGAAGATTATTAATTTGATTGAATGATTAAGAAGATGAAGAAATGATTAGGATGATTACAGACAATTAAGATTTTGAGAAATGATTTGAATGATTAAGACAGGAGATGCATGATGGTAATGAATTTGATGGATAGAAGAAGTGATGTGGAAAATAAGAGCTTCTTTTTGTTTTTTGTTTTTTTGAAATGTTTTTGGATTTTGAACTTTTATGATTTTTTGGATTTTTTAAAACATAACATGCAAAGAATACAATGAAATATATACAAGAAAAGTTTAGATGGTGTGTGTCCCCTTCAAATGGGGAGGTTTTTGAACACTTGGCACATCAAACACACCAACAATCATATAAGGTTTTGACTAGGATATACAAGCTTAGCTAGGGGTGTCCTCAATATTTGCAAGGTACGTAAGGCCCAAATATATAGATGAAAGAAAATAATGCCACATGGCCGAGTGGAGACGGTAACCAAAATCTCCTCCTTCATTTCCCAAAGGTATAAAGTTCTTTGGAGGTTAGCCAAGAGTGACAAGATTTTACTTCCAAGAGACATGTCTTTCGATTCACCTCCCATATTTATACTCTACCAGAATGCTAGAGTTGAGGTCATCCCAAGGGGTGATGAAATCCCCAAGTAGGCTTCCTAAAAAGTGTAAAACAAGGCTATTTATTTCTTGTGCACTCAAGATCACCCAAAGGTGTGAGAGGAGTGAATATATAAGTGGTCTTGGGTTTAAAAGACACTTGTTCTTTACAAATTGATGTTTAGATTTTCTATCTACTTTTGAAGATGCTCATGTTTATATCATACAATGTTCTTTCCAACTTAACAACATTGTCAACATAATAAAAATTGAGAGTTCACCAACATAAGAAAATTGAGCATCGTCAACATAAGAAATTCAATAAGAAAAGAGTCAATTCCTTTATGATTCAAGATTGAATGAGTGTTTTTTTTAACCACCAAATCCAAATGTTCATTGCAATGTTCTTTGAACCTTAAGCATTCAAGATTGACAAGATTTATTTTAAACCCAAGTTGAAATGTGTATCATAGAATTGTTATTTGACCTTTATGCATTCAAGAGTGTATTCACTAGCATGCATTCCAATGAAAGATGTGTTCTCTTTAGGGCACTCAAGAGTGTATTTTAGCATTCATTCCAATGAAAAACATGTAGGTTTTAATTCATAGCATTCAAGATTGAGTTTAGCACATTCATTCCAATGATAGATTGTAAGTTCCCTTAAGGCATTCAAGATTGAGTTTTGGATTATTTTAGCTAAAAGGCATTCAAGAGTGTGTTAGATTTATCAAATTAATTGCAACATAAATTCCAAGACAAATGATTAAGCATTCAAGTTCATTCCCAAGAGCAATAAAACTTTAAGGAAAACCTGTAAGAAAATATGGTTAGGTGTTTTTAAAATGCTCCCATCTGCAATATTGCAATAAACAAGTTGATTAGCTTCAACAAAATCTCAAAAAATGAAAGCTGGCTATGGGAAAATTTATTTTAATTTTTTTTGTAATTTTTTATATATGTAAATAAGCTTAGAATGACTCTAATCCTACCAATCCACAAGAAGTCAAATTTTGTAGGTAGAGATGAAAAAATGCACAGACGACAGAATAAAAAGAAGTATAATATACCTGATACTTATACTTGTAGATCACAGATAATAGAATGTAGATCAGAGATGCCAAACTACGTAGATGACAGAATGCCAAATTTTAGAGACAACGGTTAACAAATATTACAGATTTTTGGCCGCCCACAAGGCAAATGACAGAACAAGTTAAATAGCGCAAATGAAAAAATAGAAGTTCATTGGTAAATCACAGATGCCAAAATAGAAGGTCACCAAAAAAGCACAGATGACAAAATAGAAGGTCACCGAAAAAGTGCAGATGATAAAATAGGTCACGAAAAAAGTGCAGACGACAAAATAGGTCACGAGAAAAGCATAGACGACACCCTATAGTGGAGACACCAATTTAGAGGCGAAGATACCAATTTTGATGCAAAGATGCCAGTTTAATGGTGGTGACACCAATTTAGAGACAGAAACATCGGTTGAGAGGTAGAGATGCCTTACATAGTAGAGATGACACTTTACATGGTGGAGACGCTAAAAAAATACAGACGATAATTCATCTACACAGATGATACTGCACGTGAATAGAAATCAAAATCCATATTTTTTAGAAAAATGACAATTTTTAGCTTGAAATTTGAATGTTTAGAGAAACATGGGTCCCATTGGGCATGCTAAAATGTATGGAAGAAAACCTAGCCTGTCGGGAGCACGCGTAAACAAGAAAAGTTAGTTGCACATGTATATCAAATATTTAAATGAGATTGAAATATAGCTATCTATACTTGAATTTTACAACTTGATGCAACCAAAATGAAAAGTCCTCATGCAACCTCAAAGCAGCTCAATAAGGGTGCACATAAGAGGCATTGTTGGTGTACTTTAGATTGGAGAGATGTGGATGTCCTCTTTCCAAACACAACTATGAATGAATCTCTTCAAACCAATACAAATTAATGCAAGTATGAAAATGTGAAGCTACACTAAAATGTATGTGAAATGCCTTCAAGCAATGGCTATAAGAAAGCCACCCTCAAAGGATTCCATGGATGTGAATTTGGACAGAATGTAATGGAGAAAGAAACCTAACAATATCATACTACCATGAAACTAATGCAATATCTAGAAATTTAAGTAATGCAAACAACTACCAAAGGTTAGCTCTAAGCATAAAAGCTCTAAAAACTTAAAAGCTAAACTAGCATGATAATACTGCAAATGATGGAGATGAAAAATACTTGAGACAAGGGCTCTATTTATAGATTTGAGAGAGGCCTTGGGGAGGTGGCATCTATGTGACATCCACATAGGTGCCACAAGGGAGACACATAGGCTAAAGGACAAGCCATGCAAAAGTAAAAAAAATCCTTTTATGGTTGAGAGGCTCAAGGTGTGCTTACACATGTGTGAGCAACCTTGGGGGAAGGAGTAGAGGACAAAGGTGTAAGAGGTGTAATTGAAATGTAAGCTTTATTGGATCATGAGCTTCTCACACATGTGTGAGCAAACACTTAGGAGCTAAAAAGGTGATTTAAAGAGGTTTAGGATAATAAAGTGGGATTAAGTAGTGGCTAGGCTTAGAAGGATGATGGGATTAGGATTAAATTAAATAAGATTTAATTTAATCATAAGATTAAATAATTTAATAAGGTGGAGGGAATCAAATAAATTAGAATTTACTTAAAAAGGGATTTATGGAGCACTATGCATTAAATAAATTTAATACGTTAGAGGGGAAGTATTCAAATTAAATTTTAATGCATTAGGGAAAGAAACTTATTTAATTAAATGAATTTAATTAAATAAGTAGAAGAATACAACAAATATAATTATTTAATAAATAATTAATTATAATGTCACAAGAAATATTAAATAAATTAATATATCATTTGGGACGATTTTAAGCATCTACACCTTGGTTCTTAAAGTTGAGCCTCTTTTAATATCATGTCTTCATAGATCTATCGCTATTTATATAATCTCCTTCTTGGATCAGTTTTAAATTTCTATAATCTTTTTATGTTATAAGCCCTAGTTGCTTCAAGCATACTATAAACTCGACGTTATATGTTAGTATGAAACATACATTTATTAAAAATATAATTATGAAATATCACTAGAATTTAGAGCTCCAAAAACTTATAATGTTGATGCCTTATTATTTGTTATTTTACCCATTTCTAAGGAATTTAATATTTGCATGAAGCTTATTTTTAATGCGGGTTTCTTTAAAAATTATTTGTTAAGGTCATAGCCAAATATTCACCTTATATCTATTAGGAAGTGATAGTAAAAGTAGAAATTTATCTTTTTTAAAGATTTTATTGAGTGTATTTGTAATAATGGTTATAATTGTTTTATATCTTGAAATGATTGTGTTTCTCTTAACCTAATCACTGATAATGATTCTAATTTAGTAGTTTGTGTTATTTTAAAGATTTTTTTTTTTTTTTTGTCATTTTGTGTCTAATTTAATGAAACATCTATTAGAAATTTGTTCAACACTCCCCTCGAGATTCATGACAAGGGAGTAAATGCCTCATGTGTACTATAAGTTGAGTGGTTGTATTATGTATTGATAGGTTAATTTTTTGGTGTAACAACCACCCTAGCTTGTAACAAGTGGTATCAGAGCTTGGTCACATGTTTGAATCCTCAGGCCCTTGGGTAACGCTGAGGGGGAAATTGTTAGAAATTTATTCAGCACTCCCTTCAGGATTCTTGATAAGGGCTTAATCTCCTCCTGTGTATTATAAGTTGAGTAGTTGTATTAGGCATTGATAGGTTGATCTTTTGGTGCAACAGAAATCCTAGCTTGTAACAACATCTACATCTCTATATAAATGTCCTAATTTATATTTTCATGCTTATTAAGTAATTAATATGCTTTATTGATACCACTATTACTAACCTATAACCCTTTTTTCTTATATTCCCCTTGATGTTAAATATACTACTTTGGTGTTTTCCTTATCTTGTTTATATTTCAATTCTTGATAAATTGTTTCTGAAAACTATTGTCTATTGATATTCTAACCAAGTTAGGAAGATACGCATAAATAATAATTAAAATATATATATATTTATAAATTATTGAATGGTATGTCGTACAAGAGGAAAGACTTAGTCAAAGAATGTATACTAGTATTAAATGGGATCTTCTAGTATACTAGAAGGAAAGTCAGGATCCTCATCATTGATTATTCATTAATATCTCTATTAGTCAATTCTAAAAGGCTCTAATTCAGCTCAGATGTATTTTCCCAATTTCCTACCTTATCTTCTTTCATGAAACTTTCCATCCAACCTCTATTCTGAGGAGAAAATACATGCATGTAACTTATGAAAAATTTAGATTTCTCTACATAATAGGGAACCATTTAATGAGTCTAGTTGAATCAAAGGAAGAAACAATACAATAGAGAAGAACTAATTGCCTCCCATGCTAGGGGAGATCATAATTCCACGGTCTACATATCAGAAAATCATTTTTTATATTTGGCAAAACTTTCTCCATATTTCCCAAGAATTCTTCTTTAAATACTCTTTTACAAAGGGTGTATGTGTAATATTTTCTTGGTTCTATCATGCAACTCATTGCTACAAACATGGAATTTTTATCACTACCGAATCCATACTAGTATGTATTACTAAGAATTTTTTTCCCTAAGATTCTATAAACATATCTTGCAATTAGGTAGTGGATATTGTGAAGGACTTATCTTATGTGATGACCTAATATTGGGTCATCAAAGGTTTTCTGAGATATCGGCCCCTTAATCTTGATAATAGTGTCCATCTTGAGAGCCTTGTTGTACAAAGATAATTTGTTCTATTCAAATCCACTTAGAATTTTGAAGGGAATGATGTTTTTTTAAGCCTTATGGTCTCCCAACACTAATACATTTGGGGTGAAATTGTGACAGCAATTTTCTACGGCGGACAAATGTTATGTATTTTTGGCTTTTTTTTTCAATTATAACCTGACAATGTCGCAATTGCAATGCTAACGGGATATAAGAAAAAAAAAAAATGTTTCTCATTTGGGTAATTTGTATGTTCAAAATCCACAGGCATCTCTACGGTGAAAGGGCCAAGATAACATTTGACAGAAACTCACGAGTTCAAGGCAAGAGAAAGAAAACCAAAAAAACCTTGCTCATAACATTGCACGGATAGACACGGATAGACAAAGAATGGGCATCTACAATTGTATTACACATTGAGATGGAGGGCAGGGGATCTTCATTTGTAACGACAAGGGAGGAATTCCTCAAAGTGGAGGCTGCTAATCACAGGTTTCCTTAAATCCTCCTCCTTTTCTTGCAGAAAGAAAACAATAGATAGCAGTAAAAATGAAACTTTTCTTTTTTTCCATGTGCTCTCTCTCCTTATTTCATTTTGTGGAATGTACCTATAGGTAATGTGTATCTTAGGATATCAGGGTTTTCATTTTATGTGAGGGAAACCATAGAGAAACACCCATAGGTTCTAAATAACTCCACCTTAGAGACTAGTTTAGGGTTAAATTGATAAGGAATATGAGTATGAGTGCTTGCAAGGTATATACTTATGAATAAATATTACATCCTTATTTAAATGTATGAAAACAATTTTCATTCCTTTTAAGCTTCATTCATCTCGAGGTGCAATTCACAAACTCAAGAATAGTGGCTTTTGTTCTTCAGGATACCTTTAGGGGAAGAGTATGTGAAGGCCCCCTCGTGTCTGGAGTCCAATTTAAAGGAGATGGCTATTTACAATACGAAGGTTTTTTGAATATAATTCTAAATAACATTGCTTGCTATTGTATCATGACAGAAATGAAAGCAAATGATTTAAGAGTTAAAAGAACAAAATGGATTTTTTGAAAAGGCTTTAGAAACTTTCAAGCAAATACTATTGCTAATGATTTATTGCTGCTCTATTTTGATATTTGATGATTGTCCATGCTTAAACATTTTATGTCATTATGGTCATATGAATGGATTCTTTGCCTTAGAACACTATCATCTTCAAAATCCTATATGAAATCTATATGACCATTTCATTTCTTCAATATGCCCTATGGATGTCCCTATCTAACTATATATCTTTTAATTGCATATAATAACTAATTTATGTGATTTTTCATGACTATGTTTGACATATTTATAGATTTGCGAATAGGAGCACGCTGCATGAATGTCTCCCTGCTAGGGCTTCATTGCAAGATTTTGAGTTGAGCAATGAGTTGGTAAATGCCAAGGATCATGGGTTGGTGAGTTTTTGTGTTTGGCTAGATGCAAAAAAGGCATTCTACATAGGGGTATAAAATTTATGCCATTACAAATTGTAATGGTAGGATAAGATGATATCGTAATTGTTTTTGTTGCATAGTTATTTGATACATTGATAAGAAATCATTAAATGACAATTACAGTTAGTGAACTACGTCATTACATGATGACGATGAAAAGAATCTAGGAACATTTGGGTTTGGTGCTATAAAATGAACCTGTAGGTTAAGCAAATGATATTTAAGGTTCTTATTATGTGACTCATTAATGTACCTAGATGTTTAGATATGTTATAGTAGTGTTGCTCAGGTAGTGACTTTAAGAAACCCATAAAGGACCTAGGATTAAGTTAATTATTTTCCATTTATGTTTTATGAATAGTTATGTTATGTGATGATATATCCATAATTCTGCTTTCTTAGAATGTAAATTGAACTTAATGTTAAAATAGAAGCTCTAATCATATGTAATGACTATGTAGTTGATTGTTTGAACAAAATATTTGCACCTTTATTTTGGCTAGATTAGTGTTGTCGTCTTGGATTCCTTAGCGAGGTGTTGCACAAATAGTCCAGACAAAAGAATGGAAGCAATCTGATTTTCTATCTTCCAATATTTTGTAGCTTGAACATCTATCTGAACAGTACAATGGATCAGCTTTGACTCTTGTTGAATCTCTTTCCAGGTATATTGGCTCTGTGTTATATTATAAAAATTGACATACTTTAAATGTATCACACACATCAAGCAGTTGTTCGCACCAACATGATGTATTTTTAAAAATGAACACAGTAATATTTTCTAAAGAAATTAGTGAAATTTACAATAGACATGGAAATGTTGTTGATATTGGCCTCAAATAATTTGACTTACCAATCATTGTAAAAAGGCAATGATGAATGTAGATATGCATTTCTTTGGACAACCCAATCAATATAAATGAACTGTTAACTATATCAGTGTTGGATTTAACAATTAAGGGACAAGACAACATAAATTTATATTTTTGTTTCCAGATCATGAAAAAGTGATTGATACATGCATTATTGCCCATAGACAAATGCTTATGTTGCTTTGGAACATTTCTGACAGAGTACACTGATATACATTGTAACATTTGTGTTTTGAGTTGAAATACATCTCCTCCCTATAATTAATTCTTTAAATGAGAGTAGAAATATTTCCATATGTCTCCTATCTCCTCCCTAAAATTAATTCTTTCTCCCAAAACCCAGCAACAACCCCTATAATAAACAGAAACAACTATCCTGAAAAGAGAAAAACTCAATTTGTAGTCACAAAAAAAATCTCCTAATAAGAAATCAATCAGCAGTTAATGGTTCATTACACCATCCTCTTTATTTTTACAAAATTTTGAACTCTTGGTTCAAAGAACTCATGAACCCAAGTGCCATGGCTCGCCCTTCCACCACGTTAGGTACTTCTATAATCTTTCACAATATTTGTTCCATTGCTTTCAAGGTTATAAATTACTTTGCTTTGCCAAAATGTTCCCTTTCTATTTTCTTAGTTTCTTGTGGGCTCAGACCTACCACTACTTGTCCTCTACTGAAATCTGTTTCTAGTTATTCTCATCCCTTGTCCAACTTTGTATTGCCCCTGTACAAAAACAATCAAAATTAGAAATCAAGTAAAGGGATTATAGGCAATCAAAAACAGAAATCAAGTAAAGGGATTAGAAATGCCCCATAGTGTTTCCTCCTTCCCTGTTGCATGCTATTTATATAGGCCTTCCAATTATCCTTTATAGTTTGTATCTTTCCCATGTCTTGCTCTATATAGATAATTAGGAGTCCATTTTCCTCTTCATCTATGTATGTTGGCATATCATCTTTTGGCATGCTCACAATATTCTGCCACTCAGACACAACAAGTTGATAATTGATTCAGATTCAAACTCCACACTGAGATTTGTCAAATTGAAAAAACCATGAAATCTTTAGATTTCTAAGGATGTAAAATTTGTCTCAAGAACCTTTTACCAAATAAACTTCAAAAACACAATAAACTAATCAAATAAAAGCTACATAAGTATGCATTGATCACATGAGAATAATTAAAATATTTTGATCACATATTAACTCTATTGAGGGTACTATTAGCTTCCAATTCAACTTGGAAGAAGTTTTGTTAAAGTTCCTAATGGTCTTGACATTGTTTATCACCACACTTATCATTTTTCTTTATGGTGCCTCTAGTTCTTGTGTTGAGACCAACATCCCCCTTAGTAATCATCATAGAACCAAAACTAATTGTAACATGTATGCAAAATGTGGAAATATAGACGAGGCACATGAACTCTTTGAACAAATTCATCTAAGAAATGTGGTATCATGGAATGCCATGATTGCATGATATGTACAAAATGGATTTTTTGAAAAGGCTTTAGAAACTTTCAAGCAAATACTATTGCTAATGATTTATTGCTGCTCTATTTTGGTATTTGATGATTTTCCATGCTTAAACATTTAATGGAATTATGGTCATATGAATGGATTCTTTGCCTTAGAAGACTATCATCTTCAAAATCCTATATGAAATCTATATGACCGTTTCATTTCTTCAATATGCCCTATGGATGTCCCTATCTAACTATATATCTTTTAATTGCATATAATAACTAATTTATGTGCTTTTTCATGACTATGTTTGACTCATATAATTGTGATCTCTCTAGCACTATGATGTTGTTTAATATGTCTTGCTAAAGCTTGTAAATTTTGTTCCTTTTGCCATGTCATGTAATATGTTTTGCCTTGTAGCTTATATGTTTTGAAATTATTGTTAGGCCTTGTAGCTTATATAATTTGATTGTTGGAGAGCCTCTAGAGCTAAGCAAGAAGACCATTGCACGAGTTATAGCCGCGCGCTCAGGTATGAAAATTGTATATTTTTCAATCTAATGTATATTTTAACTAGACTTTTAGCTTATATATTTTGAAATTGCTTTTAGTGGCTTAATGTTGTAAGGTCTCTTGAAATAAGACCTTCAAGTGGTTGGTCAAATTTTTACAAATAATCTTATCCACAAATTTGCCTAGAGCAATTGACTGAATGTTATTAAAGGTGATTGGGTTAAATGTCTTAGGAATAAAGTCAAAGAAAGTATTTTTAAAATATTAAATTATTTAACTAGGTCTAAGAAGATTTGTGTACTTTCGACAGTTTTGCTTAGTTTGTGAAAGTTGTAGACCGAAGTTTTTATAGCCCTATTTTTGCTTCCTGTGAAGAACGATCATGTCAGATAATATAAGTAAAGAACAAAATAGAGAGATAATCACTAGATTGTGGTCTAACTTGAAAAGAAAATGTGATGGAAAATTTTATTGTCTTTGCAAAATTTGTAAGGGCTTAAACCGTAGAAGATTGCTAATCAAAATAGTTAAGAGACATTGTAGGGAGAATGGTTACATTGAAGGGGGCCATGACTATCATCTACTGCTAAGTTGTTCTTTATATCATTTTAACAATTTATATACATATGAAATCACTTGATGATGAGTTGATGATCATGGTTTTTTTATGTTAATCAATTTTATATAGGTTGATATCCCCAGGGAAGTACATGATATGAACCACAACAATCTGAAGAATATGGTTTTCAAAGTGAAGGAACATGGAGGTGCAAATATCCAAGGTGAAGATAATGATCCCATGGAAGATGACTATCATGTGCTAGAAAACACAATTGAAGATGATGGTATAAATACATTGATCCATGACACATTTAGTCGAGCATATCTAATTATGATGATGATGATAGCCTCGATGTACCTCTACTTGAGAAGGCATACAAGCCCCCATAAAAAGACTCCCAAACAACTCTTCTCTCTATTGTATTTTTGTTGTTGAACTTGAAGATTATGAATGGTTTATCCAACATAACAATGTCACGTATGTTAAGGTATGTCATATATGTCTTTATAGTTAACAAAGGGTGAATAATGTACCACTAATATTGTTTATATTAACAACTTATATTTTTTGCTGTAGATTGATAGGTGAGTTTTTGTTACCACCATCAAATATTCTACCTCGCTCATATCGAGAATTATCTATTGTTATGAAAGATATTAAAATGGAGCATGAAGCAATACACGCTTGTCCCAATGATCATATTATATATTATAAAGAACATGAATTTGCAACACAATGCCCTGTATGTCATACGAGTAGATATCGAATAGATCGACTAACAAAAAAGGTCCCTCAAAATGTTCTTCATTACTTCCCCATTATTCTACGGATGCAACAATTATTTAGGTGTAGTAGCTTGGCTCAATTTATGGATTATCATGCACGCAATAGAAGTCAAGATGACATTATTTGAATCCCTACAGATGGTTTGACATTTATGCACATAGAGGAAAAGTGGCAACACTTCAAAGAAGAAACTCGTAATCTCAGGCTTTCATTGGTAGTGGATAGTGTCAATCCATTTGGAGAGATGAGATCTGTTTACTCGATGTGGCCTATTTTTGTTATCAACAATAACATTCCTCTGTGGATGTCAATAAAGAGGGAGCACATTATGTTGGCAATTATTGTTTTAGGTATCTTATCATTTGATAGTTATTAATTTACATGTACTTACAAATCTTGCAGTAAAACGGTCACAATAATTATGTAATGTTACTGTTCATTCAAGTAGGTAAATATCAAGTTAAAGATATGAATGTATATATTGAGCCTCTTATCGACGAGTTGGTGGAGTTATGGAACAGTGTCACTATGTATGATGTGTCTAGACCAATAAGACAAAGACAATTTCAATTCCATGCTATTATAAGTGTTTACGGATAGATGCTATTATAAGTGTTTACGGATAGATGCTTGGTATCCTTTCATGCTTTTCGATTAAAAGTACCTATAATTAATTCATTGTAAATATTGCACGGGGAGCTGTACCTGATAAAATTCAGAGGAAGGTTATTAATCTAATAATAACCTATCCAACTGTTGGTGCTAATTTGTCCTTTCATTTGGGCATTCGGGGTCAGATTTGCATGCATTTTCTCGAAGGACAATCTGTTCACTAACAAAAGCTATCCTAGACAATTTAGTAGGTTGCCCTACTACGAGCACTTACAAATTGTGCATTTGTTTGATACTATGCATATTGGAAAGAATATAACAGAGACATTGTAGAAAATATTGGATGGAAGGTGTGACAAAGAAAAAATTGTCAAAATTTGTAATGACATTCATGAATCCAATCATGCATTGAAGAATTTCATTCACTCAAATAGCAATAGAGATAATATTAATATAAGTGCCCTTCCTTGGTTATTAACGGAGCAGCAAAGTGATGCCATAAAAGAAGTCATACGAAAAATTTGATTTCCCACAAGATTTGTTGAGAACATAAACAATCTCATATTAAAAAGAAAGTGAGTTTGGGCCAAGGCTCAAAACGCATGATTGGCATACTTTCATCAAGGTAAGTTATGTTCTTCTGTATTTACAATATATTCATAAACTACATTTATTGTTTGTTATGTTATGTTAGAAAACAATGAAATGATTGGTTTATAATTACTGCAATATGTGCTTCCTCTATCTCTCCTAGAGCACTTCAACAATAACATCAAACAAGTGATATACGATCTTGAAAAATACATGAAGTAAGCAGTAATATCTATTCAATTTGTTGTATATATTTAGTATATTCACGATTTGTTTTTCTTGCTATGTAATCTATTGTATATTATTTTGTAAAGTCTCATATCTATATATTTTTTATGACTTGAATCTCTTAATGTAGGTGGTTGTCATCTAAAGAAATCCATAAAGAAGATATAAACTATTGGAAGAGAAGAATTCCTCATTTACTGTGTGAAATGCAAAAGTGTCTATCTCCAACTTTTTTCAATGCACAGGAACACTACCTCATACACCTAGTTGAGGAGATTGAATTGTGTGGACCTATACACACTAGGTCAATGTGGATGGTTGAGAGGCACTTGAAATCTTTGAAGGCTTTGGTTCGACAAAGATCACATCCTAAGGGTTCTATGGTAGAGGGATATATGGTATACCAGACTATGGTGTACATTACTGAATATCTTCCTAAGTTTGCATCAAATATCCATGTAGATCACATTTGGGATCTCGAGCCTTTTAAAAAATTAAAAGGGGAGTACTTGATGGGGAAAGGTACATTGAGGAAAGTGAGAGGTAATAAATTATAAGATGTTATTATAATAAATTATTTCTTAATCTTCAAAATAAATCGGTTGTAAGTTGTCTATTTTTTTTTTTTTGTACAAGTGCTCGAGAGTGGGATGCACTACATTTGTATATTGCAAACAATGTTGATTGGATGATGGTATGGATTGAACAATGTCAACATTTTGGTTGCACATTAACATGGGAAGGTGTATCTTCATTGGTTAAAGAAGCTCATCATAATGGAGATTCCAATGTTACGCAAAGGGAAATAGATTTAGCATGTGGTTTAAGAGATTTCTAGGTACATACAAATTTATTAATCACCCGTATGTTTATTAACTCATGATACAATAATATTGACATGTTTCACATATTATTGCAGGTTAAACACCACAAGGCTATGTTCTATAATGGTCAAAAATTTTAGGTCAAAGTGCTGGATGACACGAAGAAAACTTGTGATTCAAGAATAACTGCATTCTTTCAAGTGACTAATATTTCATCTAGAAATGACTTACATCCTCGAGAGTCTAAAAATTGATACTATGTCATTTTGGATGATATACTTGAGTGTGACTTTAGTTCCTTCAAATTAGTACTCTTCATTGTCAAATGGTATAAGCTATGACTTAATCCAAATGATCCTGATAGAACTTTTATTGAACATGATAATTAATTTACAATGGTTAATACAAGGTTGTTTGAGCCAATTGGGGATGAGCCCTATGTTCTTCCAAGCCAATGTGAGCAAGTATTTTACTCAGAGGTTCCACATAAACCAGGTTGGTCATTTGTTGTTAGACATGAACTGAGAGGAAGGTTGATAAAGTATAATGCGATGGAAGAAGAAGATACCGAAGAAGTAGAAGATGATGTAGATGGTGATCATGATCGATAGTTATTGGATGATGTTCCTGACACAAATTTTCATGAAGAAGAAGAAGAAGATGATGACAATGATTTTGCTACCGATGATGATGATGAAGATGATGTTGATGTTGATGATGATGATGTTGATTATGATGACGATGATGACGACGATGATGATGATGATGATGGTGAGGATGATGATGATGATGACGACGATGATGATCATGATGACACCAACCAAGCATCTTCATAAGATCCCTCTCCTTGATCCAAGCCAACTCCATAACCTATCAAAGTGCACACAAAATTATTATGCCACCTTAGGTTCTACATCTTTGGAATAATCACATGAATGTCCCTCAATCCATCCAATGGATTCATCCTAGCAATCTAATCAACAAACTATCAAATGCTCAGAATGCCTCAATAGGCGCCAAACTTGACTTCAACTTAAATAGGTGTTTCCTCCACCTCCACACACATCAAAAAACTTCAAATAGCATGTCCCCAAGGTGACTAAGCCCTCAACTCATCAGCTGATACAAAAACCCAATTTTAGCCCTTCACTAGGCCTACTTCCCTAGTAGGCTTATAACGTGAGCCTGATTTAAGTGTTATATTGTGTACCTTTTAATGTTTTCAATTTTTGTGTGATGCTTATGATGAATGTGATTATGATTATGATGTGATTATGCTCACGATAATTGAATTACATTTGCAAGAAATCGAACCCCTTTCAGGAGCATCCCGCACAGTCTTATGGATCGACAGGTATAAGTCAATACTCCTTATAGACAGTCTATTTAATATACTTATCAATAGTAAGATTGATGTCTTCTAAGATCTCTCCCATTTGTAGGTACCAGCGAATAGGTATTTGTCAGAAGTGTCTTCCTCGAGTGAGAGAAATATAGGAATAGAAGAGGAAAGTGAGACATGCAGTTTATCTAGAATAGGGAGATTAACTAGAGGTGAAAGGACTAGAAGGAAATTCAATAAATGCATGAAATTTTTCCTTGCTCAAGGGGGGTCATGTTCTTATGATGATGAGATGGAAGGCAACATCGAGGTGCCCTTAAGGTACCAACATCTACAGAAACATTGGGTACCCAGGGAACTTCCTCCAATAAACACTGATTTTTGTGTTAACGAGAGGATATATCGCATAGCACCATCATCATTACATGGTTTGGGCCTATTTTCTATGGACGGCATAAAGGTGTCTTACAAAAAAGTTTCTGAATTGATGGAGTATGTTGGACCATGTTACGATTACAAAAGTTGGATGCATATTGTTCAATATAAAAAAAGTATGCATAGGTATGCCCTATCGGAAAATTATATACAACAGCAAGATAATAATCAAATTAAAAGTGTGGCTATATACATTGATGGAAGGCCAAAAGAAATAGGGAATATTGTGGGTTTTATAAATAGTACACGACCCGGGTCAACTATAAAGCAACCCAATTGCATATTTGAGGCGCACGAGGGAAATCGTGTATTCATCTGTGCAATAAAATCAATACATGCAGGGGAAGAGCTGCTTATTGATTACAATTTGAATTGCATAGATACAAATGAGGCTACTATCATGGGGGTGGTACATACTATTAAACCAACTTCTAATCAATGACTCCAACATACTATTTAGTCAATAAATTTTTGGCTAACATTTTTATACTTTATCTTTGACACAGGGGCACAATATAGAGCAACCGCTCGGAGGGGATGTTGGCAATGTTCTCGGCTCATCTACACATGAGCAAGTAAAACTCATTATAATTGTGCAAACTAGATAGAAGCAAAATGTTATTTTTTTAATGTTGTTTTCTTCATTGTTTTGGAGTAATTTTGATAATACTAATACTATTGTTTTCACAGAGGGCCAGTAGTCGGAGGGAGGGAAAGGAACCTACAGTCCCTCAACAGCCTCCCCCTAAGGAGGACCCTTTCTATATTGATTTAGCAGAGACCAATGACCCAATCGGTTCGATTAAAAAGGTGCTAAAGAAAATTGGCAGAGAAATTATATGTTTGGCAACCATAAATCCTACTACTTAGGAAATAAAAGATAGGGGATCTGAATTGTTGCACACCTCTGAAACCTTAAAAGTAAGTATTAATGAAATTTTTAATTATAACAAGAGTTCAATAATGGTTTATATGTTATGCCCTTTTATGGCATTAATTAAAATATGGATGCGTTGTCTTTATAGAGTTTTTTGCATGATTTCGAGCCCCATTCCCATGATGAGGGTGTTGTAGGTGGTTCAGGTAGATCGCATGTTCCATTCCCCACTTGTGTTTTTCACTGAATATATATAGGAATGAGCATAATCATTGACAATACATGCTCAAACAATCCTTTTTTTTAATGCTCTAACAATCTTGTCCATGCTAATCTACGCATTCTATATTTATGCATGCTCTAACAATTTTATTCTTTAGCTTCAAATCAATTGTATCCTATGGCGATGCCACCTCCATCCAGGACAACCACAAATCTCTTTCTGACTGCTAAGTCAGCAATATGCAGCTTACAAGTATCGACTGTTGCACCATCTACTGGTACACAAATCCCTTTTTTTCTCTCTTTTGTTATGTGTTTAAGTGTTATGTGTTTACGATGTAGATTGTAATGATGCCCCTTTGGTAGTCACTCAACGTTTAAACTTTTTCACAATTTTATGATTCCAAACCATAAGAACTCGACTCCATTCATAGCTTGGATATACAAGGTTATGTTATAGGTCAAACTTCAATTAGCTATCTTTAGTTATGAAAGATTGTAATATTGAAGATCATCTTCTCTTGTAGTATATTATCACAATTATATTCTGATGCAGAGTGTAGCAGCGATTTCTTCTACTAGCCTTCAGAAGGCTTTCACAATCCAATTTTTGGATCTAGGACTTGGTATAAGTCCCCTTACCCACACCGGGTATACACAACTACTGAGCCCAAATGGGGCAATCCACTTCAAAAACTTAACTCACTGACACAAGCAATGGTGATAGCAACCAGGACCTTCAGTCCAACCACAATCCTCATTTTGTTTGGAATCTACCAAATCCACAACAATCCTTTGCACTTCTAGGCTTGCAGTCCTTGTAGCCTTTCCAATCTATTTTTTTGTATTTTCACCAACTATCCCTCTATGGCATAGGGACTTCTCCACTATTTTAGGAACCTCTTAAGACACTTGCTAGAATCCCAAAATATTCTAGGATGATCTTGCTCCAGCACCCTCCAAACTACTACTTGGTACCTAGGCCTAGTTGATCAAGTTAGGCTAGGGCTTCAAGGAAGGATGGACTAGGTGGGTTCCCAAGACCTCCTAGGTTAGGTGCCCTATACCATATTCATGTGCTTGATCATGCAATGAGATGTGAATAAATATTTCTTTTATTGATGAAATAATTGTCTAATATAATGTCCTTGATTTCATAGAATGGTTAATGTGATAATAAATCTACAGTGATGTAGTTGATATTTCAGATAAGCCTTATAAACTTACATCAAGTATGATTCCATTTCTAATGTGTATGAGTTACTTCATGATAAATGGAGTTGTCTTGCTTTGATCTTCCTTAGTAGTAATCAATGCTTTCATCATCTTCAATATATATATATATATATATATATCCATTGCCAAAACTATGTTGTAATTATTGGCTCTTATCTATATCTGATTTGTCATTTTCCCAATAGTCACCCTTCATAAGTTACCCGAGGATTCAACAATGTCTTAGAATCCACTCAAGGAACTAGAGTTCAACTCAAGGATCAATAAGAAGTCCCTGACTTTAGGATATCAACCAAACACTCCTTTGTAATAGGTTCACTGCCTTGATTCATTTTGAACAACTTTCAATTCACTTTGTCCATGTTTCAACTTCCCTTTCATTGGGAACACTCCTAATTCACCCTTCATGCAATTAACACTTAATCTATGTCTTCAAGGATTCTCCTGATCCTTCTAATGCCTCAATAACCTTCAAACATCATAACTAAGGAGTTCCAACCCCTACCAAGCATCAACTCTATTCCAATCTTCAAAATTGCTTTTTGTAGGACTGTCCTATTAGCCCTGTCTTGCAAGCAAATTGCATTTTTCTTCCAAATTTCTCAAACACCATGGTAACTTCTCCACCTCTTCAAATACCCTTTAATGAGTTCTTAAACCCCTGCAAATATCAACCTTTCAACTTGTGACTGATGAACCTTTCTATGGCCATCTCTACAATCAATTAGGCCTAATTAGCCCTTGCCTAATAAAGCAACTACCTTTTGTGCTTATTATCAACCTCCCAAACCTTTACACAACCTTAAGGCATCTAATAAATAATTGGATTCCTCAACTTGTTTAACCCTCCATGCATTTCTAGATACTTTTCCATCAAACCCTCCCTTTAAGGGTTTCTAGCCTAGGGCTTCCTAGAAAAGACCCTAAATCAACTTATAAAATCTTTCTAATAGCTCAAACACTTTTAAACAAACACTCTTAGATGTTTTCAAGCATTATTTAGTCATTCTAACCCTTAGATCATCATATTCACCATTTGGTGCCTTGCAAATGCACCTTCACTGTTTGGTTTAACAGTCACCCTGTCATTCCTTTCTTTGTTCACTGTCACCTGCATCTAAATCATGTTAAAGCCATCATATTTACAAGACTTATTACCTCTCCCAAAAGTTACATTTTAATCACAAAAAGTGGGAGAGGCACATTTTCCCAAATTACTTCAAAACAGTGATAGACTGTCACATTTCCTGTGACAGCAAAGATCTAAAAAGTAGTTTTGCTTGAGAATAACTTACAAAACTCTTGCACAAAGTTAACCAAACATGAAAATATCTTCAAGAAGCAAAATAGTAACTTTTGAATGGCAAGAACCTTATTGAGTTACTAGTCTGAATCTTGCAAATTAGAAAACTGTCCCTATGACAGTGAAGTGCAGAATTCTTTTATTTATATCTTTTCTTCGTACACACACACCCCTTTTCTTGACTACAAAACTTGTGTCTTATAAAGACCTTTCTTTTCAATCCTTTTTCCCATCTAAATGACTCATCAAACTGAACAAAGACTTCTTGGATGCCAACTACCCTTCATAACTATATTATGACAGCAACAAACAGTTTTTTTTTACAACTTTTTAACATCAATTATCATTTGTTCTTTTATACTTCGTGACAAAGACTTATGAAACTTATGAAACTTTTTGCAATAAGAGTTGTAGCATCATTTCCTAGATGTTCCTATGTTCCTAGTATGGGAACAGTGAAGGATGTCATATTGATCATTAGTGACAATGAAGGCATTCCATTAAAAGTAGCCAAAGTTCCAGGTACTTTAAAGTTATTATTATTCTATAGTGATATAATAGTAATTTAGTTTTTGATCACTCATCATCAACTAATGATCCCATGATTATTTTGTAGGAAATGATGTTTTTTGGAGAAATTTTGGTGATGAGTGTTTGCGAATATTCGGGCCCACCCTGCGTACTTGGTGGAACATCATATCCTAACTAAAACCCCAAACCACTATTTTGATTTCATATCATTGCTAGAATAGTTTTCCTTTTCATCCATTTATTGAACTATATTAAAGGTAGATTCACTTCATTTATGAGTCTAACATGTTTTTTTTACTTAAAAGGTGGAAAAACCAAAAAAAAAAAAAGTTGAAGGATGATCTTATAGAGAGCATGACCCAACTTTTCGGACCTCGTGCATTTGAGAGAAACAAGCTTCTTGAAAAATTTGGTTTATGTTTGAAGTATATTAGGGACCAGTACAGAAAAAATGAGCGTCCGCCCTATTTTCCTGAGGTTGAGTGGCAAGCTCTGATTTTGGATGGAAAGTATAAATCTGACATGAAAAAAGAAATTACACCAGTAGAGAGTAGAGTAAGGTATGTGATACTATTGAGAATTTAATTATGTACTAATTAACCTCTATATTTATGCTATCTAACATACTTCAAACTTTTCATAGATTGCCTAACACATCAAAGGCAACAAAGGCAAGACTAGAAAAGCACGAGACACACAAGCTCAGCTTTGGTGGTTTTTTGAAACTTCAAGCACAAGTTGTAAGTATTAGTAAATGAAAAATTGTATCAATTTTTTTCTATATTGTGATGGGAAATGCTAGGATGGACTAGCTTGTCTATGCTTTTGATCCTCAACTTGGATCTTAGTGTTCCTCCACACCAATATATGATGCAAAGTAACATGCTTTGGAAGCACCAACAAACTCCTAGCACCTTGGAACAACTAAGCAATTCAAGTTATCACCCCAATCCTTTGTTCTCCACAAGAAAATTCAAGGCTTGATTCACCTTCAAAAAAGGAACTAATCTGTTATTACAACTGCTCCTTTAATTCATGGAGCCAACTCATCACATAAGGCTGCATACTAGTTACTTCTCCCTTGTACCATTCAAGGCCTCATACACCCAACCTTGACACCAAGTGTTTTGGACAACTCCAACCCTCAAACATAAATGGAAACCAAAACAAACATCAACACAACCCAAAACAAATCAAGTCTAAGGCAAACTTGTTGTTACCAGTCACAGGGCAGATTGCAGCACTTGACCTTTATTCTACACACCCAACCAAGAGTGCAATTGGATCCTCCAGGACTCCCAAACACCAAAGATAGTTTAGAAAAACTATAAAATGAACAAAATAAGGTGTAAGAAGGGTTGGAAACCCTGCTAACTATTTACCATGCAAACTATTGCAACCAACCTAACAAGCACTTAGGTTTCTTAACACTGTTTTTCACCAACAACTCAAAATGTTTACAAAGAACAAGGCAAAAGGAAAAAGAAAATTCAAACACCCTTTTCAAAGTGCCAAAAGACTCCAAAGTTTCAAAATTCTACTCCACTCCAGCATACCCTAACCTCAATCATGCACTAAGGCCTAATTAGCAACTTTAGGCTTGGTCTACAATGAAAGGGTTAAAAATATGGGTGCATGGGTCAAATCTTCGACTTCAGTATGTCCTCCTAGCCAAATTTGAGATGGCTTGCCTCCACACCAAGTCCCAACTTCTCTTTTTCACTCTAACTCATCAAATTGCAACAAACAAGGTCTAATACATGGGTCTTATTAGACCTAGGGCTTGCTCTTAAAATTACCTGCTACAACCTCCTACCTCCAGGCTTTTGACATATGATAAAAAATTGCCCTAGTTTGCTCCATACCAAATTGGAGAAAATTCCAACGGTGGGAATTCAAACTAGGGCCATTTATTTGGCCACAACCCTTGTTTTGAGGGTTTCACAGGCAGCAAGAAAGAAAAATGGATAACTTGCAAATGCAAACAGATCTTTCCTTGAAACCAATGCCAAAACTTCTTAAAATGAAAACTCCAACTTTTCAATGCAAAACAACCACCGTACAACCTTCAGGAGTCTGTACAATACAGGAAAAAGTCAAAATTGCCCAGAAATAGCAAATTTTATTGATTTTAAAGCAAGTACATAGATTTTTATTCATCCCATGGATGTTTAGAGCCTTTATAGGCTTGCAAAAAGTGGGTAGAACCATGCCATGGTAGTTGCAACCGTTGGGAGTGGTTTCTATTAAGAGTTGTAACATTTTGCAAAAAGTTGCTAATGCAACTTTGCAACTTTTGTATTTCCTTTTGATATTTTAACTACCCTCCATTGGTTGATGAAACAATGCAAGTAAAATTCACCATACCATGCAAAAATGCAGGGCTCAGAGTTCAAAAGATGCCTCACAAAAGAGGATAAGAGAATTGGCTTCCAACAAGGCTATAAAGCCGTGGCTAAATGGCTACGAGCTGAAATCAGTGTGGAAGGTTCTAATAATGATGCATCTGAGCCACAAGTAAATAAGATAAATGAAATTTATTTCAAATTGAATACTTTACCAATTAGTCTATTTAATTTTAAGTTCCAATATAAAGTGAGTATATCTGTTTTAAGCAAGCAATGATAACAATGTGTAGGATGTTGGAATGCAGCCTAACAATCCTTCTACACAATCTGTGGATGTTGAAGGTTCGCATGATGTGCATACCAGTGGTGGAGGTATACATTTGCTATTAAAATATTTATATGTAATTGCAATTGGTGTTTGGATTAATGTAACATTTTGTATAGCAGCTATAGAGGATCGAGGGGTCGATGTTCATGAGCGTGTTGACGTTGAGTCCAGACAAAATGATGTGGTCAGATAAGGTAAAGACCGCCACAGTTATGTTATTTAAAATAATTAAATACTTGTAACAATTATAATAAATTATTTTTAATTTAACTCTTATTTTTTATTGCAGAGGACCCCCCTTTTCAACAGCATAGGAATTTGAGATCATCAAGAATAGAGAACAGAACAACTGATGAGGGGGGAATTGATAATGACACTGATGCTCCTCTTACAACTTACATAGAAAAAAGAAATAGAAAGAAAAAAAAGAAATGATTGTCATCTACATATCTTAATTGATAATGACTGAATTTTATGTCTCCATGAATTTAATTATGTGCTAATGAATGTTCATGAATTATGTGTTAATGTAGAATATTGATGAATGTTGTGTGTTAACGAATCTAATGTGTTAATGAATGTTATCATGTCATATTGATTGAATGTTACATTTTATTAATGGTTGAAAGAATGAATGAATGTTAGATGTTAACGGGGAATGTAGAGTGATGTTAGGGGGATGGGGGTGGGGCCAAATGAGCTTCCACTTTCACGTGGTTGGCCCTGTTTAGTAGAGAATATTAAACTATTCTCGAAACAAAGTGAAGGTCAATAAGATACTAAATATTTCTCTATTCCTCTAAAGTATGTTTCATATCATATTTTTTTATTACTTTGCAGGTAAAGCCATTGATATGGGTTGAAGCTCAAGTGGAAAAGCATTCAAGAAGTTGGGTTGAATAATAGGAAAGTTGGATTGAAGAGATTGAAGATCGATCTTAACTATTAGATTCTGATAGGGTTTGATTAAAACTTTCTTTAATGAAAAGATGCAAATCTATCCTTATTCAATTTATACACTCCACATTTAAAAAAAATTACGGATTCAATGTTTAATCTTTTCGATCCAACTATCTTCCCATTCAAGCCTGTCCTAACTGGATTTGTATCCTCAGCATTCAACAAAGTTATGAATTGTATCCTCATTTTTTTTTTCTAAATTTCACCACAGCTTCCTAGTAGGGTGTTTTATATAAGTTGTTTCTTGCAAATTTTACTTTAAAGAGCTATTACTATTCATGGCTTTCCTAAACATTGTTTCTTGTTTATTTACTGAAGTTAGCTTGGGTTGTATCTCAATATGTTTTGTGTTTTTATTTTAGTGAAAGTTGAAAAGGGCTAATATGAAATTACATTTTTTTTAAAGCACATGTAAGCCAACTTTCATGGAGCTCCCTAATCATTTGTTGTTATGAAATTTTGCTATTTCAAACTGTGATAATAAATTATAATATTTGAATTTTGTGTTATTTTGTCATTCTGTCTGGTTATGGTCTCAATGCTTCTTTTGAACACAAACTAGTTTCTTATTTCAGTTCTAAGGTGATAGGTAACAAATTACTTCCCAAGCATGCCCCTCTGGATTCAAGGGTGTTCATGAAATTCGCAAAACGGATCTTTGTTTTTTTGTTGTTGTGATTTAACTTCTGAAATGTAAAGTCAAAAGCTAAATAGTAAATTTGTAAAGTATGATCATGATAGTTTGATGGTTGGGCTTTGTTTTTTACTAGAAGAATGTAGAAAGGTCTCAACAGAAGGGTAGCAGAAACAGATGGAACTTTCAAATAAATTTCATGATGTAATTAAGGTTTGTTCTATATCTGAATTTGATTTTTTGATATACAGATAAGACATCTACGCATTCTAATTCTCAGCATGATATTTATGTTTTATTTGCCCCAGGTTGATTGCTAAGTACAAGCCTACTATGCCAATAATTTCTATTGTCATCCCAAGATTGACAACAAATCAACTGAGATGGGGCTTTACGGGTGCATTTCAGATATGCTATACATATTAAAAAAGAAAGTTGTTCTATTTTTCTTCTACCTAAGTGACATGGATTAAATATCAAAGTAGCTTTATTATTCTGTGTAAGTTTTTGTTCAAATCATTCAAGTAACATTAATTAAATAAAAAATGATGAGATCAATACGCACATCTCAAAAAATTATGATGTTTCTTTACTGGCATTAATATCCAGAGATATTTTTGATCCAATTACATATATCAATGTATTCAATCTAATGCCACATCATTGCAATCTTTCTTCATAATATTTGTTTTCAGTGAACCTTCCCAATTTTACTGGCTTTTGCTTCCATGGTTTCACTACTTCTATATTTGTATAATCGGTTTCACTACATGATATTGTAGTGCACAAAATATATATTGCACATTCCTAGTCCACCATAGCCGAAAAAGTGTGTGCATGTGCAAGAGATTGTTTCTATCATAGTTTATCTTTATAAGAAAGCTTCTAAAAAGAGAAATGTAAGGAATCAATTTTAGCAAAATTGTCAGTACTCAATGATTTAAGCAACATAAGTATGACATATTAAGGCCTGAGAAGGAGTGAGGCAAAGGGAGGAGACAAGGGAGGGGAAGCTTCTAGCTACGTCATTCTCAACTACCTCCAACATCAAACCAAATCAAGACTCTTAAACCCTACGTAACTTCATTTGGTCACATCTTATATTTGAGCAGGGTGGTGTCTTATTGGTGCTCCTTCCATTATTTCATGATATATTATTATCAAGCCATCCAATCGGCTATAGGACAAAGATGATTCCTGAACAATCGAATTAGCAATACGGTTGATCTGCATTACATTTGGACACTTGGTTTGAGGTTCATCTCATCGATTCCCATTCATCACAAGATCTTTATCTGATTAGACCTCGATAGAAAATATTGAGATTTCCCAAACCCCAAGCCTAAATCATGTAGGCTTCAATCTTGACATATCATAAAGCTTGTATATAGAGTTGAGCATTCTCACACCATCCGAGATCTGATGTAGGTGAAGCTTCTAGCTACGAGATGCTCAACTCTATATACAGCCTTTATGATATGTGGAGATTGAAGCCTACACGATTTGGGCTTGGGGCTCAAGAAATCTCAATGTTTTCTATCAAGGTCTAATAAGATAAAGATCCTGTGATGAATGGGAATCGATGAGATGAACCTCAAACCAAGTGTCCAAATACAATGCAAATCGACCATATTGCTAATTCGATTGTTCAGGAATCATCTTTGTCCTATAGCCGATTGGATGGCTTGATAATAATATATCATGAAATAATGGAAGGAGCACCAATAAGACACCATCCTACTCAAATATAAGATGTGACCAAATGAAGTTATGCAAGGTTTAGGAGGTTTGATTTGGTTTGACGTAGCTGGAAGCCAGCAAATTTGTTTTTTTAGTTTTACTTTGTATCTATCGCTATTGCGACGTCAACCACAAGAATTGCAACAGGGTTGCTGTAGCAGCGATGCCCAACTTTCATCACAATTGTGATGTCACCCACAAGAATTGTGATGGGGTTGCTATAGCGGTGATGCCCCAACTGCTATTACAAGTACCTAGATGTCTGTCGCTATTGTGACGTTAGCCCCAAGAATTGCGATGGGGTTGATGTCACACTAAAGTGGCTGCATAACGACGGATATGTTTTGTAATTGTGACGACAGAGGATAGACTTATTTGTGACTAAAAAATAGTGACGTCTATTACTGTCACAGTGGCAACACATTGTTGTCATAATTGTGACACATAGCCGTTGCAAATCAATGCCAAATGTATTAGTGCAAGGATATGAACTGCAATTGAAATGACAGGTCATGAGTAGATCTTTATTCTAGGGAGATAATATGTTCTTATTCATTTTTCAAGGATCATCAGTTATCCTTTATTTGAATTTAAGTTGAAGAAGTCTGATATGAAGGTCTTGAGTTATTTGGATTATGTCTTCAAAGGGGATACCAAGAAGGTTTGGAGTGACACAAATTTGATGATTTTTGACTTCATTATTAGGCATCTTAATTCTAAGTACAACCTTTGCGTATTTGAGGTTAGATTTGCATTGGTATCCTAATTGCCTTATACCCATCCTAACTTATTAGAGAATCTTTATCTTTGTCTGTTTAAAAATTGCATGATGGAAGCAATAAAATACTATTCCAAGGAGATAGAACAAATTTCTTAGTATTCTTACAAAAATTGGCAACTGATGAATTAAATCATCATTATATATATTAATATTATCCAATGATTAATTATGTAACCCAGATGCTATCTAGAAATAAAGGAGTGGATTATAATGTTACTTTGAAATACTAGAGAGAGGTTGTAAGTATAGTTGTCTATACCTTGAACTGTGTGCAAGTCAAGAAAGGTACCCATTCAACACCTTTGGAATTATGGTATGGATACTCACCCAATGTAAAATATTTTAAGGTAATTGGAAGCAAGTGCTATATTTATTTTAGGAATGATAAATTAGATGCTAAAAGTGAAGAAGGTATATTCCTTGGCTATTCCACAAGAATTAAATCTTACAAGTGTTTAAATACTAACACAAACAAAGTTATAGAATGTGCAAATGTGAAGTTTGATGAATATACAGAGGTACATGAGGCTGAACTTATGAAGGAACCAGAGGAATACAAATATTTTGTATACTTTTATAAAGGTATGCCTACTAATGAAGATGATGTAAATCAAGTTGCAAATCAACAACAAGTTTTAGTGACTGTCGAGTTGCATTCAGAAACCAAGCTTCAATCAAGTGTCAAGTTGCAGATTGAAGCTAAGGCACATTCTGATTCTAAGATTATTGTACATGAAAGAGATGTTGAATTACCTAATAGAGAAGTATGTAGTGATTCAAAAGTTGACATAACTAATGAGGAAAATAGAGCAGAACCAAGATTGTCAAAGTATGTCAAGAGACATCACCTCACTGCACAAATTATTGGAGAAAGTTAATACAAGAAAAAGAAGTCAAGATGGAATATGTGAATACAAAAGAGAAAATAGCTGATATATTCACCAAAGAATTACCTAAGGATTCTCATGAGTATCTAAGAGGTAAACTAGGGGTGATACCCCTATCCAAAGATACTTAAGAGGCATAAATAGTTCCTTACATCAACTAGAGTTGAATTTTGTATATTACAACTTGATGTAGTGGATATTGCTTTAGGAGCTGCCTAAAGTATTGAAGAATCTAAACTAGAAGATTGACAGTCACAAGTGAGGTGATAGAGGGAGAAATTGGAATTGTTAACATCTTCATGTTGAGATGACAAGTCTTTGACATTTTTTCAAAGAGGGAGAAATAAAAGATACCAAATAGTGGGAGAGATAGTAAAGGGAGAGATAGTAAAGGGAGAGATACTTTAGAAGGAGAACGAAATATGAAATATCTACTTAAAGGGAGATAGTGTACTTGATGTTTACTATAGAGGGAGACATGACTAAAATAATTTCATCTACCTAGTAAGAGAGACAGTACTAAGGAGATATAATTCATAAGGAAGAGTTGATTGTTTTTTGATCTAAACAAAATTTTGTAGCCTATACAGAAGCTGGTAGAAGGAGAGATTTCAATACAAGGAATTATTTTCTTTTTAATATTATTGTTGGTATGGTTTTATATCAATTTCAAAGAGGGATATTGTTGAGCCAAGATTGATACAAGTATGAAAATGTGTTTCAATAATTATTTTGTTACTAATGTCAAACCTGCTACTTGCTGGTAAGATAATTGTCGAGTTGATTTGAGTACTATTATTTGCTTGATTGAGGGAGAGGATTTGATTAAATAACATAACAAGAGCACCTAGAAGAAAGGTTGAGTTATGGTATGAAAAAGGAATACAAAGAGCAGTTAATACAGTGATGATATAGTGTATTGATTACCTACTTAAGGTTGTAAAGGTTGGATAAACTGACTAAGTCTAGAAGAACAAGTAAGAAGAATTTTGTCTACCAAGCTTGACATAGTGGACAATAGGTGCTAATAAAAGTTAGTGCAAGGCAAGTAGAAAATTAGTTGGAGCTGAATAAAGTGAAGATTTAGTGTATGCCATTTGAACTTAGTGTAAGCCGAGTAAAGTTTAGTTGATGTCGAGCACCAATAAACTTTAGTGTTTTCTAAGTTAACTAGTGGAAGATGAGTGGAAGAACAGTATGGAAGCCGAGTGACAACATATTGATATCGAGTTCCAATATTCATGTTAAATCATAGATTTGACAAATCTAAACTGACTATTTTGTTTTCTTGAATTGTGTAAAGCGTGTGGAAGATAACTATGATGAGTTGGTGGCACAGAATTCAAGGTAAAATGTTTTGTGGTGAATTCAAAGAGGATTGAAGAATAAATTTCTAAATGAATTGAATGGAAAAGTGGGTAAATTCATTGAATCCTACCTAATCCTACCTAACCTTAAAATGGACGATTGAGGTGAAACGACAAAAGATCTTAAATCTCTATTTATAGAGAGAGTTGGTCAGAAGAAAAGGTTGTCATGTGAGAGAACCTAAGGAAGACAAGGAGTCTAGGATATTGCTTCATTTAGTGGTTGAATAGAAGAGACTGCTATTATAAAGCAAAGCAAGAAGGCTTAAAAGTATGAAACTTGAAGGGTGAACAAGTTATCATAGCTGAAATGTGTGAAAACCAAGCAAAATGGAGGATTGAAACAGAGATCTATAATCTTCATGTGAGTTGTAATTTATTATCAAATCAAGCCCTACTATTACTTTCTAATAATTGTATTAGTCTAGGGTAAATCCTTTGGATTAATGTTGACCTAATAGTCATTTGTAAATCCTTTAAATGAGGATCACTTCTAACAGGGTGATTGAAATCCTCTAACTAGGTCACATTTATTAGTGTGTATAACCTTTAACAGGGTTGGCCTTTCACAAGGCATCACTTTAGAAGAGTGAGAATCAGTAGCATATTATTGGTGATTTTTCTCAAATTGGGTTTCCACATAGAATCCATGTGTCAAATGTGTTATTGAATTTACATTACTACAAAGTGTTTTTGACCTAGGATAGTAACCTACAAATTTTAAGCATTCTATGATCTAATGGATGCATGCATAATAAGGTTTTATAGATATGGGTTCACTAAGATGTGAAAAACTTTTACCAGTACATCTGGGCCTTAGATAACTGATTCACCCCCCTCTCAGTTATTCTAAAGAATTCCAACACAAATAGTGTTTGATAATTTCTATGCATGAATTTAAAGAGAATTTTCTAAAGAGAAAGGAGGAGATGAAAAAATAGAAGGATTTAATGAATTTGACCTAATCCTAAGAGATACGATGATTTTTAAGTGACAAAAGATTAGAATTACCTATTTAAGGAGGCACAAGGCTAACCTTAGAGAGGTTGGAGCATTTGTTGATTCTATTGATTGGAAAACTTGAGTAGAAGGCTTAATAGTGAAGTTTTGAGGAGAAGAGTGATTTCTTGAAGGGTTTCCAAGTGAATCAATGATGAAGATGTTAATGGAGGCCAATTAATGAGTTGGTTGTTGGACCAATTTTTTATCTATATATACAAAGTGGGTTGTGTTTATTAGATCAACCTATTGTTACTTTCTAACTATTGTATCAGTATTGAAATCCTTCAATCAAGGTTTACCTAATAGTCATTTGTAAATCCTTTAATCAAGGTGTCATTATAATGGAATGTTCTAAATACCTCTAACAAGGCCACTCCTAATAGGGTGATTAAATCCTTTAACAAGGTCACATTTAATAGTGTGTTTTGTAACCTTTAACATGGTTGTCTCCTTACAGAGCTCACTTCAAAAGAGTGAAAATCGGTAGCATGTTACTAGTGGTTTTTTCCAAATTGGGTTTCTACATTAAATCCTGGTGTCATACTTGTGTGGATGTTATTTCAGATGTTTTACTATTAATGTTTCACATTCTTCAAAGTTTGTTACTACTATGATAGTGGACTGCAACTTTTATGTTGCTAATTATTTTCTATAGAGACTGAGCTACTAAGTGTTTAGATATAAAATACTTGAAGTGATTAAAAGCTGAATTGTTACATCTAGACCTAAGGATAACTAATTCACCACCCCCCTCTCCCATTTATTCTAAAATATTCTAACAATTGGATTCAGAACATTGGTGCTTGTAGAGAAAAGATTGAAGGTAACTAAAGCTAAAGATCAAGATGTAAAAAAAGGAGGTGCCAAGATTGAATGAGGAGAAATTATCTACAAGACAGAGTTTGATGAAGTTGCATCTAGCATGAATTAGAGAAGGAGAAATACACTATGTGGAATATGCATATGTATAGATACCAAGACCTTTGACAAGTCAACAGATGAAAGAGACAAAACAACACAATCAAGCAATGTTAGAGATTGAATCAGCCCAAAGATATACTAAGTTTGATGACATAAAGGAGTGCACTATTGCTAAGAAAATATGGGATATGTTGCAAACTATCTATGGAAGAGACACAATGTTTTGAGAGAATAATAAAAAAGCTTGAGAGGAAAGTTTGATGAGATGAGAATGACAGAAGGTGAAAGCATTTCTCAATACTGTAGATCAGTCAAAGAGGTGGTAAATGTTATAAGAGGATCTAATGGAAAGATTGATCATGAAATTATAATTAACAAAGTACTGAGAACCCCACTTTCTATTTATGTTATTAGAGTTTCTACAATACAAGAACTGAGATGTACCCCTGGTAACAATCTAACTTTGGAAGGATTAGTTGGTAGGCTTACTGCTTTTGAATTGTCAAACTTTGATAATTTTACTCCTAATACTATTGAATCTTCTTTCAAATCACAATTGGTTCTTAATGAGAAAGTAAAAGAAAAATGTGTGAATAGTGGTAGTGATATATATTATGGTGATCTTGATGAGCTTGAACCATTAATGGCTAGAAGACTCCAAGAGATAAAGGAAAATACAAAGGTAAACTTCTTATAATATAATTTTCATATAACAAAATAGGTCATATTGGTGCAAGGTGTCCTAACAGAGAAGAAAAGGGTGAAAGGAATGAAAGAAAGTATAAAGGAAGAAGACATGACAAAGACAATAGAAGAAATGAGGACTACAAGGGAAAAGGTAAGAAATCTTGTTATATTGTTGAAGAAGAAACTAACAATGAGTCTGATAGTAATGATGAAGAAGTTGTCTATGTTGCTATGAAAGAGGATTCTAATGAAGATGAAAACATTAATTTCATATGTGATTAAAGGCAATAGATGGATAATTGATAGTGGTTTCTCACATCACATGGTTGGTGATAAAAGTAAGTTTGAAACCATGGAACAATATAAAGGTAGTTATGTCAAGTTTGGTAACGATGCACCATGTCTTGTGAAAGGTAAAGGATCAATAAAACTGATTGATAAGATCAAATGTGGCATTTTTTATTGGGTTGAAGGAATTTACTACAACTTGTTAAATGTTGCATAGTTGAACAAATCAGGATACAAATTTTAATTTCATCACAAGAAGACCAAGATATTTTATGCAAATGGTGAACTAATTGGAAGTGGAGAATAGACAAGAGATAACTTGTTCTATCTAGATTTATCTTATGAGACTTGTGTGTTTGCACAATTTGATAATATATGGTTATGGTATAAGAAGTTATTTCATGTGAATTTTGACAATTTGGTAAGCATTAGTAAGATGAAAAGAGTAAGAAGAGTACCAAGATTGCAAAAACTTGATAATACTATGTGTAAACAATATCAATTGGGAAATTGACAAAGTCTAGTTTCAAGAGAAAAAACTATTCATCTAATAAAATTTTGGAATTGGTTTATACTTACCTTTGTGGATGTATTGAAGTGCAAAGCTACTATGGAGAAAACTATTCCATTCTATTTGTTGATGAGTATTCTAAAATGATGATTGTGATGTTTCTTAAAGCAAAAGTTGATACTTTTCAATTGTTTAAGTGATATTTGGCAAGAGTTGAAAAGGAAATAGGTAAAAGTATAAAGTGCATGAGCTATGATAGAGGATGAAAGTTTATTTCTAATTAATTAAACATATTTTTGAAATTATAGAGGAATCAAGAGACAGATCTCAACACCTACAACCCCTCCTCAGAATGGGATAGCTAAAAGAATGAATAGATTAACCATGGATAGTGCTAGAACATCGATGATGGAGAAGAACATATCACAAAAATACTAGAAAGAAGGTGTAAGCACATCAATTTATACTTTGAATTGAGTGTAAGTCAAGAAGGGTACAAATATTACAGCCTTTGAGTTACGGTATGGGTATGCACCCAATGCGAAATATTTTAAAGTCTTTGGAAGAAATGTTATATAATGGAGGACAATAGAAATGGAAAACTTGATGCTAAAAGTGACGAAGGAATATTCTTAAAATATTCCACTAAGAGAAGAGCTTATAAGTGTTTCAAATCTAACACTAACAAAGTTGTGAAAAGTGAAAATGTGAAAATTGATGAATATAAAGAAAAGAATGAAGTTGAATGCAAGATAGAACTAGGAGATTACAACACATTCATTTATGTTAATGAAGGTTTTCCCATCACCTTACCTGAGCTAAAGAACAAGGTTACTAAGCAACATTGAACTGTGAATGTTGAGTTGCAGTAACAGGTTGTCAAGCAATAGATTGTAGGTGTTGAGCATTAGCAGGATGATGTCAAGATACAAGAAGAAGTTGTTGAACACCAAGAAGCTAGTGCTAAGCAACTAGAAGTAGAAGCAGAGATACAAAATTAACTTGAAATAAATTTTCAAGATTAGAAGAATAATAAAGAATAAAAGAACCTATACTAGCAAAATATGTGAGAAGACATCATGCGCCTAAACATATCATTGGAAAAAAAGATTTTGGAGTCATGACAAGAAAAATATTGAGAAGTGACACATGTTTACTTTGTGAGTTTGAACCTAAAACAATGAAGGGTGCTTTGGACAATGAATATTGGACTTGGACAATGAATAGAGAAATTAAACAAAAAGAGAAGAACAAAAACTTGGTCAGTAGTACCTTGACACAAGGAGGATATGAAAAGGTAGGACCAAAGGCATACATAACTATCCAAACACCTTGTATAGTAAACATAGCAGAAGTAGACAACACAAAGAAAAACATGAAAGAGATTATTGTTTCATCAAATTAACATACATGCTCGGTTGTGAGGCCTTCTGGGTTACAACCCAATACAAAATATTTGATTTCAATACCTATGATCTCTATCAAGCCAGCTTTAGACTCACTCTTCTAGGCTCATTTGCTTCAAACTCTCTAAGTCCCCAATAACCTAAACCTTAACACCCCTATTTATACTAACTAAAATGGCTTATAGAAGATTCTATATCATTACATAGTAGAAGGTCAACCCCAAAATGGTTTGCACACATCCCAAGATAAGATCCTTACATTTAATTCTTGACCCAAATTAAATACATAGGTTAGCTCATACTAGGAACCAATCACAAAAAAATTGGTCAAAGAAGGAGTTGAGAATCAGTAAACATATAGGTCACTCAGTGCATGATTTAACACTTGGCCACCAAAACACTCAATCAATACTAGGTAACTTGGCCAATACTAAACAACTCGCTAGCAATTGCATCTCAACAACCACTGGAACTTGGCACTAACATGCATAACAAAGATGAGAAGGATAGAAAGGCAACCCAAAATGCTCTTTCATTAGATAATTGGGGTTGAAAGAAATAATTGTCCTAAATCATGTAAGTGTCACAACCCAAGCTGAATCCAACTCAGATTGAGAAATCCACGTAGCATCTTCAACTAGTCTATTCTTCCACTTCTCCAAATATTCATAGTAACATTTTCTGCATGTGTTTTACCAATTCTATGATCTAATATATGTTCAACCTTTTCAATCTTCTTCTTAGGATAATCATCTAGTATTAAAACTTCATCATCTGAATCATGATACTTATGCAAATGAGCAACATTAAATATAGGATATATATCCATGTCATTAGGTAACTCAATTTCATAAGCATTACCACTATCAAACTTCCTCAAGATCTTACAAGGACCAAACTTCTTCATCATCAACTTACGATATGCTCCAATAGGAAATATTCCTTTCTTCAAATGAGCCATCACTTCATCACCAACTTCAAAAACATGATGTCTCCTAGATTTTTCACCATTCTCCTTATACTTATCATTACTTTGTGTAATACCCCAAAATTGGCTCATTGCCATTATACCAATTCTAGTCTATTCTTACCAATACTAAGACCTATTCTAATAGGCAATTCTTATTTTGATTGTCGCTACTTGACTTAATTGTCAGATGCAAAAAACCCTAATCTGCACTCATCATGCTTATCATTTAATTCCTATAGTATTTATTCATGTTAGTCACATCAAAACCTATTGATTAATATTTAATTTAATTATTAAGTATTTATACTTTAATTAAATTAAATTATACCCTAAGGCTAATGTACTAAGGAATTAAATTTATTTAATTTAATAAATATGCCTATTTTTAATTAATTGATGTGATTATTTAGTTAAATAAAAAAGGTATTTATGAGGTCATATCTCATTTTAATAAATTAAAAAACTTTCCTAATTCTACTCTTCAGTTCTAAAGTGAAACTCTGAGTGAACTCTCTCTCGAATTGGAATCAATCTAGTTAACTTGATCTCGCATCCATGGCAAGTTCAGTTAACTGCTCATCACACTCACATCAGAAATAGTTCAATTCACCTGCACAAGGAAGTTTCCATTTTAACTGAGTCTTTCCTTCAATCCTAACCGTTGATCCGAGTTGATCTCACCCATTGATAGATTCTAGGAAATCTATTTAAGGAACTCATAATTCCTCATTAAAAAGGTTGAATTGAATTGATATCGAATTGCTACTTCATTCTACACTCATATAATCTTATTACTATTCTCATACACTTTCATTTTCTTAGCTTAATTTCATTTAGATCTTAATATGCATACATTTAGTCTAATTTTCTTTATGTATTCCTAGATTAAAATGCATATCTCATTCTAGATTACTTTGCATATTCATATAGATTAGCTACATCTTTAAATCCTTCATTCTTAGAGGGTTTGGTTGCCTAAGCCTCATCTCTAAGGATATTAAACAGGAAAAATCCCTTTAGATAGGAGGCAACAAGTCGCGTTGTCAAGCGTTCTGGATGAACAATTCAATATTCATTTCAGGATGACTTCGCAAGTAATGACCACGTTGAAGTGTGTGTGTTAAATAGAGGCTCACATTTTCATGCATACATTTCTGGCACCCACCGTGGGGCTGAGGAAATCAATTTCTCTGGCCTCATCTACATTTTTTTCTGTTATTTTAGCATTATGTTCGTACTATTCCATACATAACCTTGAATCTTCACACAAGACATTCTATTTTCGCACGAGGATTTGAAGTTCTTACGCGAAGTTTTAAATCGTATCGTGCAAAAAAGTGCCCCATTGTGTAAGTCTTCACGTAGCACATCATTTTCTCATGTGGCTTGGTATAAGATTTCGCACGACCCCGCAAGATTTCATGCGAGATAGTGAAAGATTTTGCATGGGTCTATGCAAGACTTCACGCGGGTCTGTGAAAGATTTTGCACGGCCCTGCGCAAGATTTCGCACGAGATCTTGCAACAACACACTTTAGGATGCAGATTTTTAATGTTGTTTATCATTTCATTTCATTAACTTACGGTCTCTGGAGCATCTTTATTTTAGTTTTTTTAATTTAAATAATAATTTAAATCTATAAAAAAAAGAGAGTATAAAACAAAATTTGACTTTTGATGTTTTCCCATAATTAAGCTTCTGTTTGACTAACACATTTTCTCTGAAGCATTTTTATTTCAATTTTTTTGGATTTTCTGTAGCCTAACAGTTGTCTACAAGATGTTTGACAAAGACTCCATTACACAAATTCTTCAAAACATGAATTGACTGTTTGTTTGCAAGACGATTTTTGAAGACAGGTTTGTCGAAGACCAAATCTTAAAACCCACAAAAACAATGTGTTTTCTTTCCTGCTTTCAAAACATAGTCCAATTAGGGCTTGTGAACTTCCTAGGACATAAGACAGAAGAATAGGGGATTATGCTCTTCACCACTTGGAGGTCATGACCAAGGGTGAATCAAAAACCTAGACACTTCTAAAAGATGGCATTCTGAAGAAGGCAAGCAACTTAGTGGTTCTCTAGTGCTAATTATTTTCTATGATGAGATGATGGTTTCCTTTCAAGGGAATCAAAATCTTTAGGAAGAATGATTCTAGATTGATTAAGCTAAGTCATTAATTAACCTTTTTTGTGTGTTTGGGTGAGAAATTAAGGTAGAGGAGTATGCTCTTTCCCCTTAAGGGAAATCAAAAACTTTGACCCTTGTGATCGAACCACCAGTCCAAGTCACTCCTTTAGAGGGCCCGCCGAAGTGATCCAACCTTTGGAACGACCCAAGTGAGCACACTCCTTTTGTTGGAGATTCCAACTCACTATAATCAAGATTCTTGGTAGAGTGAAAGATTCCAAAGCCGAATTAATTTCTTTCCCCTTATTCTTGATATTGCATATCAAGGGGAAGCTCTATCTATTGCACTGGCCAGTGCCGACCCTAGTCTTGCTAAGCAAGTGTGTGCACTTTCAGATGCTAGTGTGGGCTGCTGGTCTGAACTCCACTTGCAGAGCCACCAAAAATTAATACGAATGAAATCCAAGTAAAAACCTTTAGTTAGAAGCCACCTAGTTCACCTTCGAAAGGAGGCATAATC
Organism: Cupressus sempervirens; assembly: GCA_028749045.1. Lineage (NCBI taxonomy): Eukaryota > Viridiplantae > Streptophyta > Pinopsida > Cupressales > Cupressaceae > Cupressus > Cupressus sempervirens. Next base: position 594,173,928 of record CM053783.1, read on the forward strand.
TTTGTGCAAGGAGGGGGAAGAATCTCTCCTGTAGAACTCACCATAGGCATGCTACTGGACATTTGAAGGTGGTATATGCACTCATCCCCTACCACAAGGGCACTCGTTCAATGTATAATATTGAGTCCTTTGAATATATAAAAAACACGAGCGCCCTCTAGGGGGTGACATGGCTATGTGAGGTACATGCATGCGCATAAGATGTGGGACAAAGGTTTTTCCTTCTCTACCATTTTCTATTTTTAGGGATAAAGTGTGTTTTTTATCAAGTCTTAAACATGTCCAAACCTATCTAAATAAACTAATGGTCAATAACCCCCTATCCCTCTGAGTTTCTTTAGCCTCAATTGGATTGTACTCGACTGCTGCTTAATTCCCATGTCTATCTGAAAACAAACTATCTTTTCAAACCAACAATGTTGTCCAAATGTTGTTTAAACACTTGAAAATAAACCTTGCTATCTATCTGAAATTTGCCAAACAAATCAACAATCTGTCCAAAACTATCTAAAATCCTCAAAGTATTTTCAAAATCTAGTTCAGTTGTCAATTTGGTTTCCATTTTCACACACAGTTTGCAAAATTTTGTGTGAATAGTTTTTGTCCTACCACTTCTTCACGTAGCTCTATCCAAGTTCTCATTCGAACAATTGCACATCTCCACGTGAGATCTTGCCTCAGATGTCCTTATTTTGTTGTCAACTTTGCACTTCTTCACATGACCTAGAGCACATCCTCATGCGAAATTCTTATGATGTCCTGAGTCTTCACACGACCCTATGTACTTTCTCACGCGCCTCTCAGAGGATCTTCATACGAGATCTTGAGTATGAACTATCAAGTTAGTCTATTAGAGCTATCTACTGTCTATACCAAGTCTATTTCTTGCACCAGTTTACTGCTTCTCTGTCTGAAAATAGTCCTAAATAGTGGCATTTTGCTTACCTGAAGATTCGTGACCTATACTTTGACTAGTCTCATCTTTTAGTTATCTTTATTCTCATTCTTTAGTGCTTGTCATACTCTGCATTACGATAGGCATAATCTTTGGCTTTTCTAGCCTTCAAATCAGACTATTCTTGCCTTAGTATACAACATTCTTATCTTGTCTTGTTCAAACTATGTTCTAATATGGTCCTTGTCTAAGCTTTGATTTTCATCATTTTCTATGACTGTGGCAACTTGACTTACGTTCTAAACCTTGGTTGTCACTACTTGAAATAGCATCCAAATGGCTAGCAATAAATGCACTCAGTCTAATGTTCCTAGTGAGGAAGAAGGGATTCTAATTACAAATATGAAGAAACAAATTGAAACGATAAGTGCTCAACTTCAAAGACTAAAAGAAGAGGAAAACCCATCATCGAGCACATCTTCCTTGAAAAGTTATTCCAGTTCCTCTAAAGACAACAAGCCATCAACTTCTTATGATGTTGAAACCAAATCCTTGGAAAATAGTACAACAACACCCAATAAATCTGAAGGTATCTTTGAAAACAGACCTTGGGAATTTAAACCAAAGCATGATTTCACACATTTGAGAAAATCTTACGAATTAACCTTAGAAGAACTTCTTGAAGAAAAACTCATTATTTTACCTAAGGTCACTTTTGTGGGAGTTTCCTTTATGAGTAACTATTGTGCCTATCATAGACATAATTTACATAAAACTTCGCATTGTAAGGAGCTGAAAAACAAGATCCAAGATCTCTTTGATAATGGCATAATTCAAAAATCTAAGCTCTCAACTACTAAAGATTCTACTCTCAAGAAGGATCAACTCATGAAACCATGTCTAGTAATGGTTCAAATGAACCTTCTACTTCTTCCAACATACAACCACCTTCTAAATTGTCGAATTTTTCCAAAAGAAGAACTCGCTACTCCATTTGTTGACTATGTGTACCCTCAAGGACTGCATTTGAAAGAAACTCAAGCCAATAGATACTGGGCTGCAAGTCTTTTCACTACCTTCATAGATCATACTTCTTCATACCCTGCTATGCCTATGAAGTCCACTCCAAGTAATTTTCCTTCTGAACTTCAAGAGCCTATTATGCAGACTCCAAAAATAGATTCGAATACAAATTCAGATACTCCCTCATCCTTGGAATTGGTTTCATGTCAAGAGGACTACTTACATGATGAAGAAACAAGTGTTGATCAAAACCAAGATTCATTCATCCCCTTTCAAATCTTCCAAGATCTCGTGCCTCCATCTCAAGAGTCACATAGTCCTCCATCTCCCATGTCATGCACCTCTACTAAGCAAGATCAAGATATTCCTTCCACCATCCCTAAGGAGACTATTAAAGACCAAGAGAAGGATACTTTTCCTATACTACCTAAAATTCCTTTTGAAGAAAGTGTTTCCTCACTCTCTTGTTCTACCTTGCTACATTCACCTCAAAACTATTCTCAAGCTTTAAATACTCATGTCAAAGGTATTGCTCCTATAACAGTTACTCATAAATCTATTGATGGCTTTGGTCATATTGCTCACTCTAAAGATGTTGATATCCATACTCATGGTCTGTTCACATCTTCTAAATCTATCCTTGGTCCCTACCCATCTAAGCTAAAACCTTCGAGTCTTCCATCCATATTGGGACGTTATGTTCCACTATCTCCTAATTCCACACTTAGCCCATTACATGTTCCTCCTACCCTACCCCAAGATCAAAAAAGATACACATACTTGAACTCTTCACATCCACCTTTCCATCTAAATTAGTCATATTGGCCTCATTCATCCATAAATCCCAAGTCCTTTGGAAGCAATTTGGATGATCAACTCAAACACAAGTGCATGAATCGATCCTCAAAAGTTGACTATGTCTCCTCTAATCGACATGTGAATGTTAAGAAGGAAAATACACAAAAGAGACCACAAAGGTCCACTATTCAAAGAGCTCAACCAAGGAAAGTGTGGGTTCTTAAATCTATTATTGAAGAAATGTGTTCCAAAGCATCTAATGAAAAATCAAAAGCTATATGGATTCCCAAGTCTCTTTTGAAGGACTTGAATATTGAAAACAAATCAAATTTGACATTCAAGCTTCCAAAGGTTTCCACTCCATCTCCTTCCCAACATCTTCCTAAAAAGATTTCAAAACCTTCTACTCCACCCCTCTCCAAAATGGCTTTGCTACCTCACATATCTAAGCCTCAATCTATTTCTTCCATGATTTCCCCATTTTTCCACTACCCTTCAATATGTGTGTCAATGTTGATCTTTCCCACTTTTTCTTCTCCCCTTGTGCATCCCTTTCATTACCCTATCCATTCCACCTTCTATTCTCCACCTTTTATCCTTCCATCCCATTCATATCATCCATAGCCTAAAACCTTATCCTCCATATATCTTTTCTACTATCTCCCTTCCATTACCTTATCAGCATCTTTGAGTGTACCTTGCTATGGATTTAGCTTATCATAACTTATCTTTCTTATAGGAATGCTATATAACTTGAGAAAGGCTTGAATTCTTTCCAAAAACTCTAAAAATCCAAAAAAAAAAGAAAAAAATGCCTTGGTGAAAACCTAGAATCAGATGCCTTGGTAGAAAAAGTAAAGAAAAATAAATCCGTCCTATGGTGAAAACCACTTCTTGTGGCACCTTGGATAGGTACCATGATGAAAATCTGGTAAACAGGCATCATGCATAATTCTTCCATCCATGACATCCTATCATGATCTTGCTTATCATTCAGATGTCCTCATTCCCAAATTCATTCACTCATAACCTCCATAACAACCTTCGCTATCTTATTCAGTTAACCCTTTGGTCTTGATCAACAAAAGAAAGAAGAAAACTCAGTTCTTGGCAATCTCTTGACATGGTCACTTTCTTGGATTACTTACATGACACCCTTCACTACACCATGAGCTTATATTGTTATACTTTTCGCTAGCTTGGGTAATCTTGTGAAAGCTTTCCTTGAGGGTAACATTCACCTCTTCATACTCCTTTCCTATCCATCTCCACTTATCCTCTAGCTTGTTGCTACTTCTTGTCCTACACCTTGCTAGACACCGGAGCAAAATCAAAGTAATCCTACTTGAGAGCTAGTAATCTTTAAAAAAGTTCTAAAAATTGAAAATGTCCTAAAAAAAAAAAATCTAAAAATTGCAAAAAGTCCTGAAAAAATCCATTATCTTGGAGAAAACCTAGCAATAGGCACCTTGGTGATAACAAAAAAAAATCAAAAATCAAAAAATACAAAAAAAAGAAGAAAAATACTTTTAAAAAATTGAAAAACAACAAAAGTGCCATTGGTGAAAACCTGGAAATAGGCATTATGGTAGCAAAAAAAAAAGAGAAATTTCTGCCAAGACAGTGAAAACCTGGTAAATAGGCACCTCTTGTTCCCAATACATGACCTTGCAATGCATCTTTTGGCTTTCTTTATAGCTACTTTTCTACTTTTCCTTCTTTCTGCTCATGTATCCATGGATTGAGTCTTGTCATAGGTTAGGGGCATTCCCCTTTAAGTGTCACTCCTTTTGAGATTTTCTTCATAGAATCTCTTTCGTGACAATCACCAGTCGATCTGGCTGTGTTTGCCTACTATCGCTAGTGACACTCCTTTTGAGATTCTCGTCATAGAATCTCTTTTGCGACAGTCACTGGTCATTCTGGCTGTGTCTGCCTACTATCACTAGTATCACAATAATCACTAGTTGTTTCAGTTGTGTCTATCTATTATTTCTCATGTCACATTTTCAGGTTCCTTTATGGAAGATCTTTTTGGTGCCAGTCACCAGTCGTAATGGTTGTGTCTGTCTACTGTTGCTTAGTCCTCCTAGGTTCTTCACCTCAAAGATTCCTCTTTGACCTTAATCACCAGTCATTCTGACTATGTAGACCTACTATTGTCACCCTACTAAAGAGATTTCTTTCATCCATGTTCTGGACATTAACACTTGACATCAATCCTATGACACAAAAATGAACGCAAAATGATATAATTATTTGGATATGCTGAGCATTTTCTCTGTTTCTTTTTTTTTTGCTTTATCATGTCCCTTCGACCAACTTGATGATGTCATTCTTTGACTAGAGAAGTAATGACTGGGGGCATGATCTTTTCTTTGCTTTCTATCTGTGGTTTAGTTCCAATAAGTTGATATATTCCTATAAAAGGGGTGTCTGCTATAAGAGCCTCCATCTCATATTGGATGACCAGGTGTACCTCAACTCCTTTTATATGAATATGTCAATAATATTGGTTCTTCTCCTTGTCTATAGGAGTGAACTCTTCATGCTACAGTACATACTGATGCTCGTTATGTTAAGTGAATGTACGGGTCACTGCGAGTATACCTAGCACATTTCTGTCTTAGGTTACGAACGCAAGGGTTGTTGCAAACAGAATACTTACTGAATACTTAGCATAAGATGGATCTCTTGTGTGTTTGGTGTGTCTAGCATACAAGCAATATTCTAGTCATCCTAGCACCTATACTTTGATGCTTATGTTAACTTGCTATATTAAAAGGGACAAATGTTCTGGTCATTTTGGCTTCTTGTGCCTCGAATGCTTAAATTTAATCTCAACAAACCTATGACATATTTCCTCTTCATATTTCCATGATTGCAAAGTCAGTGGTAATTGTGGGACATATGAGCTTTGTTTAAGTCTAGTGATGATAAAATATCGAGGCTTGGTAACCAAACCTAGGGTTGCATTTACTATAATTTTACATACTTTGCTTGCATAAGCACACAATTCAATGGCAACTCTGTTTCCATCCTTTGTGATGAGGGATTGTGGATCTCTTCAAGCATATTAGAATTCTTCACAACTACACAAATGATTAATTAATCACCCTCTTGGTTACTTTGGCTGCTCTAAACCCATTTTTCGGGATAGAATTCAAAATCTGACACACTTAAGTGGCTCAAAAATGCATTTTAAAATTTTGGGACCGATGTGATTGAATGCTTGTGCAATCCAAATTTTTCTGATACTTTGTGATTCTTGGAATCTTTTCAACTTCAAATCCTTCATATTTTCAAAATCCATTTTCCAAATAATCAACAACTTTTGGTCAAAACTCAATCTTTTGTACCTTCAAATCACTGCAAATTGACTCTACATTTTCTTCCGATTGTTCTGATTTCTTCTCCATTCTACAGAATCTTGGATTTCTTCCCTATATAATATTTTTGGTGTGTCATCTTTCAATTTCACTCCCAATGGGGCAGGATGATTACATCATTGAATTCTTATTGCTCAGGGCACCTTGTGTCCATCTTATGACACCACTAGGGGCATCTTGTTTCCCTCTTTCTAACATCTTTGTCATCTATTTCATCTGGTCATCAGTCGATTATGGGTATCAGGACAATCTAAATCTCAACTCCTAAGGATCAAGCCTTGTTCTGGGGATGATTCTATGTCTCATAATTTGATTTTATTATCTGCTATCACTCTCAAGTATCTAGGTGTTCTATCTGGATCCTTAAAGGTTAAGCTCTGTTCTAGAGATGATCTTTTAAAGGCTATTGATCTTAGGTATCTAGACGTTCTATTTGGATCCTTAAAGGTTAAGCTCCATTCTAGAGATAATCTTTTAAATGCTTATCAATTTTAGGTATCTAGGTGTTCTATCTAGATCCTTAAAGATTAAGCTCTGTTCTAGAGATAATATTATAAATGCTTATCAATTTCAGGTATCTAGGTGTTCTATCTGGATCCTTAAAGATTAAGCTCCATTTTGGAGATAATCTTTTAGATACTTATCAATTTCAGGTATCTAGGTGTTCTATCTGGATCCTTAAAGATTAAGCTCCATTTTGGAGATAATCTTTTAAATGCTTATCAATTTCAGGTATCTAGGTGTTCTGTCTAGATCCTTAAAGATTAAGCTCTGTTCTAGAGATAATCTTTTAAATGCTTATCAATTTTAGGTATCTAGGCGTTCTATTTGGATCCTTAAAGATTAAGCTCCATTCTGGAGATAATCTTTTAAATGCTATCAATTTTAGGTATCTAGGTGTTCTATCTGGATCCTTAAAGATTAAGCTCTGTTCTGGAGATAATCTTTTAAATGCTTATCAATTTCAGGTATCTAGGTGTTGTATCTGGATCCTTAAATATTAAGCTCCGTTCTGGAGATAATTTTTTAAATGCTTATCAATTTCAGGTATCTAGGTGTTCTATCTAGATCCTTAAAGATTAAGCTCCATTCTTGAGATAGTCTTTTAAATGCTTATCAATTTCAGGTATCTAGGTGTTCTATCTGGATCCTTAAAGATTAAGCTCTGCTCTAGAGATAGCCTTTTAAATGCTTATAAATTTTAGGTATCTAGGTGTTCTGCTCGGATTCCTTAGGATCAAGCTCTATTTTGGAGATGGTTCTTAAAAGCTTATCAATTGGTCTCTGTATCATCAACTTTGGAACTAATCTCATCATCGCATTATGCTTTCTAAAATTTTTTTAATCAAACGTGTTGCTCGCACATTCATTCAAAGAGGGGCAAAATGTAATACCCCAAAATTGGCTCATTTCCATTATACCAATTTTGGTCTATTCTGACCAATCCTAAGACCTATTCTAATAGGCAATTCTTATTCTGATTGTCGCTACTTGACTTAATTGTCAGATGCAGAAAACCCTAATCTGCACTCATCATGCTTATCATTTAATTCCTATAGTATTTATTCATGTTAGTCACATCAAAACCTATTGATTAATATTTAATTTAATTATTAAGTCTTTATACTTTAATTAAATTAAATTATACCCTAAGGCTAATGTACTAAGGAATTAAATTTATTTAATTTAATAAATATGCCTATTTTTAATTATTTGAATGTGATTATTTAGTTAAATAAAAAAGGTATTTATGAGGTCATATATTATTTTATTAAATTAAAAATCTTTCCTAATTCTACTCTTCAGTTCTAAATAGAAACTGTGAGTGAACTCTCTCTCAAATTGGAATCAATCTAGTTAACTTGATCTCACACCCATGGCAAGTTCAGTTAATTGCTCATCACACTCACATAAGAAATAGTTCACTTCACGTGCACAAGGAAGTTTCCATTTTAACTAAGTCTTTCCTTCAATCCTAATTTTTGATCCAAATTGATCTCACCCATTGATAGATTCCAGAAATTCTATTTAAGGAACTCATAATTTCTCATTAAAAAGGTTGAATTGAATCAATATTGAATTGTTGCTGCATTCTACACTCATATAATCTTATTACTATTCTCATACACTTTCATTTTCTTAGCTTAATTTCATTTAGATCTTAATATGCATACATTTAGTCTAATTTGCTTTACGTATTCCTAGATTAAAATTCATATCTCATTCTAGATTACTTTGCATATTCATATAGATTAGCTACATCTTTAAATCCTTCATTCTTAGAGGGTCTGGTTGCCTAAGCCTCATCTCTGAGGATATTAAATAGGCAAAATCCCTTTAGATAGGAGGCAATGGGTCGCGTTGTCAAGCGTTCTACATGAACAATTCAAAGTTCATTTCAGGATGACTTCGCAGGTAACAACCACGTTGAAGTGTGTGTGTTAAACAGAGGCCTCAATTTTCATGCATACACTTTGTTCCAATCTCAACTTCACTTTATCATTCAAAGACTCAATAAAATTAGAAAATCCTTCCTCTTCAGCACTTCTCTTTTCTTCACTAGAAACATCCCTCAAATCTAATACTCCTCTAGAATGCATTCCGGTAACAATCTCAAAAGGTGTTTTCCATATACTTCAATTCACATAATTCTTATATGCAAACTCATCTTGTGCCAATACCATATCCCAATTACTAAGTTTATCCCCAATAAACATCTCAACAAATTACCCAAGATTCTATTCACAACCTTTGTCTGTCCATCTATCCATGGATGGAATGTAAAACTAAACTTCAACTCAGTATCCATCTTCTTCCACAAAGTCCTCCAACCAATAAACTTACTATCTCTATTAGAAATAATATTTTTTTGTAATCCATGCAATCTAATAATCTCTTTGAATAAAATATCAACAACATGCATAGCATCTCATTTCTTCTTACACGGTATGAAATGTGTCATCTTAGAAAATCTATACACAATAAAAATTTGGAATCAGACCCTCTTGTTGTCTTAGGTAATCAAAGAATAAAATCCATACTAATGTCACTCCAAGGTTTCCTAGGAACAAAAATAGGTTTATACAATCCAATATTCTAACTTACTCCTTTTGAAACTTGATAAATTCCACAACTTTTAACAAACTTCTAAACATCCTTATACATTTGTGGCCAATAATACTTATCCTTGAGAAAACTCAATATCTTATCAATTCCAAAATGTCTAGCCAATCCACCACAATGTTTTTCCTTAATCAAATTAACTCTCATAGAACTTCTTGGTATACAAATCTGAATTCCTTTCAACAACATACCTTCTTGAATAAAATAATCATCAAACTTACTAATTTGATTTGATATATTTTGTGCTCTACACTCTCTCCATGCCTCAAAAAAGTTAGGGTTGGTATCATATAACTCCATCATCACCAAGAACTTCAACCTTCATCTTGGCCAAAAAAGAATGTCTTCTGCTCAATGCATCTACAACTTGGTTAGTAACTCCACTCTTATGCTTGATCACAAATGTGAAACTCTACAAGTACTCAACCTACTTCATACGTCTTTGATTCAATTTATGTTGACTTCCCAAATACTATAAAGCTTTATGATCAGTATACAACACAAACTCCTTAGGAATCAAATAACGTCTCCACTTCTTCAATGCTTGGACAATAGCATAAAATTCTTAATCATACACAAAATACTTCCTTTTAGCATCATTTTCACTGAAGAAAACAATAGGTTTACCTTCTTGACTTAACACGACTCCTATTGCACTACCACTTGTATCACACTCAACTTGAAATACCTTATTGAAATCAGGTAAAACTAATATGGGTAACTCAACAATGTTTTGTTTCAAAGTCTCAAAGCTCTTATTAGTTCCATGTGTCCACTTGAAATCCTTTTTTATCTCCTCTTGTAGTCTCAATCATGGCATTACAAAACAAAACTGAAATACTTTATAAACTTTCTATAGAAACTAGCCAAACCATGAAATGATTTGATCTCACCCATATTCTCATATGTCGATCATTCTAAAATTGCTTTAACCTTCTTAGGATCCATTTTCAAACTATCGGCTAAGATGAAAAATCCCAAATACACAATCTCTTCTTGGCTAAAGGAACACTTTTTCAAATTAATCAACAACTTCTCCTCTTTCAATATTTGCAATACTTGTCTAACATGCTCAATATGTTCTTATTTAGTCTTACAAAATATCTGAATATCATCCAAATAAACAATCACAAATTTACCAAAAAAATCTCTTGAGAACTTTATTCATTAACCTCATGAAAGTACTTGGTACATTCGTCAAATCAAAAGGCATTACCAACCACTCATACAAACCATCTTTGTCTTGAAAGTAGTCTTCCATTCATCAACTTCTCTAATTTTGATATGATGATAACCACTCTTCAAATCAATCTTGGCAAAATGCTTTTCTCCACTCAAACAATCCATTGTCTCATCCATCCTCGGCATAGGAAACCTATATGTCACCATTATCTTATTAATTTATATGGAATTAGTAACATTCTCCATTCTCCATTCTTCTTAGCTGCCAAGATAGCAAGTACAACACATGGACTCAAGCTTTCTCTAATCAAACCTTTCTGCAAAAACTCCTACACTTGTCTATTAAGTTCTTTATTCTCTATAAGTGTCAATCTATATGGTGATGTATTTGGAAAACTAGCTCCAAGAATTAGATACATACAATGACTTATACTTCTTACTAGTGGTAAACCAATTAGGTATATCCTCTACAACAATTTCCTTACACTCATTCAACAAGTTTTCTATTTCTATTGGCACTCAACTTACACTATCTTTTTCTACTATCACTCAGCCTCTACTATCTTTGGTCACTCAGCCTCTATCTATCGCTCGGTCATTACTATACTCTATTGCTCTGTCATTACTACCGCAACTTGGCCCTCTAGGAACTATAGAAAAACAAAATTGGTTCCTTTTAATTTCCTTCTCAATTTGTCTTCCATTAAGCACACAAACTCTAACAGTAGTATAATTCACTTCATTAGGAGTTTCAATTGAAGGAAACAATATTTTATTTTTTCCATTCACCTAAAGTGTATATTGATTTAATCTACCATCAAGCACAACATGTCTATCATAATGCCAAGGTCTACCCAATAGAATATGACAACAATCCATAGCCATAATACCACACAGAATTTCATCAAAATAGTTTGCAATCTTAAATTGCACAATACATTGCTCACTTACCAACAATTTATGCTCATCCTTGACCCATGAAACATGATAGGGTTTAGGGTATCTCAACCTTTGTGACTACAAATTTGTAACTAGCTCCTCTAATACCAAAATCGATGAACTATCACGATCAATAATAACTTTGCAATATTTTCTTGCCATCTTACATCTGGTCTAGAAAAGACTTCACCTCAGGAATTCCTCATCAACTATCTTATTACACAAAGCTCTTCTCACCATTAGGTTTTCTCCTACCTTGGGTCCAAAAGGTGAACCCTAAAGATCTCCTTGAATCACAAAATTTTATTACCTTGTTCATTTACACTAGAGTACCTACACTCAAAGGATCTATGCCCTTCTTTTCCACATCTGAAACAATTTCCATAAAAACCTCCTCTAGAATAAGAATTACCTCTTCCTTAGTAAGAATTAGTATATCCTCAGTAAGGACTACCACCTTTCCACTCAGTATTTCTTTTATCATTAATTTTTCACTCATTTTTACCTTTATCTTGTGCATAATTATTAGATCTGCCACCTTCTCCATATGTTCTACCTCTGCCTCTTTGGAATCTACCACCTCTACCTCTTAGTCTTTGCTCATGCTTCTTTGTCAGGATCTCCTTAGCTTTCAAGGTATATTGATATGCTTCTTCCACACTATTCAATTTCATAAAACTTATCTCATCTTAAATTCCATATCTCAATTCATTTAGGTACGTTGCAAATTTCTCAGCCTCATCATCCACATGTCCAATCTATAGAATTCCTTAGTTTACTCCTTCACAGTCATGTCCTTTTGTCTCAAATTTTGCATCTTCCTGAACAAGATAACTTGGTAATCAACAGGAAGCAACTTCTTCTTGACTTTGTTCACCATTTTCAACTAAGTCCTAATTTTCTCATTTCCTCTTCTCTATCTATTAGTTTGCAAATGCTTCCACCACAATAAGGCATGACCTTTCAACCTAGTGACTACAATCTTCACCTTCCTATTATCAGGAGTTCCTTAAAACTCAAAGAACTCCTCCATATTATGGATCCAATCCAACACAATATTGGCATCCAAATTTCCATCATAAGGAACAACTTCCATAGTAGGCTTTGAATGTTCCCTAGACAACACTCTCAATAATATTTCCTCATCTTGACCTTCCTTAGATTTTGGATTAGGGTTTGGTGTCATTTCTTCATCATCACTTACATCATCTGAATGTGCTCCTCTCCTTTGGGATGTCTCGAAAGCATCTAATATAGCTTCAATTCGTCTCAACATATCCATAATGTACATGCTCGACTTTTATGTAGATTGCAAGTACCAAGCATCAACTTCCCTGAATTGCCAAGATGAGTGTGCCCTATCACAGTATCTTAATGGTAAAGAGGGGAGATAGATCTTGAGTCCAAATCCTAACCCTAAGCCAATTTTCCTAGAAAGTAGAACAAGTATCTGAGTTATTTACCCTTCCGAATTCATCAAGTGACGTAAATTTGAGATTTTAACCTTTGAGTTTGATTTAGTACTTTGTCTTTAAAATGAGTTTTCTTATTTATATTTGTGGGTTTGTTGTGATTTTCAGTTAGAATTAAATCATGTAAAAATATTATTAAATATTATAATTTAACGAAATTTTTATAAAGATAAATTATTTTTAATTATATTTAATTAATTGAGAAATTAATTAAGTAGAAGAATTAATTTAAAAGATTTAAGGTCCAAATTTGGTATAATATCATTTATTTAATTTAATAATAATTAATTTAGTAGTTTCATTTTAATTAATGAACTCTAAATATTATTATTTAAATTAATAAATATATTATTAAAGATGTCTTGTGATTTAATGAGAGAGAGAGAGAGAGAGAGAGAGAGAGAGAGAGAGAGAGAGAGAGAGAGAGAGAGAGAGAGAGTAAATTTAATAAAGTTTATTTTAATTAAAAATGCAAAAAGTTGCACATGAAATTTAAAATAAATTAAAATAATAAAGAAAAGGGTTTGCATGTTTGTAAAATTGAAACCCTAAAGCAGAAAACTCTTTATTAAGAAATTAGAGCTCATTTCTCCACACATAGGTTTGGAGGAGCAAAGTTTGAGAAAGAAGGTTTTCAAGAAGATGGGAATTCTTGGATGGTTCGAGCATTCGTCCAATTAGCATCAGATCGAGGTAGGATCTTGTTGAGATTATTCATAGTAATTTCCTACGAATTTCCTTTGTCTTCTCCGTGGTTGTTATGGATATGTTTTCAAAAAAAATTCTGGTTGAAACCCTTTTTGTTAAAATTATTGTTCTTCATTATTGAAAATGTTTGTGACTAAAATAATTTTGAAACCTTTGTTTGAGAAAACTCTTTTGGATAACTAGAATTGATTTTGAAAATTATGGATTGGGATGGGGTTTGGAAAAGGAAACCAAAATTTAATTTAACAAATTTGATAGTTCGTAATTGTTTCCCTATCAGATCTATATTGGGTTTTGTCTCATATATATATATATATATATATATATATATATAAAATTACCGCAATAAATAAATTACTGTGATAATTTTATATTAAAATGGCAATTTTATTTTTACCCAAAAAATAAATTTTGTATGTGTTTAAGGGCGGGAGGGGAGGGCAAGCTTTGGATCTCAGTTTTCTTTGCATTTTATACATTAAAAAAAAATTAAAAGGGATCAAGGGTCATTACCTCCCCCATCCTTAAGCTGCTCACAACTTGGTTGTGAAGGCAACCAAGGCTGCTGATAGCAGTCGTAGCTGCTATGGCAGTTGAGGCTACCTAAGTAGCCAAGGTTGTGGTATGTAGCAGCCTATGGGCCTTAAACACATGCATTTTAAAAATAATAATTTTATTAAATATCATTTTATTAATTAGTTTAATTAATATTAAATATCATTATTAAATGTTAATAATTTATATTATATTATTAGATTAGTAATTATTGTTATTAATAAATAAAGATTATTTTATTAACAATTTAATAGTTATTATTATAATAATTTAATAATATTTATTAAAAGATTTGGTTATAAGGTTATCATTAATTGGTAATACAACTCAATTTAAATTTGGGGAATTTTTAATGAAGTTTGGATTTTATCAAATGATAGTTCATTTTTATATTAAAAAATATGGGTTTTTATAGTTAGATGACTTTTAATGAATTGTTGAATCTTTTGAGATTCTTGTAAACTTGAAAACCTTAGTAAATATGACACTTGAAAAATGAATACTTGAACCTTGTTTATAAATTAAAACTTTTATTTTTTCGAACAAATGATTTAGAAAATACATTTAATGTGATGTATGGTTTAATTTTACTGGGGTTGGGTTTGACTTAATATGTTGACCAGTTTTGGATGTTTACTAGAGGCATGGGAGTTATTGTTTTATGATGTTATATGTAATGTCATGGTTTTGTGAATTGATCTTTGAGTTATGGATCAATGGTTATATTGTGATTTTCAGTTGCTTGTATAGAACTGATGTGGTCATTGTGACTTTATGAGATTTTCTATTGTTTCAAGCTTAGGGTAGGTTATTTTTATGTATGTTGGGAAGTGGCTTGCAATGAAGGCTGGAGCCCTAAAGAGGTTGCCTGGGTAACCCATTGTAGGTTGTTTTAATAAGTGATAACATTTCATTAAATGGGTTTAAAATAAAATAAAAAGAGTTAGTGGATTTCCTCGCCCATGCCTCAAGTGCTAGTACAAGCTAGGATGGGAGTAGAGACGATGCTTGGTTGCAACCTTGCCTCATTAGTATGCCTTGTCTGTACGAAAGGATATTGACATTGCATAGATTCACTAAGGGGTTGGAGTCTAGAGAGGCTACCAGGGTAACCTTAGAGTTGACTCATGCAATGACACTTGCCCACTTACATAGTAGATTTCTTGCATGTATTTGTTGCCTCTAGGTTTAAAGATGTTATTTGTGTCTTGGTACCTTTGAGATAGATAACTATCAGGTTTTCCTTGACCTAGATGTTGGTTATGACTTTTGGGATTAATATTCGTATGGGACTTAAGATTATCTCCTCAACACAGTGGGAGTGAGCCATTTAGGTTCCACAAGGTTGGGTGGTAGTGTTTCTTATACCATTGAGATCCAACAACTAGTTGTCATTGCTAGATGTACTCGTGCAGTTGTTCCATTCATTATGATCTTATGTTTATGTTGGATGGTTATATTATGTTGTATTGTACTCAATTATCTAAAGATCTTATGAGATGTTGTATTTATTCATGATGTATATTCTTTGAGCTTTTCATACCCTGTGAATTGTATAGCGGATGATTATGAATTCTGGTTATGTCATGTGGTATCTTATGCAATTGTATATTATTTAATTGGATTTTTACTTGTGGTTATTCTATGATGTGGATTTCTTATGTATCAAATTTAGTATTAATAAAACTTAGGTATGTGATTCAACATCATGGAACCCTTAAGAGATGTAATTTGTATATGGATTGTTTGTATGTATGTGAGTTATTGCTTCTACTATATTATGTCTTGTTATTATAATCTTTCAAAAAAACTATTTGGAAAACTTAGTTAGACTTTTGGTTAATTTATTTTGGGTTCCCTGACAGGGGTGTTACAACTATCTCATCTTATTTTTCTTTCAATAGATCCTTAGCTTGTTTTTCTTCCTAAGCTAGTTTGAGTTCCTCGTAGGCTTGATCTCTTACTAGGGTGGAATTCCCATTCTCATCTTGTGCTTCACTCTGTCTTATTGTTGCATTCTCTTGTTCCTTTTTCATCACTTTAATACTTTTCTTTAGCTTTTCATTCTCAGTCTTGAGTTTTGAGATCGCTTCTTTTGATTCTTCAGAACCAGTTTTCTCTTTGAGCTTCTCTAATAGCTCTTAGTTTTCTCCCATATTTTTCATCAGCTTCCTCCTTTTGGCTAAGGATTCTCTCAACTTTCTTTTAGATCTTCAATAGTTTTAGCTACTTAATCAGGTTATATTGTCTACCTCATAGCTTCCATATAATCTTTCCTCAAGTTGGCAGGCTTGTTACTATTAGGGTCCATGCTTTGATACCGATTGTTGGTCCCAACCAGTATTAAGAGGGGGGATGAATTAGTACACTCTTCTATAAAATCTACCAATTAATGTAGCTAAATTTAACACACACTTTGTTACTACCACCTTATAGTTAAGGAAATGATAAAGGTTATGCAGTAAAACCATACAATATCACACATAAATGCATAAATCAATATAAGATATTTTTATGTGGGCACCCCTGGTGTGACGGTTAAAACCATAGTGAGAGTAATATGCCCACTAGCCTTTCCTTGCAAGTACAAGGGTGCCCTATTAGAGGCTTACATATGTTCCTTTTGAGATTGCATCCTTGTTAGGAATACCTACCTATAATCTATTAGGATTACAAAAGTATGTCAAGGCTACCTTGTAAGAGGATTTCAATATCTTTATGAGAGATGCCATATTGGAGGATTTAAAATACTTATCACAAGTCCCTATTAAAGGCTTACAATACTTACAATGGTTATAAAGAAAACTAAAGCTTAGATCTAAATATTTCGCACACCTTTCCTAGTAGATCCTTTATGAAAATCCCTTGAAGATGCTTTTATCTCATTCCTTTTATCTGGCTTGGCAAACTTCCTATATTCACTTCCTCTTTCTTCTTCTCATGTTTTTTGTACTTACTTATTGTTACTCTATCTTCATAACTATTATAGTCTACCTTCATAGATCTTTTCTTTACATTGCTATGATGACAACAATGACCTTATCTTCTCTCTTGACAATAGCCTTCTTTTCTTCCAATCCAACCAACTTCAAAATGAAGTACAAGTGATATTTAACTCATGTTTAGTGTTTAAAAATGGAAACCCTAAAATTTTTCCCACTCAAACTATAACTATGAAATTTGAATGGCATACTGAGCATAGTCACAAGACACCCATGGATACCTATATGTAGATGCCTATACTCATAGGCCAATCTATCCATATTCAAGTCTACATCTAGACCTTAGACCTTGCATGCATCAGCCACATTCTACCACTTCTCTCTGTGTGTATGTCACATCACATTTAGGCCTTCTCTTGTTCCATCACATTAATAGTGACTAGATTGCAACCTTCAAACTTTCACGTCTTCCTTTGTTCTTCTATCATGACCAATATGCTAGTTTTCCAGTGGTTGCAGTTGCAATACTTCAACTCTTCTTGTTACTTGGTTACCAATCAATGATAAGGCTTCATACTTACTCAATACTTGAGTTATCTTCTCATCATTTTCCTAGTCAATGTAGCTTATTCTAACAAAAGACATATTTTTACCTTTGTTTTCATTAAGATTTTCAAGGTGAGTATTTGAAATATTTAAATATTTTCCTTTGTATTGAATTATAAATGTATAATATTTAATAAGTGACTTATAGTTTATCACTCAATAAATATTAATAATTTAATTAGTATTTATTAAATAATGGATTATAAATCACTAAATAAATATTTCTTTTGATTTAGAAAAAATATTTTCTTTTAATTATGATTCAAAGGGGGAATGACCTAATGTTATGAGAGGCTCCTAGTATATTTGTGGTTGAATTTTTATAATAAATTAGAATTAATTAGAGGGGGAGTGAATCAGTTATCCTCAAGTCTAGATGAACCCATTCAACTTTTACTAACTTCAAATAACTTAATCAATCTCAAAAACCAACTCAGTCTATATAGCATATCCTCAATAATTTAGCCTTTCATGCAATTTCATAACTCTTTATTTCCTCTATGTGTCAACTACTAGTAAATAAACTATTGTAAAATATAGCATGCATAACACTAACATCCACACATGAAAATAACACTTTGACACTAGTATTTTATGTGGAAACCCAATTTGGGAAAATACCACCAAGTAACATGCTACCATTTTTTCACTCTTTTGAAGTGAGCTTGATTAGGAGTGAAACTTGTTAAAGATTATACAACACATTGTTAAATGTGAACCTATTAAAGGATTTAGTCACACTATTAGGAGTAGCCTTGTTGGAGGAACTTGGATCATTCTATTAGAATGATACCTTGATTAATGGATATAAAAAATAATTGTTAGATCAACCTTGATTAAGGGATTTTGACTGATACAATGGTTAGAATGTAACAATAGGTTTGATCTATAAAGCATAACTCACTTTGCAAATTTAGATCACCATTCTCTCATCTGTTGGTTTACTAACTAGAATCTATTTTCATCTCCATCACTCATCGACTTGACATCTCCTCAAGAAATAACTCTTCACACTTCTCTTATTTTGTTTTTTCCTTCACAAGCTCTCCTTAAAATCACCAATCAACCATGAACCAACCTTCAAATTCATTCATTATGCCTCCTTAAATAGGTAATTTTGATCATTTACCACTTAAAACATCACCAATTATCTTAGGGTTAGGTCAAATTCTTTGAATCCTTCAATATTTTTGTTGACAATTGGATAATTAAGATATGTGATTATTGTCATTTATGGCAACACATGATGTATATGCTTACAGGAAACCTCAAAAATAAAGATACTTAGCTTTTGGTACTCAGAAATTGTCTAAGTATAAATTTGGTATACAACAGTGTGTTATTTTGTATGTAACTTGTTACTGACATCATATTATGACTAGCGAAGTTAGATGGAGATAGTATAAATGTTGATGATGACGTGTATAACTTCAGAATCTAGTATAGATTGTACAAAATAGAGATATTCATGTTTTACCAATGCAATAGGACAACGAAAATAAACGAAAGAAATTATTTTGTTTAAAAAATAATTACTTGATCAATTAGGGCCGACAAACTAGATGTTTACTCTAAGTTGGAAAAGTGTATTATGGTCTTAGTCAACCTAGCAACAATTTGTGTAAAGGCATGGTATTTATGCAAAAGACATCTTGCAATGAAAAGTGTAGTAGTTGTGTTAAGTGATTGTATGTGAACTTTTGTGAAAGTGATATATGTGAAGTTTTGTAAAGCTATTTTTGTGATCCAAGATTGAGATGGAGATCATAGATTGGTTAAGAAAGGATTTGTGGTACCTACATTCCAGAAGTCTAATTACTTGTTTGGGCAGTGAGCTCTTCTTGTAATTGGAAGTGCATGTTTGGGTAGTGGGCTTATCTTGCATGTACTATACTACAACCCCTAATAGGGTTGGAGTCTCCTAATAGGGATTCAAATTCTCCTAACAGGGACTCTCTATACTGAATTTTCTCATTGACTCCTAATAGGGGCCATCTGCTAACAAGGAACTTATATATCAGTATATTATCTAGTGGGTATCATCCCCACTGGGGTTTTCCCTAGTTGACAAAATATGGTGTTATGAGTTATCTTTGTGCATGGTTACTGTTACCATTCAAAATTACTTTAGTACTTTGTTATGTATGGTTTAAAGTAACAAATAATATCTAGTTGGTGACTAAAGTTCGTAGATTGTTGATTCACCCCCCCTCTCAGCAATTCTTATCTTTGTGATATTGCTATCAGGATTTAACTGTGTGATTTTGAGTCAAACTTGGTGATTCAACATGAATCCATCTCTCATGAGTATAAGTGGAACACGTAGCACTCATTGGATCTAGGTGATGCTCATAGGGGTGAAGCATCGGGACTTCCTAGGAGGTCACCCATCCTAGTACTACTCCAGCCTAAGCACACTTAACTACAGAGTTTCCTCCATGGTTAAACCCAAAGCTTGAAACCTCATTTTCAAAACCTTCACCAAGTGTTGTACCTTATTACTCATTCACTAACAGCCCCTTAAGCTCATTAATTGATAAGTAGGAGATAATTTCCACAACAAGTCAATTTGTGATATTGTTATCAAGATTTAACTGTGTGATTTTGAGTCAAACTCATTGACCCATATTTCATGAGTATTGATTCAACATGAATCCATCTCTCATGAGAATAAATAGAAAACTTATCACTCATTGGATTTAGGTGATGCTCACAAGGGGGAAGCACTGGGACTTCGTAGGAGATCACACATCTTAGTACCACTCCAGCCCAAGCTCACTTAACTATGGAGTTTCCTCCATGGTTAAACCCAAAGCTTGCAACCTCATTTGAAAAACCTTCAACAAGTGTTGTGCCTTATGAACCATTCATTAGAAAGCCCCTTAAGCTCATCAATTGATAAGTAAGAGATAATTTCCACAGCAAATCTAATTGTGATATTACTATCAGGATTTAAAAATGTGATTTTGAGTCAAACTCATTGACCCATATTTCATGAGTAGTGATTCAACATGAATCTATGTCTCATGAGAATAAATGGAACACTTAGCACTCATTGGATCTAGGTGATGCTCATAGGGGTGAAGCATCAGGACTTCCCAAGAAGTCACCCATCCCAGTACTACTCCAGCCTGAGCGCACTTAACTATGTAGGTTCCTCCATGGTTAAACCCAAATCTTACAACCTCATTTGAAAAACCTTCACCAAGTGTTGTGCCTTATGAACCATTCATTAGAAAGCCCCTTAAGCTCATCAATTGATAAGTAGGAGATAATTTTCATAGCAAGTCTAATTGTGATATTGCTATCATGATTTAACTGTGTGATTTTGAGTCAAACTCATTAACCCATATTTCATGAGTAGTGATTCAACATGAATCCTTCTCTCATGAGAATAAATGGAACACTTAGCACTCATTAGATCTAGGTGATGCTCATAGGGGTGAAGCACTGGGACTTCCTGGGAGGTCACCCATCCCAGTACTACTCCAGCCTGAGTGTGAGTTTCCTCCATCATTTAAACCCAAAGTTTGCAACCTCATTTGTAAAACCTTCACCAAGTTTTGTTCCTTATGAACCATTTTTTAGAAAGCCCCTTAATCTCATCAATTGATAAGTAGGAGATAATTTTCACAGCAAGTCAAATTGTGATATTGCTATCAAGATTTAACTATATGATTTTGAGTCATAATCATTGACCCATATTTCATGAGTAGTAATTCAACATGAATCCATCTCTCATGAGAATAAATGGAACACTTAGAACTCATTGGATCTAGGTGATGCTCACAGGGATGAAGCATCAGGACATCTTGGGAGGTCACCCATCCCAGTACTACTACAGCCTGAGGGCACTTAACTATGAAGTTTCATCCATGGTTAAACCCAAATCTTGAAACCTCATTTTCAAAACCTTCACCAAGTGTTGTGCCTTATGAAACATTCATTAGAAAGCCCCTCAAGATCATCAATTGACAAGTAGGAGATAATTTCCATAGCAAGTCAAATTTTGATATTGCTATCAAGATTTAACTGTTTGATTTTGAGTCAAACTCATTGACCTATATTTCATGAGTAGTGATTCAACATGAATCTATCTCTCATGAGAATAAATGGAACACTTATCACTCATTGGATCTAGGAGATGTTCACAGGGGTGAAGCACCAAGACTTCCTGGGAGGTCACCCATTCTAGTACTACTCCAGCCTGAGTGCACTTAACTATGGATTTTCCTCCATGGTTAAACCCAAATCTTGAAACCTCATTTTTAAAACCTTCACCAAGTGTTGTGCCTTATGATCCATTCATTAGAAAGCTCCTTAATCTCATCAATTGATAAGTAGGAGATAATTTCCACAGCAAGTCAAATTGTGATATTGCTATCAAGATTTAAATATGTGATTTTGAGTCAAACTCATTGACCCATATTTCATGAGTAGTGATTCAACATGAAACCAGATCTCATGAGAATAAATTTAACACTTAGCACTCATTGTATCTAGGTGATGCTCATAGGGGTGAAGCACTAGGACTTCCCGAGAGGTCACCCATCCCGGTACTACTCCAACCTAATCGCACTTAACTATGAAGTTTCCTCCATGGTTCATAAGGCACAAAACTTGGTGAATATTTTGTAAATGAAGTTGAAATCTTTTGTTTTAACCATGGAGGAAACTTCATAGTTAAGTGTGATTAGGCTAGAGTAGTACTGAGATGGGTGACCTCTCAAGAAGTCCTAGTGCTTCATCCCTGTGAGCATCACCTAGATCCAATGAGTTCTAGGTGTTCAATTTATTCTCATGAGAGATGGATTACTGTTGAACCACTACTCATGATATATGGGTCAATGATTATGACTCAAAATCACATAGTTAAATCTTGATAGGAATATCATAATTTGACTAGCTGTGGAAATTATCTCCTACTTATCAATTGATGAGCTTAAGGGGTTTTCTAATGAATGGTTCATAAGACACAACTCTTGGTGAAGGTTTTACAAATGAGGTTGCAAACTTTGGGTTTAAACCATGGAGGAAACTCTGTAGTTAAGCACACTTAGGCTAGAGTAGTACTAGGATGGGTGACCTCCTAGGAAGTCTCGGTGCTTCACCCCTGTGAGCATCACCTAGATCTAATGAGTGCTAAGTTTTCCATTTATTCTCATGAGATATGGGTTCATGTTGAATCATTACTCATGAAATATGGGTCAATGAGTTTGACTCAAAATCACACAGTTAAATCTTGATAACAATATCACAATTAGAGTTGTTATGAAAATTATCTCCTACTTATCAATAGACGAGCTTAAGGGGCTTTCTAATGAATGGTTCATAAGGCACTACACTTGGTGAATGTTTTTAAAATGAGTTTTCAAGCTTTGGGTTTAACCATGGAGGAAGATCTGTAGTTAAGCACACTTAGGCTGGAGTAGTACTGGGATAGGTGACCTCTCGGCAAGTCCTAATACTTCACCCTTGTGAGCATCACCTAGATCTAATGAGTGCTAAGTGTTCCATTTATTATCATGAGAGATGGATTCATGTTGAATCACTACTCATTAAATATGGTTCAATGAGTTTGACTCAAAATCACATAGTTAAATCCTGATAGCAATATCATAATTAGACTTGTTGTGGAAATTATCTCCTACTTATTAATTGATGAGCTTAAGGGGATTTATAATGAATGGTTCATGAGGCACAACTCTTGGTGAAGGTTTTGAAAATGAGGTTGAAAGCTTTGGGTTTAACCATGGAGGAAACTTTGTAGTTAAGCGTGCTCAGGCTGGAGTAGTACTGGGATGGGTGACCTCCTAGGAAGTCTCAATGTTTCATCCCTGTGAGCATCACCTAGTTCCAATGAGTGCTAAGTGTTCCATTTATTCTCATGAGAAATGGATTCATGTTGAATCACTACTCATGAAATATGGGTCAATGAGTTTGACTCAAAATCACACAGTTAAATCCTGATAGCAATATCACAATTTGACTTGCTGTGGAAATTATCTCCTACTTAACAATTGATTAGCTTAAGGGGTTGTATAATGAATGGTTCATAAGGCACAAAATTTAGTGAAGGTTTTGCAAATTATGTTGCAAGCTTTTGGTTTAACCATGGAGGAAACTCTATAGTTAAGTGTGCTCAAGCTATAGCAGTACTGGGATGGGTAACCTTTTGGGAAGTCTTGGTGCTTCACCTCTGTGAGCATCACCTAGATCCAATGAGTGGTAATTGTTCCATTTATTCTCATGAGATATTTATTCATGTTGAATCACTACTCATAAAATATGGGTCAATGAGTTTGACTCAAAATCACACACTTAAATCCTAATAGCAATATCACAATTTGACTTGTTGTGGAATTTATCTCCTACTTATCAATTGATGAGCTTAAGGGGCTTTCTAATGAATGGTTCATAAGGCACAACACTTGGTGAAGGTTTATAAAATGAGGTTGCAAGCTTTGGGTTTAACCATGGAGGAAACTCCGTAGTTAAGTGTGCTCAAGCTGGAGTAGTACTGGGATGGGTGACCTCCTGGGAAGTGTCAGTGCTTCACCCCTATGAGCATCATCTAGATGCAATGAGTGCTAAGTGTTCCATTTATTCTCATGAGAGATGGATTCATGTTGAATCACTACTCATGAAATATTGGTCAATGAGTTTGACTCAAAATCACTTAGTTAAATCTTGATAGCAATTTCACAATTTGAGTTGATGTGGAAATTATCTCCTATTTATCAATTGGTGAGCTTAAGGGGATTTATAATGAATGGTTCATAAGCCATAACACATGGTGAAGGTTTTTCAAATGAGGTTGCAAGCTTTGGGTTTAACCATGGAGGAAACTCTATATTTAAGCATGCTCGAGCTAGAGTAGTATTGGGATGGGTGACCTCCCGGGAAGTCTCGGTGCTTCACCCCTGTGAGCATCACCTAGATCCAATGAGTGCTAAGTGTTCCATTTATTCTCATGAGAGATGCATTCATGTTGAATAACTACTCATGAAATATGGGTCAATGAGTTTGACTCAATATCACCCAGTTAAATACTAATAGCAATATCACAATTTGACTTGATATGCAAATTATCTCCTACTTATCAATTCCTATCTCACACAATTGGTATCATAGCACAGTTACTCAGAAGAGGCTTAATAGATTGAGTAAGATACCTATGGATATGGAACAGTTGATGAAGAAACTTGAAGAGGCACTTGGAAAAAATGATCTCCTTACTAAAGAAAGGGATAAGTTGAAGGATAGATATGAAGACTATAAAGGATGCATTGGACAATTGAAGGAAAAGATTGAACATCTCAAATCCTAGCTTGAACCTACTAGTGATGATGATTATTCTAAGTTAAAGATAGAGTACAATATCTTGAAGCATGAATTAAAGATTAATAATCTAAAGTTAACTCTGAGTAGTGATCCTAGCAAATTTGAAACTAATTTGAAGACTGAGAATGTAGATCTTAGAGCAAGTCTGGCAAAGAAGACATCTGAGCTTGAAGCATTGAAAGAAGATCATGAAGAACTTCATAAGTACAATACTATTATGAAAGGTGAATTAACTTAGTGCAAGCAACAACTTGAGAAGATTTATTCTAGCAGAGAAAATCTTGATGATTCAATGTCAATACATAAAGCTACTTATGATAAGACTGGTCTTGGTTATCTATTTAACATCTCTACAAAGAGACCTAAGATTAGATCAAATCTAAAAGAAAAAGAAAAAATCTAATGATAAGATTGAATCTAGTCAATCTTCTGATAAACCTAAAGAAGTTGGACAAGACAAGGAAGTTTAGATTTTGATGAACAAAAGAAAGTAGAATCTCCTAAGGAAACCAGGTATGAATTTAGAGGTAAGTGTTTTTCATGCAATGAAATAGGTCGTATGAAAAGAGATTGTACAAATAAGTCATTTAATCATGTTAAGGACTTTTATTTTCATAATTTTCATGGTACGAGTCATAGAGAAAATGATTGTAGGAAACCTAAATATGAAAATGATAAAAGGAATAGTAGAATGTATGGAAATACTAACCATGCAAATAGAAGAAGATCTCATGAAAGGACATCGAGAGAAGGAAGACCTTATGAAGAAAGAAGATAAATCATGTGTTATAAATGTAACAACTTTGGACACATAGCTCAAAATTTTCATGCACCTGATGATCAGTAGAATCCTACAAGTAGAACTCCAGTCTGTCATTTATGCAACAACTTCAGACATACAACAAAGTATTGCAGAATGGACAGAAACTTCGGAGATAGAAGGAACATTGGAAGAAATTTTGGAAATAGGACTAATGGAAGAAATGCCAAAAATAAAAAAAGGAACCATGAGAGAAACTCCAAAACTAAGAAAGATAATGAGGAACAAAGAAATGTAGTCAATGAACTTCGAGAAGAACTCAATAAGGCATTTGTAAAAGGAATAGGCATCTCAAAAGATAAGTTAGATGATGGTGAGACAGGAAGATCGAAGATCATACTAAGTAGAATACATGATGGAAAACTATGGATGCAAGATAGTGTAGTTGATATTTCAGCCAACCTTATGGTCTTTGTAAATAAGGTAGTGTACCTATAGGTGAGAAATTGGTTAAGAAGAAAGTTGAGAGCTACACAAAGGTGGTGTATAATGGAAAGACCACAGTGATCAGCACCATTAACAAGATGATGTAAGATTCCTAAATAGAATCATTGCCTACTCTATATGTGCAAGTTCCAAGATTGATGAATTGTCAGTGGGATTCATCTATGCAACCTACAAGATATATATATGTTGAGAAGGAACAAGTTAACCTTAGTAAAATTCTAAGAATGCAACTTCTTGAGAACCTAGAAAAGATCAAAAGGACTAAGAATGGTGTGTTTAGATTTTAGTCACTAATCAATCACATATTCTTTCATGTACTTAAGAAATTTCCATATTTTTCAGTCACAGAGATTATGAGCAATGAGAGGTGTACGATGGAGAAAATCACAGATATATGTAGAAGACATCCAAGAGATAAAATATTGGATAGTGGAAACTTGATAATGAAAACATTTCAAAATGAAATGAGGCAAAGATTCAGAATTGCACCTGCAATTGTAGAGATATTTAAAGAAGATATTTGTGTTATGTTTAATACATTTTTACTTATATTTAAGTAGTAGAACCTCAGGAAACATTTCTTAATCCCTTAGGCTATGAATTGAATGATGAAACAATAATTGGATACATTGATTTATTGTTGAAATCAAAGAAGGACCAAGTTGAATATAGATTTGGAACTTATGATAAGATTACCCAATCAGCTCATCGAGCATCCTTGGAGAAGGCATCTCACAAGAAGATAGAAACAATAATGAAGAAAGCCTTAATAGAAGCCGATATGAATGAGAGTGAGTCATAGGTAGTCAGGAAAACTATGAAACAAGGTATATAGAATGTGCAACCTTTGTCAGTATCTATTGCAGATACATCTTCAAAATAGAGCATTCCTTATGCAATAGTATCAAATGTATAGACAAGTGAGTCAAAGAGGAAATCAAAGAGATTAGTGGAAGCTATGAGCACCAACAAAAAAAGGGTCAAGTTGCAAGCCACTGGATTAGGAAAGAGACAAAAGACATTGTTGATAATTGTTGAGTCTAGTGAAGAAGAATAAGAAGAAGAAGTCAAAAAGATAGAGAAGGTAACTACTTCTAAGCAATCAATAGGAAAAGCTCGATAACCCTGGAAGCCAAAGATAGAGAAGATAAACTTAGCTATTTCTATTGAAGGCAAATTTGTTCAGATGAACAAATTTTATGACTTGTATAAGAATTTTGAGAAAGATTAGATTGATATCTATATTGTGAGATACATAATAGCCAATAATCTGAAACTTGAAGATATTGAAGGCATAGTAAACCAAAAGTACTATGATAGAATCATTGAAAAGAAGACACCAGCTTGAGAAGAGGACATAGAAATTTGGAAGTCTATGTTAAGAACAATATGCAAGACTGATGACGAAGAAGTCAAGAGATTTTTGAACAATCTAGCACCTTCAATCTTATTAGATTTCCACAATCCATTGGAGTATAATTTGTGCTTCTGGATTAGATTGTGTCAAATTTTTTAGCATCAACGTTTCGGATCACACTCTGTGATCCATCATCAGGATGAGAGAATCTAGCACCTTACTTGAGAAACAAGGTAAGACCATTTCTATTTATGGAGGGTGAGAAAGATAAGATAAGAAGTGAGACTATAGTAGCTATAAGTTAGATGATGACAGAGTCCAAGGCAGCATCTTTACCAGCACCTAGAACCTCAAAAGTGTCAGTGAGCAGTGACACAATGTAGATAGATCAAACCAATGTTACCATTAACGTTGATGATACAAACCCATTTGAAAGTTTCAAACATAATGAAAATCACACCAAAGATATTGAAGAACAATTGAAGCAAATTGAAGAGGAAAAGAGGTTATTAATGGAAGAGAAAAGGAAAATAGAAGAGGCCAAGCAGAAATTGATTGAAGATGAGATGAAAAGAAAAGTAGAAGAAGAAAAGAAAATATTAGTTTAAGAAGAAATGAAAAGAAAAACAGAGGAAGATAAGAAGAAAATATTAGAAGAGGAAGACAAGAGAGAAAAAGAAAGAAAGGAAAGAGAAGAGAAAGAGGAAGAAGAAAGATGAGTAAAAGAGGCAACTGAAAAGAAATAAGGAAGATGACACTGAACCTTCTAATTCATCTACTCTGCTTTCACTTGCTAGCATGACAACTGATGATGATGATCAAAATGACTTGATCTCATCTTTGTCAAAGCTTATTTAGAAGAATAAGATAGTAAAGAGCCTATAGAGAACCTTGATGGAGGTTACTGAAAAATTACATAGTACTCTAGCAATACAACACATAGAGGCAGATCCTAAATAGAGGGCATAGGCAATGCTAAAATATTTTGATGAAGGATTCACAAATTTGTTGAATGTTGTAGAAACAAAGGAACAGATCTCACATGATGATAACTTGTTTAGCACTATTTATTAGAATTAAGAATGATTTAATAAGTCTTGATACTTGTATCAAGGAACTTTGAAAATGTCAATAGGATGGTAGAATATTGTACATCAAGTGTACTCCTTCTCACAAGTTGACTAAGGATATTGATAGTCAAATTGGAGGAAAGATGAGTGAGCTAGAAGCTCAATCTAGCTAAATACAACATCCTTCTAGTAAAATTGATGATTTTGAAGGAGAAGTGACCAGTATTCATAGTGATATCAAGCAACTAGAACTTTAGAAGGAACAAATTTTGAAGAGAGCATCGGATTTTAGAGATTCTATTGCTCTAAAAATACCTATTGTTAAGAAATAGTTGGAGGAATGTGTTAAGGCCAAGGACACTTATTCTAACTTTTTATACTTTGACCTCAATGCAATTGAGATTGCATCATATTCCCTGTGTGCAATTCTCACCTTTGTTGAATCTACCAAGGATACATGGACAAAAGCTATGAATAATCTTAAGGCAACTTTTGATGACTGCATGAAGACACTATCAGTTTAAAGCAGATGTTTACAGAGATTTTGACAGTTTTTATCATTTTAATCTTTGTCATTGATGTCAAAGGGGGAGAAGTACATAAGAAAATTGTAAATTAGGTAAAGAGGATAAAATAATATTGTAAAGTATGAAATCATATTGTAAGGGGAAGCATATGTAAGATGGACAAGTTGTAATAGATGTAATGTTAATGTGTTATTTATTTTGAGTTTTTGATACTTAGCCAATTTTCCTTATTTTGTTGCCATAAATGCCAAAGGGAGAGATTGTTGACAATTAGCTAATAAAGATATGTATTTTTTTTCATTTATGGCAACACATGATGTACATGCTTACAGGAAACCTTAGAATAAAGATACTTAACTTTTGGTACTTAGAAATTGTCTAAGTATGAATTTGGTATACAATAGTGTATTGTTTTGTATGTAACTTGTTACTGACATCATATTATGACTAGCGAAGTCAGATGGAGATAGTATACATGTTGATGATGATGTTTGTAACCTCAAAAGTCAGTATAGACTGTACAAAAAAGAGATATTATTGTTTTAGCAATGTAACGGGACAACTGAATCAAAGGAAAGAAATTATTTTGTTTACAAAATAATTAGTTGACCAATTAGAGCTGACATCCTAGATGTTTACTCTAAGTTGGAAAAGTGTATTATGATCTTAGCCGACCTAGCAAAATTTTTTGTAAAGACATGGTATTTATGAAAAGGACATCTTACGATGAAAAGTGTATCAATTGTGTTAAGCTATTGTATGCGAACTTTTGTGAAAGTAATATATACAAAGTTTTGTAAAGCTATTTTTATGATTCAAGATTGAGTTGAAGATTAGACATTAGTTAAGAAAGAAGTTATAGTACCTACATTCTAGAAGTCTAATTACTTGTTTGGGCAGTGAGCTCTTCTTGTAATTGAAAGTGCATGTTTGGGCAGTGGACTCATCTTGCATCTACTGTACTACAACTCCTAACAAGGTTGGCACAACTCCTAATAGGGTTGGAGTCTCCTAATAGGGATTCAAAGTCTCCTAAGAGGGACTCTCTATACTGAATTTTTGCATTGACTCCTAACAGGGTCCATCCTCTAACAAGGAACTTATATATCAATATATTATCTAGTGGGTATCATCCCCACCAGGGTTTTCACTTGGCCAGGGTTTCCCTAGTTAACAAAATATGGTGTTATGAGTTATCTTTGTGCATGGTTACTATTATTATTCAACATTAATTTATTACTATACTATGTATGGTTTAAAGTAACAAATAATACCCAGTTGGTGACTAAAGTTTTTAGATTATTGATTCACCGCCACCCCCCCCCTAGTAATTCCAATTTCAAACACTTTTTATTCTCCTTCTTCTAGAATTATTTTATCAAATCATTACCTTTGATTGCTTAACAAACACTCTTCATGCATTAAACATGCTAACTCATCAATCCTTATCTTCTACATGCTTTTACTAATTCAAAATTCCAATTGTGTTAGCCTCAAATTCAAATATTTCTCAAACTCTAACTTTTGTCATCACTGTGTAGCTCAACATGCACTATATTATCTCACTTGG
This sequence comes from Cupressus sempervirens, assembly GCA_028749045.1. Taxonomy (NCBI): domain Eukaryota; kingdom Viridiplantae; phylum Streptophyta; class Pinopsida; order Cupressales; family Cupressaceae; genus Cupressus; species Cupressus sempervirens. The sequence goes on from CM053783.1 coordinate 594,204,695, forward strand.
CCATTACTATTCTTAGTCTCTACTAACACTTCATCATATATTTATTTGGCAATAACTAACACTCCACTTGAACTATTTTGTTCGATTTCTGCTTAAGTTCCTTAATCTTCTTCTTTAGCTCCTCCATTGACCAATCAACACTGACACTTGGTCAAGCGTATTCTTTAGACTTTTTCCAACTCTAAGCTTCACCTAATTATCTTCTTCACTTCATGTATTGATTTAACAACACATTATATTGTCTGTCATGCCCAAAATATCGAGGCAAAAACATACGATTTTTTTTTTGAAGTTAATTAATCTACTATGCTTAATACATGTTACCTTGAAAGTTATGGAAGGTTGATCAAGTGTTGGAGTGAGTTTCAATTATTTTCAATAAGATGCAGAGTCGACATTCTAACCATACTGTACAGGTTCTAGACACTCAAGTCATGGTGTTATAGGAACACCAAGTTCGAGTTGACTAAATCCTAATTGTTGACTAAGTCAACCTTAATTTGACCCTTCCGTAAGTCACATTATTTTAGTTCATAAAGTTTCATATGTTCTATTACTTTATCAAGTTATTTCATATTCATTTGGTGTGTCGGTTCAATCTCTTAGGTGAACTGGTTTCATCATTTCAGAAAATTCATCTAATTACCTTAATACTTTGTTTCCATTATTTAAATGAACTTTTGGACTAGTTGAAATCATTAAATATTGATTATTAAATTATTCAAAACATTTGTTTCATCCTTGAATCACATTCCTAAATATTATTGAATTATCAACCCAAGGTTCTTGCAATAACCCTTCAATTCTGCAACCTTGGCAATTTGAGTTCATCAACCCCATAATTAAATCCATAATATAATTATGAAATCATTACAATCCATAATATACCAAATATTATTTAAATTGAAAAACATTATTTTTATTTCAAATATCATATGTATGTATTGATAAATTATATAGATAAAATGTAACTATATTATTTACACTAACATTGACTAACAACTAAATAAATATAACCCACCCTTGACACTAATTTAATTAACTTTACTAACTACTAAGTTAAATCCACTTACCATCTAATTATATTTACTTCCACATAACATTAACACATTTACTATCCAACTCAAATTTACTCTAATTACTAACTAATAAAGAAAATATTTTAATTAAATCTAAACTAAAAATAAATAAATAAACAAAATTTAAAACTACTTACTAAATAAACTAAACCATTTACTAACTTAATTAGAAGCATTAACTACTAATTTACTTTACTTTGTTTTAACTAATACTAATTTAAATTTACTTACTAATTTAATTTCATTACTCACTATCTAAATTAATTTAACTATTTACTAAACTTTCTAACTAAATTACCAAACTTACTAACTAAACTAATTTATATCTACCCCTACTCCCTATTTTCTAGGGTGAAAAATGCAGGGCTACATTAGGTAAGAAGCCTAGCGTGACTTTTGGTGGGGAAATAATTAATGAAGTTTGAATGGCTAACCGTGTGCCATTAAAACCAAACTCTTTGCCATTTTATTTTTCTTTTTAAATTAAAAAAGTGTCACATCCAAGCAAGGTAAGTCAACAAGGAGGGAAGAGACATAAAAGGTGAAGTCCTTTTTATTTTAAATTTTAAACTTGAAATGCTTCCCCTCTCCTCAAAACCAATGACCACTTATGCCATGAGGCTGAGGAAGAACATGGACACATGGCATAAGATGTGAGCAACATTGTTATCTCTGACACATGGACAAGTGGGGAAAGGAGTAAATGCTTAAAGTTTTATAGGTGGGTAAAAGGGTATAATATATATATATGTGTGTGTGTGTGTGTGTGTGTGTGTGTGTGTGTGTGTGTGTGTGTGTGTGTGTGTGTGTGTGTGTGTGTGTGTGTGTCTGTATATAGCCTTAGGATTTTAGGAATACAATAATAACCTCTGAAGTATGGACTATCTTAAGTTTTGAAATTTTAATTGTTTTTCCCATACAAAACATAGCATCCTCTAGGTGCTTTTCTTTTCCTTTTCTTTTTCTGGAAAAATATTTTTGTGACAGCCTTTTTTTTTTAAATGGGTTTTGTAGTTAATTATCAACCTAGGTCTATTTATATGGTATATTTCTTTTTCCTTATGGGTTGGGGTGATTTATAAGGTAGAATGCAATAGTTTGAATATGGTTATAAACATATTAGTCTAACATTTAAAATTAAGTTGCAAGTACATGGAAGTGGATCATTTCAAACGTAGAATTCGATTAGTGAACTCAAGTAAATCTTTCCATAATTCATTTTGATTTCTTCATACAATATTATGACTAATTCTTAATAAAACACACCTTTGTTCTTTCATGATTGATACCAATTATAAGGGGGTGGATTTTTAATATGATAAAAATCAAACATTTAAACAATTTGTATCCTTTATTTCCATTTGAAGACAAAATCACAATGGAAGAACTAATGGAACATTATAATAAATCAATGAACCTTTTCTTCTATAAGGAACTATCATTCTATAAAAAACCTAATTCAAAGACTCAATCGAGAAAGAATCAGGGAAGAAAACTCGATATTGTAGTCATTTCAAAAATACGTTTAACAATAAATTTTACATCAAGATCATTATCCCAAGGAGAAGTCTCCAAAAACATTTGAAGATCAAAGACACAAAAAATTTGAATCCAGCTTGGCTCCATATCAAGGTATCAACTACGAAATCTGTGAATTACATCAAGGTAACCATAAGAAACTGAAAACTGACTGGGTGACAATCAAATTCAACACATAAACACATTCAACCAATTACTCCCATCTCAAGTTTGCACAACAGGTTCCTTATCAAACCGAGACTAGGGAGAAGGTGGATTTTTCTAGGGTAGGAGAAGTCAATCACAACACCAAAATAGATGCCTCTTCTGAGGCTAATAATCAAAAGAATTTCCATTCTTTTATTTCTTAATTCTTCAAACACAAAATGGTTTGTATTGATGAGTAGGGGTTTATATCACCCTACTCTCTCCCTCTCCTCATCATGAGGAGAGACTCTATACCAACCTGGAGTCCAACTGAGGCCCTCCTCCTGTACATGGCCACTTCTTCCCTATCCAAGGGTGAGTAATGTCAATACAACCCTTATAGTTTCCCTCACAAAACAAAATGTAAAAATACAAAAGGAAAACATTTAAGAAACCCATAACAACCCATCCCTTACATGTTTTATCATACATAAGAACACACTTACATGAAAAAGGCCCACTTTAGAAAATGAAAACACAACATGAAGAACAAGAGCGTGAAAAATTCCTACCTTCACAAATGGTTATGGCAATTGAAATTTTGAGAAGAGCTAATCCTTCTTCCTCCTTCAATCCTAGATTTACTCTCTCTAAATGTAGATAATGGATGAACACTCTTCAACCCTCTAATTTGTAACTAAATAGGCTTCTAAACTTACCCACTAAAATTGCAATAACTCCAAACTTGACTAAGGCCTTCTAGGGTGTTCCAACTTGATCCTACCATTAAGGAAATATTTTTTGTGGAGTGTAAACTTGAAAAATTCATGAAGAATTTCAATTTTCGCACTAAAGAAAAATTGAGATATTTGGGAGGTCATAAAAGTCAACAAAAGGGTCTAGAGGGGTGGAAAATATCTCCAACCCATACACATACCCCCTAGGAACTTGGTTTGCATTAATTTAGGCATCTAGGATCATTTTAGGAGCTATATAATTGGCTTAAAAATTTTGATCTTTTAAAACCTTAAGAATGACACCTTTCCACTAAACCCTAATTAGGGAAATTAATCTAGGTTACCAAATTATTAGTCTTAGGTTACTAACTTAAATAACCTCAAATTATTAGGTTACTTTGCTAACCCTAATTATCATGTTGATACACATACGAATTACGAGTGTCAAGTGATGCTATAAGATTCACTGTTACGTAACATTCAACACCTTACAAAATATAGAATGATACACACATTCAAATTACGATACAAATAAAATACAGAACAACAAGGTCTATGTCTTTTCACTAGGCTCAAACTTAGTTTCATAGATTGAACATAGGGTCAATTATCAATTCTCTGTTAGATCCCATGGTTAATAATCCTGCACACTCAATTCACACATTAGTAGCTCAAGAAAAATCACATGTATATATTTAAAACTCATTTGGATAGTCACATTAATCAAAACATCAACTTTAATTTAACTAATCCTTTCTCATTTCTATACAGATTTAATCTTCAATAATTGCATAATCAATATAACATAACCTAATCATAAATTCAAATTAAAATACTAGAATAATCATCATTAGGCATGCACATACCTAAACATCATAAACATAGTCAATAGGGCATACTAAACTATCTAAATGCATATAACCTAATCATTAAGGTACCATAATCAACATCATCATCATAAGGTGAAACACCTCATATGATTGTTAGCAAAATTTAATGTTTAAACAATCAGGATAATGTAGTAGTTCTCGAATCATAGAGTATTTAAAGCATGAACATATCAATTGATCTCAATTTCCATTAGGACATCTAAACCATAAAACATTAATTCATGTCCATTCAAATATCCTATAAAGGTTTTAGCAAAAAAAAATATTTAAATAAGTACTTACGAGGAGGGGTCTTACATCCTCCCCCACTAGCCTCTGACTTCCTCTTGGAAGTTGCACAAACAAAAAAATATTCATTCCATGCTAGACCTTGTCTAGACTTATACCCAAATTTACTCTTGTAAAAATAATGATTAATAATTCATATACATACTCAGGGACAATAACATATTTACCTAATTACTCTTACTAAAAATGAATTTTATCCCATAACTCCAACATGGGTACATTTCTTCAAGGTCAAACACTTCTTAAAAAATTCAGATCACCTATATATCAATTCTAAATTGGTATAATATACGTATAGAGTCTCTAATAATAATTATACCATAAGGTGTTCTAAATTCCACATACTCACTCATTAAGGTAACAGTTGTGCAAGACTCTCTCAAATAGGGTTTCCTTAAAATGCAACTTGGATATTTATCAAAGGTTAACCACTTTTACTTTAGAGTTGTCATTACATATTGCTTCTTTGGTAGGACATAAAATATGCCCATCTCTACACATGCACCTTTGCATCTAGAAGTCTATTAGGTTAAGTTGTAGCCTTAACTAGTTGTATACTTGGGTGCAATTTCGTTTCACATCACAATCAACCAATATTCACTAGTCCTATTCTTGAAATCTTGGGAGAGGATGGGGCATGAATACTCTCACTAATAACCCCACACCCCAATGCTATACATCCACTTGATTGTCAGGAATCCCTTTGGTAGGCTCATCATATGTCACTTTGCCAACAAAATTCAAAAGAAAGTGCCTCAAAGTTTAAACTTAAAATCAAGGATGAAACATCCAACGGAAAAGTATGAAACAAAAGAAACAAAGAGTGACCACAATTGTAAACTTTTAATCAAGAAATAAAAACATGTCTTGGAGACAAAATAGAATCATCAATAATAAATTTGGTTAATCAGCCCCACATCACATTGTTGGCAAAAAGGAAGAATCATTAAAATACCAACATTTGAAATCAGACAAATAACGAAATAAATCCAATTACTTACAAAATTTAAATTACTGACATAATGTGGTTGTACCAGGGTCACTGGGGGAAAAAGGGAATCTTAAGTATTCCAAATACATTGCAAGGATCTTGAATTGAAATTAGATGGTGGTCTAAAGACCATGTCACTCAAACTATGATTGATCCCACATACTAACTACATAGCTCTCTTTATCAACATCACCCTACGATTATGGTTTACTGTACTAAGGGGTTTGGCCTGATCAGAACTCACTCAAAAGTGCAAATGTGAGGATACTAATATAAGTCCCCTTCCATCCTCTTGTTGTTACATTGGTTTCTTTTCAAAGAATCCAAACATGTGGGGGCATCAGTGTTAGTAGAGTTGTACTATGAGTTGCAAATTACAATACCAAATCTCTTATCCTCAATTCACTATAATTGCATATTAGGGCATCTACCCATAATCTTTCTTAGGTCAAATTCACCACAATATACTAGCTAAAGTTGTGTTATCAATCTCACCAAATTGATATGATCTTGTATACATACATACATACATACATATATGTATGTATGTATTAATGTCCTAGATTATTTCACTAGTTACACAAATTCTAATTATCATCCAAGAATGCACTAAATCTTGATGTTCTTATCAATAAATTCCATATTTCACATCTCCTAGTCATAAATGACTTATGAATTCATCCTTAGGTTTCGAGTTTGCAACTAGGTAGGTGTAAAACCATTTTTAGGATGTTGTCAATGTTTATTTATTCACTCTTACAACTATCTCCTCATTGAAGGTATAGGTCATCATCATTTTTCTTACCATGCCTCGTGGCTTGTAATTCCCTTATTACTTAACTTTGAAACTTGAACCTTTATTCCATATTAGGTTGATAATCTCATCGCTACTTTACTTTCTCATATTGTAGGCTTATAATTGATCCAAGAATTTCAATACTAGAGTCTATGAGTATTCATTTGATAGATAAACTTTAGTATTACTCATGCTTATACAATAAGATTGTTAACATAAATAAATTCACATAACCCTAACTTGAAAGTTTGTGTTTTCTATCTTTCTAGTTTAATACTATATGTTACATACTTCTCACCATTTAATTACGTTCTTACCACCATACTTTAAATAGTTTTATTCTTTGATTAGTTTTCCACTACTCATAGTAGAACTGAGATTCTTTCATTCTTTGTGTGTTCCTAACTAACTTTCTTGTTGAATAATCCTATCATTCGAGGTTTCCAAAGGTTACTTGCATATTTCAATTGAGCTCTTGTTTGCTTTCTAAGGATTACTGGAACAATCCATTATAACCCGTAATGTATCATAGGTATCCCCATAGCTTGATAACATGGTATACTTTTCAAGTGTTACCTTACTATTTACTCATCATTCATTTTATCTATTCAATAATTTAACCCGAAGGTACAAAATTAAATTATGAAGATCGTAGGTTTCCTTTACTTATGTTGAAATATCTAAATTGATACTAGTCTACTTGATCACCTCCATGCTTGATATGAACTACAATTCTTCCAGGAGTGATTGGATCAGACAAAATCTAACTTCTACTAAAGATGATGTGAAATACTTTCTCTTTGATTACTAGGTTATTTACTCGTTTCCACTTGCATGTTTGAAAGATTTATTTTTTAGGGTCCTTTCTAATTTTTGCACACATTTAATCATCAGTAATTGCATAATCAATATAACATAACCTATTCATTAATTCAAATTAAAATACTAAAACAATCATCATTAGGCATACATATACCTAAACATCATAGACATAGTCAATAGGGCATACTAAACTATCTGAATGCACATAACCTAATAGTCAATGTACCATAATCAACATCATCATCATAAGGTGAAACACCTCGCATCATCGTTAGTGAAATTTAATGTTTAAACAATCAAGATAATGTAGTAGTTCTCGAATCACGGAGTATTTAAAACATTAACGTATCAACTGATCTCAATTTCGATGAGGAAATATAAACCATGAAATGTTAATTCATGTCCATTCAAATCTCCTATAAAGGTTTTAACACAAAAAATTATATTTAAATAAGTACTTACGAGGAGGGGTCTTATATTGTCAAGGACTGACTTATTAAGTTCCCATTGTATTTCCATGATACTTAACTTTCTCATCACTCATCAACACTCACTAGCTCACCTTTCTATCTCTTCTTTTCAAATCATCTTCATCAATCAAATGATAAGGCACTCTACAATATTAGTAAAATGTCTCTCTAGTATCTTTGACACTCTATCTTACCAATAGGTTTGACATCATTGACAACATAACAATTGCTCCAATTGTAGTTTCTAATATGAATAAGTTGTCAAACATGTGGAGAAGATTTAGGAGCTATTTTGACCTAGTTTGAGGGTATTTGGAGCATTTTTTGGAGTTTTTGTGAAAAAGGATAACATGGAATGACCCTTTCATCATTTTTGGATCTCTTTGAAGTCTTTTTAGGGACCAAATAAATAGGCTTTTTGAATGAATTTGACCAAGGAAATTAAGTACCTACTTTCATGTAACTATATAGTGGGAAATGGTGATCAATGATAGACTTCCACTTCACACACATACAATGGGAGGGCCCCAAAATGTAATACTTAAGAAAAATCTGATTTGTACTATCCGAAAGGATGAAGGGGTACAAATGAAAGATCGAGCTAAATGATGTCATTTTAGGCTATTTACTTTTACAAACATAAATGTAGTGTATATGCAAAGTAAAGTAAATTTAACACTTATGCAATGATAAATATCAAGATATCAAATCTAATATACCAAAGTAATTTCTATGAAGGAATAAGGATGATAATGTACTCACCTTGAGGGATTTTGCAGGAGGATGTATTAGATCTATAGAAACCCTACAAGGATCTCTTAAAACTAGAAATCATTATGGATTTGAGGGCTTCAAGATTGTATTTGTCAACTATGAAAATATTAGAATTCTAGGGATAGGTCAATTTTGAGGTATAGTTTGACCCAATTTTGATCTATACTAGGTATATATCAAACTTAGTTTGACCTATACCACTGGATACTAAAACTAGAAGGTTATACTATGCATTTGTGTCTACATCCACGATTTCACAAATATGAATCCATAGCTTTGATACATGCTCCCACACACAAGAAAAATAAAAAATTGTTGGGGATAAGGGGCTTTCCTTGGCCATGCCTCTATATATGAATTAAACTTAAAATTTAATTGAATGTGCATGAAGAAATTTAATCTAGATTTGAAACATAAATTACCTTATACCTCAATAATTTAATGTTTCTTAAGGGATAATCATAAGTGTTGATGTAGTAGCTTGGACTCCAAAAAAAATCAATAGGAAATTATGAAAACAAAACCTTGAATGATGATTGTTGTAGGTTCTACATTGTTGGATTGAATAAGAAAGAGAGGATGAACACTTGAATAGATAAATGTAGATCTCCTTCCTTGATTGCAAACTCCTTTACTTGATCTCCAGTGGGAAAAATAAGCTAGATCTATGGAAGGGAATGCCTTAGATGCATGATGGAAATGATTGATTAAAGACTTAAAATTATATATAGTTTCCTTGCACTTAAATTCTTGAAATGATTGAATGCTTAATGAGGCAGGTCTTCTCTAATGGATTATTTATTTCTTATCTAAACTCCTTGAATGCACAATAGCTTGTTTGTGGATGGATTAATTTGAATGAGATGTGAAATAAGAGGGAAGAAGTCTCCTTTTATAGTGGTTTTGGAGTCCAAATTTGTGAGGGTCAACTACGTTGGTCAAGAAAAATAAACACCTTCTCATCAAGCTTGAAGCCTACTTAAAATCCACTCCTAAGGTATATGTTGACTCAAGTCAACTTATAGCCAAGAAGGAAAAATTTGAAAAGTGGTTTCGAGATTTAAGAAGTGTTAGGGTATTGGGGGAAGATTCAAGAAGATAAGTGGGTAAATCAAGCATAAATATATTTGAATCTTGAAATTTCCAAGATAGGGCCTAGTAGTCCTATAGAAAGATAAATTATGAAAATAGATGGATAATTAGGGAAATTATGCATAGAAATCAAATCCATTATTTACCTTTAAACATATAATATTAATTTTGTGGATACAAAAGAGCTAGGAGAATGTGAAATCAATGTGGGGGCCCATAAATGCTCATAAATGCTCAAATGGGGCTAAAAATGACCATCTATAAATAGTGCTTACTTTTTAGAATAATACTATTTTGAAGGGAAAAAACATAAAGTATTTTTTAAAAATTATTTTCAAAGTTGGTACTTACCTTTTCTCACGTTGCATTGTAATTCTCTGGGTTCTTTTAGAAAATAATAGAGTTTTGTAGCTCACATATTCATGCTATGTATTACTATTGGAAGACCTTGTAATTGAATAAAATAGTGATATTACATTCTGATATGTTATTTGTGTATATTATTGGAAGACCCTATAGAAAAATATGGGGAGAAACCACACTGAATGAAGTGGGAAAAAAATTAACCTTTGAGTATAATTAGGCTCCACATAACAACAATCTCCTACTTGGAGATTGATCAGACTCCACAATAATAACCTCCCACTTGGAGACTGATCATAGCACTGCTAAACCTGTAGCTCCCACTGGAACGTAAGCCACCCTAAAAAAATTTGTTCTTTTAATATGTTTAATCAAGAAGACCAACCAAAGATAAAGAGGAGTTTAACTTCTCCCTTATCGTTGCCTTTTGCAAATATACCTATTAGATTATCATATGTATGTATCTTTTCCAGGTTTAACTATTCAACATCTAAAATTGATTGAATGAAATGGCATCGTAGCTATATGTATTTTATCTTTGAATGGAGAGAATAATTCTTGGCAAGATGAAATACACTCTAGCTATTTATAAATAGATAATTGTTTATCTATGGATGCCTCAACACTTCCATGAAGAACTAAAGCCATATCATCTCCTTGACTGCCTCTATAGAAACAACATACTTAGCCTATGTAGTGGATAAAGAATTTACTTTCCTTTAACTAAAAAATCCAACACATTTTTGTCCCATCAACAATAAATACATATCATGTAGTAATCCACTTGATATATATATCCGCTACCAAATTTGAGTCAACTTATCCCTATAAATTAGTAGTAGAGCCCCCAAGATGTAAATATTTATCGGATGTTCCTCTCAAATATCTGAGAATCCATTTGACTATATTCCAATTCTTAATACCAATATGTTTCATATACTCGCTAACGACTCTCATTGCATGTGCATTATCTATCCTAGTACACACCATGGCATACATTAAGATCCCTACAACTAAAGCATAAGATACCTTAGAAATTTTATCTGCCTCCTCTTATGTCTTTGGACACATCTACTTAGTCAATTTCAAATGACTAGGAAAAGGTGTACTGGCAACTTTGGCATTCTCCATAAAAAAGTGCTACAACGCCTTCTCAATATAATCAACTTGAGATAAATTCAATTTCATGTTTTTCCTATCTCTACGAATTTCATCCCAAGGATTTATTTTATCACCCCCAAATCCTTCATAGCAAATGAATGTGCTAACTATTGTTTTAATCCTGTAATGTGATCCATGTTAGACCTAGCTACCAGCATATCACAACATATAAACATAAGATAATGTAGCTATCATCATCCAACCTCTTACATAAACACAATGGTTTGAATGACACCTAGTGTAACCATTCTCATTTATAAAACTATAAAATTTAAGATATCGTTGTCAAGGTGTTTTTTTCAAGACATGTAAACTTTTCTTCAATCTCCACACTGAGTTCTCCTTACGTTTGACATCAAATTTCTGTGGTTGTTCCATATATATTTCTTCATCCAAATCACCATTAAGAATTTTTTTTTTAACATCAAAATACTCCAAATGAAAATCTTCAACAACCAAGATAAATAAAACAATAAGAATAGAAGTCATTTTAACAATTGGAGAATAGATATCAGTAAAATCAATGTCCTTTTCAAGTGCAAATCCTTTTACAACTAACCCCACTTTAAATCTTTTCTTACCTCCAGCCTCTTCTTTCAACCTCTAAACCCATTTATTTTGTAAAGCCCTTTTACTTGCATGAAACTTACATAAATCTCAAGTCTGATTTTTCAACAAGGAGTCCATTTCTTCTATCATTATAGATTCCCACTGAATCTTTAATCTATCCACCTGTATAGCTTCATTATAATATTCGGGTTCACTAGCATCTATTAATAAAATAGAGTACAAAGAGGGAGAAAATATATTTGGAGGACTACTTAACCTCGTTGACCATCTAACATTCACTAGAGTGTGTGGTATTTGTTGTTGGTGTTGTTGTGGAGAATAAGGAACTATTGGAACATCATCTTTTGGAGTATTGTGAACACTACATAATCATTTTATTTCTTCTCATGCTATTGCAACAAATATTTGTTCAACATTTTCTCATTAAATATGACATCCCTGCTTCTTACAATTTTGTTATTTTTAAATTCCCAAACTTTATATTCAAATCCATCAAATTCCATATCCAAAAAATACACATTTCTTTGACTTAGCTTCTAGCTTGGTTCTATTTGCAGAATCTATATGTGCAAATGCTTCACAACCAAAGGTTTTGAGAAAATAATAGCTCACCTTCTTACTCGTCCATGATTCTTTTGGAATACCACAACCCAACAGAGTAGAGAGACATCTGTTGATAAAATATACAATAATATTGATAGCCTCTTTCCACATTTTTAAGGGTATCCCAACATGCAACCTCGTGCTCCTTGTATGCTCCATTAATGTCATGTTCACCCATTCGACCACACCATTTTCTTGTGGAGTCCTTGGAACAATTTTCTTCCTACAAATACCATTAGTGAAATAATATTTTATATATATATTTTTTGTAATAATCACCACCATTATTAGATCTAACACATTTTAATCATTCACAAGTCTCATTCTCAACCAAGCATATTCATTTCTTAAAAGTCTAAAATACAATAGATTTGTGTCCAAGGAAGTAAACCTATGATTTCCTAGTTGCATCATCAATTAATGTAACATAATAATGAGAGCCACCAAGTGAAGATACATGATCTGGTCATCATACATCTACATGCATAAGCTCCAATTTTTCAAATTTCTTTTCCTTCCCACTCTTTACTAAAAATTCTCTCTTTTAGTTTCCATATACACAACTTTCCCATAAATCTATTTTGACACATTTAAAATTTGGTAAAAATTTCTTTGAATGAATTTATTTCATACCTTTTTCACTCATGTGCCTATTTTTTTTTGTGTCATAGTGTTGTTTTAGAATCTCCAACATCTATTTTATGTTCTTCATACTCAACAACAACAATTGTTCCTAAACACTGATTTTTCTATGAAATAATTAAAGTAGAAGGAGCGGTATGACCTATATAAAGATATAAGGTGTCTACTTTCACACCTTTTCCTACTACTAAGAAATATTTTGAAACATTCCAATTCATATCATTAAAAGTAATTATTCAATCCTCATCACCTAGATGCCCTATTGACATTAAATTCCTACTTGACCTTGAAATATGTCTTACCTCTTATAGCAGCCAATGATTCCCATTCAATAACTTAGTCTTAATTCTCCCCTTCCCAACAATCTAACATGGTTTATTATCTCACAAATAAACTAGCCCAAAATTCCCTTGGACATAATCAAGAAAATAACCTCTATGGGGTGTAGCAAGAAATGAAGCCCCTAAATCTAAGACCAATGAATCGTCAACATTTTCTAAAGAAATAAGCAAAGCATCCTCTTTGGATTTATTACTTACAACATTTTCTTCTTCTTTATTTCCTTTATTGCTCTTTTAGTGTCCAACAATCTTTCTTCTTATGACCATTTTTTCCACAATACTAGCAATATCTTGGTCCTTTGGATTGAGACCTCTTTCCCTTTGATTTTCCTCTTAATTTTCTATGATTTCCAAAATTATTTCCTCACTCATTTGTTCTACCTCTCCTCTATGCATTCAAGACACTTCGTGATGTAGAGTCACCTAATCATTTTCTATGAATTTCCCCACTCAGAATGACACCAACCACATCACCAAATTTTAGGGTATTAGAACAACAAAAAGAGTTACTCATAGCCATTACCAATGCATTCTAGTTTTCAAGCAAAAAAAAGAATCAAGAGAGCCCCATTTTCTTCATCAAAATTGACATTTACAAAAGATAATTGACTGAGAACCATATTAAACTCAATCACATGATCAGAAAAAGATCCACCTTCTACCATCTTCATATTAAATAAATGCTTCATGAGAAGTAACTTGTTTGAAGCAAAAGGATTTTTGTACAACTTTGCTAGTGTTTGCATCAACTCTTTTGTCATCTTTGATTTAATAATATTAAATATCACCAATTGTGCTAGGCATAAACGAATACTTCCAAGTGCATTTATGTCCAAAATATCCCAGTCATCATTTATCATTATTGACTCTTTCTTGGATTTTCCTTCCAATGGTCACCATAAATCCTTCTGATAAAGGTAGTCCTCCATTCGCATTTTCCATAACTACAAATTCTACCCATTAACTTCTCAACCTTGATCTTACCCTTGTCTTCCATTTCTCCCACTCAACCGTGAGACCTTCTTGTAGAAGATAAGTGAAACAACCTCACTCTAATAACACTTGTAAGGATTAAAGGAATAGAAATAAAAATTACATACAAATTATAACTAATATCAAAAAATAATAAAGCACACAAAAGAGAACACAAGACACAAATATTTGATGTGGTTCACCCAATCCCTAGGCTACATCCACCAAACATCAAGTCCAATATTCTTATTATCCAGTGATTACAATCTGATTACAATATGCAATACCTTATGAATCAATACCACTATAAGAAGATACTATCTCATCACACATAATAAAATCCATAACTCTAAGCCATTACAAAATGAGGGCTAGAATATTCTGAACAATAGGAAAATATTTCTTAGTGCCTTTTACAACAATAAAGTCATTTGGACTTTTGGGGGCATTGCCCATGAAAACCCTAGTAGGGGTGTCACCCCTCGACCCTACCCCTCAACCCTGCCCTATATCACAATAGAGAGTGTGCCTGGGGATCTTCCCTAGGACTCCATAAGGGGTGTTGACCCCAAATCACTATTGAAAAATATGGGGGGAAACTACACTGAATGAAGTGGGGAAACATTAACCTCTGGGTCTCATTAGTTGGCTCTACATAAAAACACTAGGCACCTCATTTTCACATATACACACAATCCACAATCATTATAGAAATCAAACACTCAAGTTAAATCATTTTAATCAAGTATGTTTTTGTCAAGCATTCAAGATTTAAGGATCCTTTGTGAGCATTTCCTCTTCAAGATATATTCCTTTGTTGGCCATCACTAGAGAAGATCTACATTGAGGAATTCGTCATATTCTTCACTAGTGCACATTTACATCATTGATCCAAGATGTGGTTTTGGTAGATCAACTACACTTGTGGGATTTTCCTACATCCCTCATTGCAAATTCAACATTGACAATGCACAAGCATTAAAAAATCCTTATTGACAAGGATTCCTTCAAGCAAGGTGAATATTTAAATTTGTATTGTTTCCTTACATATTTTACATTTTAATTTTAAGGTTGATTCCTCAATATAAGGATTGACCAAGGAAATACCTAATCAAAACAAAATAAAAATAAAGTTTTACTATGTGTAGGAGCAACATAACCAAATTACAACCATAGATTTGGAAACTACTTACTAAAATATTTCCAAAAAAGTTGGGTTGACTTTGCTACTATGTCTTGAGAATATGTCCATCTTCTCGTAAAGTGTCCAGGATCTTTATTACTAGGTTGATGTCTTCTTGGAGGCCTAAAAAAAACAATACTTTCTACGTTTTATGTTGTTATTGCATTTTCTCTTGCATTTTTGTAATTTTTAGAGTGAGAGAAAATCATTTTCCCTTGCACATTGTGAGGTGAGTACTTTACCTTTCGTTTCACTTTTTGGTCTAAGTTATATCCATATCTTATTTGGGCTAATTGCATATATTTATATCACCTATAGATATCTTACTTTGCTCGTTAAAATTAATTAGTTTAATTTCACATTTACCTTTACATATCATTAATCAAATTTACATTCAATGAAAGAGGACTTTCTCACATACTTCATTGATATAATTCAAGTTTAGTATTGGTATCCCTTCATCTATTTTGGGTTTTTCTAATCTAACTTGGATTATATTGAGAGTTACATTTGGAATCCCCTCTTTCTCTTGTATTTTGAATGTTAGTACAGAAGTGGTTATTTAATGAATTCATCTCACATAATTTATATTTAAAATTTTATAAAGCCTCCATTTCCCCCCTAAACATTTTGGTCAACTTACACCTTATACCTCTTTCAAATTTTTTTTTTTTTCTTGACATCTTCTCTTATTTTGTATTAGTTTCACCTAAACATTTTGGTGAACTTGACTTGTGCCCTTTTCTTATTAGAGTTGATTTTTTCATTTGCATTGAGTGTTTGTCATCTTTTGATGAACCTAACAGATCTCTTCCTTTTGAAGTTGGAGTTAGATCCATTGATCTCTCTTTTTCACCTCTCTCTTTCATCTTGGAGTTAGATCTCTTTTTTCTTGGATTCTAAATTATCTATTTGCATGGTTTTGGCATTAAATTTAGCTATATTGTGTGGTTATATCTCTCTTTTTATGCTCGTTGTTACATTGATATTTGTATGGTTAGATCTCAATAGAGTTTCCTTTTTCAATCTCCTATTTTAAGAGATTTATTACATTACGTCCAACCTATAGTATTTTTGTAAGAAGAAATCATAGACTCATGAGCTCTGTTGATCATGATTCCTCTTTTCTTCTTAGGAACCGTGATGACACCAAATTCTTTCCTTAAGATCTCAATCCTACCATGAATAATAACTCTTCTCACTATTCTCATGATGAAGGTTAATCCTCAAGATTTCCTTCTTAATAAGTTTATAATCTCTCTCACAAGTTTAATAAGTTAGAAAATTGGCTTGCATAAGAGAATCAAAATCCAGATAGTGTTGTCATTGTTGAGGCTATTAAGAAGCTTATTAATCACAAAAATAATAGAAACTCCATCTTATATGTTTTATCTCACCTTATTAGCATTCATTTTAAGTTTTTGGTAGAATATTCTCAAGAGTTAGGATATACTCATCCTTCCACATCCATTAATCTCTTCATTCCTATTTTTACCTCTATTACTAGAATTCTAACTTATGTACCACCTCTCATGATGAATTCTACACAAGTCATTAATCCTCTAAGTGTTGGTCTTCCTGACCAATCACTTCCTTCATGTGTTCCTCTTACTTCCATACCTTCTTTATTACTTTTATATCATGTCATTCCTTTCACATATTCCAAGCATCTTCTCATTCCTTCCAGTTCTCGACCAACATCTTTAAATATTCCTTCCAGTTTCTACAAAAACTTTGCTAATACATCCAATATGTCTATGCCTATTATTTCATCTTCTAATCCTACCATCAATAGCTTGGTTCAAACCATCACCACTTTACAATAAAAAGTGGCTCAATTCACTTAATTTGAGTCCCTATAGGTGACATTGATAATCCCCTTTCCTTAGACATCCTTCATGTTGTTATTTGCAACATGTTGAGATGCATTATCTTGATACTTATAATGGTAGAGTGATCTTGTGTTTCATGTTATGACTTCCCAAACTATGTATAGTAGTTTTTATCATGAATATAGGCTCATCGATAAGTTTTTCACTTCTTAGGAAAAAAAACTTTGCAATGGTATTTTTCTTTACTCTTGTATTCTATGAGTTCTTTTCAAATGCTTGCCAATTCTTTCATTTAAAAATTCCAAAATAATGTTGGTCATCCAGTTTCTTTAACTAATTTGATGTAGTGTAAGAAAAATGTTAAAGAAAAAGTTAGTGACTTTATTTGTAGATTGAAACAATTGTATGCTCAAATATCTTATCTTGTGCCTGATTATGATATTTGATGCATCTTTATTCCTAATATACAAAATGACATTAAAGATAAGATTCTCCTTGATGAGTATATTTTCTTTTCAAATCTATGTGAAGTGATTCACCATTATCAGTTACGAGTGATCCAACTTGAGAGCACCACTACAATGAATCTTGTTAATATTGATAACAGTGATACTGTTATTCATCAAAACAAGTTTTATAATCCTAACACCTACATCAAAACCAACAAATTAACATTTACACAATTGATGATCATGTGGGTACCACATCTAAAGGTATGACTATGTTTTCCTATGTGCATCATCCTAATTGTAAATACACTATTTTATCTAAACCTTTGCATGTGGTGATGACAAAGTCAATTAGTGCTATATTATTGCACATCCTCTTATCTATCCTACTAACACTATAATGCCTAAGTCATTTGATCAAAATGTACTTTTTCAATACCATCGCCAACTCTGTCATGATACTAAAAAATGTTATGCTTTGAAGAATGTTATTCAAGATTTGATTGATTCTAGAAATATATCTATTGATATTGATGTTAATAGTATGAATAAATATATAGAACCTCCTAATTAGAATTCACAAATTAATTACACAAACCCTTTGCCTTCATATTCAACAAATTGTATTAATAAAATTACTTCTCTTATTACTAATATCAATTTTGATAATAAAGTAGAAGAATCTAATAATGTGGTTAATCATGTTGAGTCTTAACCTCAACCTTTGATTTTACTTTTGCCTAAACCTAAATCTCCACATCCTATCACCTTTGAGCATTCTGATATGTTTAATGTGTGTAATGGTCCTCTTTATATTACTGCCAGGGTTTCTCACATTCCTTCTCATCATATTTTGATTGATACCCCTTCCTCCATGAATATTATAATTAAAAAATGTATTTTTAATAAGTGATTGCACAAGGATACTTATGAAACATAAGATGTTTGGATTCAAACTTGTAGTGGTTATATATCTATCGATATTGATGTTAATAGTATGAATAAATATATAGAACCTCCTAATCAGAATTCACAAATTAATTAAACAAACCCTTTGCCTTCATATTGAGCAAATTTTATTAATAAAACTACTTCTCCTATTACTAATATCAATTTTTATAATAAGGTAGAAGAAGCTAATAATGTGGTTAATCATATTGAGTCTTAACCTCAACCTTTGATTCTACTTTTGCCTAAACCTAAATCTTTGCATCTTATCACCTTTGAGCATTCTGATATGTTTAAGGGGTGTAATGGTCCTATTTATATTATTGCTAGGGTTTCTCACATTCCTTCTCGTGATGTTTTGATTGATACCCCTTCCTCCATGAATATTATAACTGAAAAATGTATTTTTAATAAGTGGTTGCACAAGGATACTTATGACACATAAGATGTTTGGATTCAAACTTGTAATGGTTTTATTTATCGCCCTCAAGGTTCTATCAAACTTCCTATGAGCTTTTATGTTAAGTTTGTGTATATTGTCTTTGTTGTCACTCCTACTTCTGATCAATTTCAAGTTAAGCTTGGTGTTCCATGGCTCTTTTCTATGCAAGATATAGCTTCAAATTTTCCCATAATAGAAAAGTTATCACCATTAACCATTCCTTTTACAAACTCTTGTGCCCTCGAGATTGTCCAAAATATAGATTTCTATTGGTCATATCTCCCTCCAAAACCACCTATCTATTCCAATAAGCTTTATTGATTCTATCAACAATATAAAGTAGATAAGATTCTTAAGCTTAGCCTTTCTAAGATTGATTCTCCTGTAGTTGTCTTGCCTACCCCGCCTATTCCTCTACCTACCATTCCTTAACCCATAGTTGTTCCCTCTTTGGAATCCATATCACTTGATAATAATGCTTCAATTTGATCTTATAAAACCATTCACAATCAACATGCTTGTAAGCATTGCAAAAACCATCAAACTAAGGCCAAGGCACACACTCTTGCTTTTCAAACTACTTCTTCATCTCAACCTTTTTCTTCCTTCGATCAACCCATGCTTGAGCCTTTGGAGGATGTTAATCATAGTAATAACATGCAAATGGATAAACATGATGATTCTATTCATATTTAGACTATATTAATCTTGATATGGAAGATACTCTTGATGTTGGTATTGATTATAATGCACATGTTAGTAATGATTAATATGAACATATTTATAGGGATTATTATTTTCTTAACATGATTGCTAAAAAACTAAACTTCACTTCTATTACTATGCACATTGACTCCACCC
The DNA here is from genome assembly GCA_028749045.1 of Cupressus sempervirens. Classification (NCBI taxonomy): domain Eukaryota; kingdom Viridiplantae; phylum Streptophyta; class Pinopsida; order Cupressales; family Cupressaceae; genus Cupressus; species Cupressus sempervirens. The sequence continues at coordinate 594,224,666 of CM053783.1, forward strand.
AAAGTCCTTGCTTGGATCTAGTAGTGGTTTCTACTATGTTAGATGTTGTTCCTCTTGTGAGTTAACCATCTTTCCATAATGATATAGACCAGGATGGTGAAGGGGGTGGTTGTTGGGTGACACACTTGAAGTGGAATTCTCTAGCATAATAGTCTTTCTGTGTTTGTGTTGTGCTTTCCCCCATATTGTGCTCTTTGTTTTATGTTTTGTCTCGACAATTATTGTTGCTTCACTAGCACAAGATGATAAATTCATTGAACACTTTGTACACATTATTCTATGTGTATCTATATTCTTTTATATGTTGTTTGATGTAATGTTGTATATGTGCTAGTTTTTGTACATGTACCCTTATATAGTCTACTTAGATGCTTGCGACATGGTAGTACCATTTATTTTTGGTCTTCATGTTTCGATCCCAAAAAGACTCTTCTTTGTATATATTATCATTCTTTTCCATTGTGTTTAGTTCTATGCTCTTTGATAATGATGACATTTCATACTTGATATTGTATTACATATCATCATATGAGCATACTGACCCTAAAGCTAGTAGACCCCTTTGTTTTCTCTTTTTGTCATGCAGTTACTCTTGTGTTTGTAGTTTGTACCTTATTTTATTTTGATTCGAGAGATACTTGATACTCATGTTATGTCACTTTTGAGATGATCTGAGGGTCAAATGTTATACCTTGATTTCATTATCATAGATGTTTCAGTACTATGTTGTTTAGTTTATCATATTTTCATGTTGATGCCATTTTGGGATGACAGTAGGTCTATGATGATATCTGGTTATCTAGAATTTTGGACCTATCTTTGATTCTATTATGTGATGGATTTTATGCTATGGATATTTACTTGATTCTTGTTTCATTATGTTTTATGTGAATGTGAGTGATATAAATAGATTATATTAGTATAATTGAATAAATATTTAAATTAGCTATTTAAATGCATTTATTGCTTCAACTAATGTTATTATATGCAATTGCACTTGATCGTGTGTTTTAGTGTGCAAGATTTATATCCCTGGCAGTTGCACATGTAGTTAGTGATTCAACTATTCATTTTACCAATGTCATCCTTGTATAGTTGTTGTATCTTATTTAAATTTTTAATTAAACCTTCCAGTGATTTGTTAAATTTGGACTCATTTGCATTATGTGATTAGACCAGTGAGCATGTCTGTGCATTTAGAGTTTCAAATTGTCATGAAATTGTTAAGGCCTTTGTGATTTTGGTTTCAAGGTTTTTGAGCTTTATTTTATTGATTTTTAATTTATGGAAGCTTTGCCATAGATGAATTCCAATTACTTGGAATAGACTATTTTCTTTTGGGTCAACTCAAAGTCTAGCTAGTCTACCTAGCTATTTTCCCTAATCAATTATTCACTCAAAAAGTGAATAAGTATTGAAAGAGGAATTTAATTCCTCACTTCACACTTTTTCAATTTGGAAAATTAAGAGCTTTTTCTGAAATCCTTTTCTGAAGGATTGGTTTTCTATTTTTTGTGAGAGCTACGAGCATGGAATCTTTATGAGGATGGTCTTGTTGGATCTAGCTTAGGGATACCTTGCTTTGCCATCATTTTTGGCTATATTTGTAGATTATTTATTTTACCTGGCTATTTTTTATTTTAGCCCTTTTGACTGTCAGGTAGGGCTCTCTCATTTTCATGTTTCAGCTCCATTTCTAGTTTTATTTCTGGTAGTTGTTTGTTTGGAGGTTGAGAACTAGTGTTACCCTCCATTTCTATTTGTTGGTTCTACCCAGTTGGTCGAGTATGAACATTTTCCCAACTTTTGGGATGAGAGTTTGGGAGTTTGCACCATTATGATGGTCATTTTTGCATATGGTGTCTAAACCCAAATTTTATAGGATTTTCGAGGCTTTTTTGCCCAAAGACCAAATGGGTTTTTATTTCAAAGTTTTCTAGTTTTGGGGTTTTTTACCTTGTTTTGTGTGTCACCCTATTTTATCAGGTTTTCTTGGCATGTTATTAATCATGGACTTGGATCATCCATAGGATGTCAGTCAGATCATTATAGCACTTTTCTATTGCATTGGGATGTGTGTCGCATCCATCCTCTCGAGCTTGCTTTTGGTAGAGTGATATTTTGCTTGTGTTCGCATCCAATCCTTATGTTATGATCTTCATGATGGTGGTGTGCCACACATGAGTACACATGTGTACATTGTCAGTTCACTTACAAGGCTCGATCTCTCATTTGTACTTTGATGGAGTTATGATTATTTGGGGTTGGGTTGGGAATATGCATGCCTATGGGCACTCATCATTGGATGAGCATGGGTAGGGTATGATAGCACATGGAGGGGGCTTTTATCTCGTAGCCTAGTGTTTATGACATCAGAGGTTTGGCATAGGAAGTTTTAAGTAAGTGATAACTAAATAAAACACTGGGTGGTAATAAAACTTAAGATAATAAAATGCTTCAGTGTGAGAGCCTTCTGTTGGGAAGTTGACTCCACATAGTTCCAACCTTAAGCTTTCTGATGCCAAGCGACTCTCCATGGTGTTAGCCTCTACATAGTAGCCCATTGAGTGTTAGACCAGGAGCTATTGTTCTTACATTGTCTCACGATCTTAGTTTCATTCATCATTACTGTCTAGCATGAGTGTTAGCCATGGATGTTTTCTTTATGTGTGTTTGTGGTTGGATCATTATCTCCATCAGCATGGCAAGAGTGGACCTAAGAGTTTCACCTAGTTGGGAGGTGTAGCTACCTATACTACTACTAGGGACTAGTGCACAAAGACAATCTATTGTTCCAGTGCGATCATTGTTGGATGTTTTCACTTGGTGCTTTGGATTTCGGAGTATGCTTTCTTGTGATTCATGCTTTCATTGGAATGCTTATATATCATGTTTAGATGATGTTAGTTTATTGATGCATTTCCTTATTATGATGTTTAGCATATGATTAGAGGATGTTATTTGCTTAGTTAGAGTATCTATTGCTTTCGGTTAGCATGTTAGATTTCCATTCATGTTATTACATTTTAGTAGTGATGTACTTATAAGATAGCTCCAACTATCTAGTTGGTAGTTTGGGATGTTATATGCGGGGAATGGTTAGGGCCTTTGAGGTCTCATGATGCTATTACAGTTGGGAGGACCCACAAACTTTGTTTGGTTGTTTTAGTTCATTGTGATGTTGTTTTTGTACAATGCAATGTTACTTTTAGTATATTCTTTTACTGCTTTGTTACAGATGGTTGTTGTAGTTTCTATCTTATAGTTTAGTGTTCGAGTGTCTATGCCTTGATTGGTGGATCCAGTACTCACTGATGTGGAGGAACTTCATTTCTTAGCTTTTTAACTTTATGTTTTTTGGCTTGTTGTTTTGGATCCTCATGTGAAATTGTACTTTCTCACGTGAGAGTGCAAAAGTTTGCATGATGTGTTGGGTTTTCTTGCGCAGCTCTTGGTACTTCCTCGCACGAAACCCCAAACTAGTTATGAGTGTTTTGGCTGCTAGGCCAAGTACCTCTTCACACCATTTGGTACATTTCCTCATGCGAGATGGTGTTTCTCATGTGGCATGTTGTACTACCTCACAATTTTTTGTCTTTTATTGTCCTCGCATGAAAAACAAGGGGCATCTCCTCTAGTTTTTGGGGAAAATAATTTGGTGTTTTAAGTACCCTTTGGGTTTGCTTAATTTTCCATGCTTGGTAGACCTAAGATTCTTTGTTATGTTGTCATCTTTGGCCTTCATTTCTTTGTTTGTGTGTGTCAGCTTGGTAGTGGCATTTGGAGATTCATTGGTTGTCAGGATTGTGGTTGATCTTTGTGATCCTCATATGTTGAGTGTCATGTATGTATCCATACTTGTTTAAAAAATATATATCTTGGCTTGTATTGAATCCTTGTTCCAAGGATCTCCGGGTGGGATATTACATGTCATGTGCTTATGTCCCTTGAAGCGTTCTTTCTCTCACAGGAATTTTGTGGTGGAAATGTTTCTAGTGGATGCATGTATGCTTCTATAAAAGTTATTTCTCTCATTAAGGTGCTTTAAATTTATTTAATGTGGAGGCATACACTCTGCTCACTTGTGCACACACACGCACACACCTTGATAGCTCAAATTCTTTTTTCGAGCTATTATCAGTTCATGGGGGCTTGATCCCTGTTTATCTTTTTAGATCTCTCTTTGACTACTAATAGTATAGAAGGCCCAATCCTTTCTTTTGATCCCTCTTTGGTTACTAATAGTCTGGAAAGTCTAATCTTGTTTTTGATCCCTTAGGGACACACACATCCTTATGTGTCGATCATTTTTATTTCTTATTTTAGGATGTAGAGTTTCCTTGAGAATGAATATTTTTTTATGGATTGACTAGCATGCCACATACAAGACAAGTCAATGACATCTTTTGGCATCACACCTTTGCTTTTTAGGTAGTTCACAATAAGAAGCAAAAATCTTATTGGGTGAGTTAGCAACACTTTCTCTTGTTAGTGACATCTCTCTTATTGTTATTTTGGATATGATGAAGACTCAAGCTTGGGGTCTTGATGGTTTTTTCATCTCCTTGGTCATGATGAGATCAACTTTTTATTTCAATCTATTTTACCACATGTTTGAGGCAACTCATGGTCCCACTAAAGTGGGGGCTAAATGTACTGTCTTAAAATGGAAGCACCCATAGTTTAAGATTTTTTAACTCTTTACCTTTAGTGACCTAATGAACAATAGATGGATTTGGAAGACCTTGAAAATTACTATGCAAAATGCATGATGAATTTTCAATTTATCCTTGATAAACTATAAAGAAATCATGTTTTTGTCATTTTGGAAGGAGAGGAAAAAGGCATTGGAAAAATAGTGAAAATTGTTGTTTTGGGCAAGACAAAGAAGGTACCTCATGAGATAGAATTTTTTTCCTATTTTAGATAGACCAAGGTAAGGGGAGTATGAAATAGTGATTTCTTGCAAAATTGTATGTACTAGCAAAAGGTGATTGCAAAGTGGTATTTTTTTGCTATCTCACGAATGCTATTGAATAAGTAGTGTGAAGTGGCAATTTGTTGTTGTTTTGGAAGGGGTAGCCAAATCACCTAGAAAAAATAAGAAAATGACTTATGAACATCTTAAAAGGTGATATAGGTCATTTTAAGTACCCTAAAGTATAAGGCATTGATTGCAAGAATGTTTGAGGTGACATGTGAGTGAAGTAGAGAAGTTTGCACTTGTGTGAAATGTCTAAAGTCATGAATGTGATTTAAATGAGGAATAAAGACAAGAAGTTATTAAAGAAAATAAAATCATTCTATGTGAAATATCACTTGAAGTTGAGGAAGAATTTGGGGAGCGAGCGAGCGAGTTGTGTGTGGCCTTTGCAAATTCCAAACTTACGCTTCTTTTTCAAATAACACCTAAGAAGGAAATCAATGCTAAGAAATAAGTGACTATTAGGAAGGATAAAGAAGAAAATATAGAAAATTCTATTCAAAAAATACTTTTAGACTTGGTTAATTCCTCTGCTACAGGAACTATGCCAATATTTTTTGATGAGTATAATGGGTGTAAGGATTTTGTTCTTCCAATTTATGCTAGGTCTTTATTCTAGTATTTCTATGAAAACAAAGATGAGAAGGAACCTAGGAATAACCATTGGAAACTAGACCTAGCCAAGAGTATCATCCCAAATGTGTTTATAGATGTTGAGCTCATGTTTTAGCTGAGTTACGAACCAACAACAAGGGAAATTAAGAAACCAAATTGAATGCCCTTATTGATCATCACCAAGTCATGCATCGAAGAATGTTTTGGTTTGAGCACTCACACCCTAACCAAAATTGACAGGGATTAGTTCATGATTGCTAATGAAAGAAAAATGAAGTTTAGATTCATAGAAATTTCCTATTTCATAATGAGAGGTCAAAATAATAGATTAATGCCAATTGAGCATATGGGCCCTCATTCTATGGATAGACTCATGGGTTTTTTCAAAAATACTTATTATGGTTTGGCTTAGTTATTTGGAGAAGATTCAAAAGAAAATATTCTTCTTGATTACATGTATATGTGTATGAGGATTTAAAACACTTATTCGTACCTAGAATTTGACTTTCCTAGCAAAATTGAGAGGACACTTCATACTCAAATAGTAGATGGAAGACCACAAAATCTTTAAAGAATTATTCTTTGTTATGTCATTTACTCCTATTTCAAAATGTTGACCAATTTAGAAACTCCTTGAAACTAACCACAACCATTGACCAAGGTAACCCATTACCTATTCAAATGTGGTGTAGTGCCTGAGATAAGCATAGAAGAGATGGATACTACAAAATATTCAAGGATGTGTTTGTTGTATGGATCACTAGGTTGCTCAGAGGATCAAATACAAGAATACCCAAGAATATTAAGATTATGTTGAGACCCAAAGAGTACTTGCTTGAGAAAAAGTATGAATTCAATTTTGGGGATTGGGAATATAAGCCAAAATTTACATTAATTTAAAGGTTATATGGGTGTAGACAACAACCTCACACATTACCCTAATTTTTATCAAGAGGGTAGACCTTTTTGAATTCATATGGCAGTTGCTATGGATAGAGAGAGAAACTGAAAATGCTATGAGAAAGGGGAATCACATGCCTCATTTCATTAAATTTGATGGTTTTATAATAGGGTATTCAAATACAAAAGAGGTGCAAGAGTATATCATGAATAATTTTGGATTTCAGAATGACAAAGCAATGCATTTTGATCTTGAGGGACACAAAATATTTCATTACAAGACATGATCATCAGTTCAACATGGAAGAAGATATTCATACAAAATTGTGATAATATTCCTAAAATAATGTGGAGGGTAAAGAAATGGAGAATCTTGTTGATCATAGAAAAAAGTAAAGGATTTCCTCATTTCTATTATGAAATAGAGTAGGAAGCAATTAGGGTTGAAAATTGCATCCAAGAATTTGACAAGTTGTGTCATGAGTACTTAAAACAGAAGAAGGGAAAGGAAATTGAACAACCACAACCCTCATTAGCTAAGAAGAAAAGGAAGTTGATAACACGCGACTCAGATTCTTCTGCCCCTAAACAAAAATTTGATGCACTTGAATGAAATAGTAGTCCCTTGGTTACATATGATGATTTTGATAAAGAAGAAGGGTAAGAAGAAGTGGCTCATATCTTGAGGAGCTTGAAGGAGAGTACTGCAACCAAGGAGTCACAATTAGCCTCAATGTTCCAAGAACAAGTGCATGGTTATCAAGTATTGAAAATGGAAAATGATTGCCCGATTGATATAGAGAATGAGAGAGGTTATCTCTCAAAGAGTTAATGAAACAAGATGACTTCAAAAAGACTAGGGAGTTTAAGGAATTCTGGATTAAATATAAAATAAAGGACTTTTATGATAGAAAGAAAAAAAGGTTAAAGGGAGTATATGAATCACAACATGTTTCCATAGTATAACAAATGATTTATGAACTACATTTGGATAACATCTCTTGCACAAAAGAAGAAGCTAGAGAGATTGTGCATAAAAGTGACATCCTTATTGTGTTTCGACTAACGCTCAAAGAAATAATTCTTGCTAGACCAAGTAAGAAAACAAGGAGATGGTACATTTGCCTCTAAGATTGAGACATTGGAAAGGATAGAAGGGTTAGGGTTTGACCCTAAAATAAAGACTTTGGCCACTTGGGTGAAATTAAAAGGGGATAAGCCCAAATTGATTGATATTTCTAGGGGAAAACAAGGAATATAAGTTCTTTAGACAATTGATAACATAAATCCTCTAGTCTCTACTACTAAGCTAATGAACAAGGCAATATTCAGTAGAGCCCAGATGAAACACATGAGAGAAAGGATCAAAGAGCTACAGATAAGAGAGACACATATGAATATGATAGTAAACACAATGCTTACAAAGACTAGGAGATTGGAAAGTGAAATCAATCATTTGAAAGCACTCCCTGCACCAAATGGTATTGTGGTCCACTAGGAAAACCTTGCTATTATAGTTGAAGAGAAACAACCTAGAGAGATAAGAAAATAAGATGTACATAAATAATGCACTTATAGGAACTTAGAAGAAATCCTAGCCTTTAGGATGAAGATGCTTATGGGGAAATCTAATGAGATATATGAAGGGTTCCAAAGTGTAAATTATATGCCTAACTTCTTCAAGAAAAACAAAGCCACACTCTTTGAATTGGCAAGAAAATGGAAACCCTCGCAATTTGAATTAGACAGGCTCTATGAGATCACAAAGAAGCATCTTGATGTTCCTCCATCGACTAAAGGTGTTGTTGATATGTATGAACCATATGAAAGAATTTGTCATATATGGAACATGATCAACAAAAGATTGAACATAAGATAGTGATCATTGCATCTACAAAACACTGTGTTATACCTACTCTAAAGGATAGTGAGGGAAGAGTCAGAGGCTTGGAAGGTTGGAGAAATGAGATGAAAACACAACCCCAAAGAGCAATGGATCGATTAAGAGAAAATATGAACTTTCAAATGGATGAATTTCATACTTTGGTGGATAAGATTATTTCTTTGGAGAGTAAATTCATCAAGCTCTAAACAGATGTGCATGTTTCCATAGGAAAGTTTTGACAAGACCTTTATGAGTTCATCCCTAAAGTTTCACAGTTTGTATGGCCTACACATGTTCAGATTTCAAAGTGGATCAATGACTACACGCCATCTCCTAAATCAATGTAGGTGGAAGAAGAGATGAACGAGGAGAAGGCCATCATGGGATAATAAAAAACATAAGGTTTAATAAAATAGTTTTTAGTTTATATGCATAGTTAGTTTTTAATCAGATAGTTAATTTTTGAATAGTTGCATTTTGAAGAGATCTAAAGCTTTGTTGCACCTCTTCATTTTCTATAAGAAGGGGTACCAATATCTCATTTTCATATAAGTCATACAAATACAATTTTATATAAAATTTCTTTTGTGCAATATTCCCAAATAAGTTGAACTTTTATAATTGATGCAATTTCAAGGTTTATGCAACTAATACTATTTTGTTGTTGTTCATATTTGAAATGAAAATATAAAGATACTTTCCTTTGATTCTCAATTTGGATATTTGGATGTTGAATAACTCATTGTCAATATTGTCCTCTTGAATTCATGTTATTGTTGATGGATTGAACTTTATATGCATATTTGATTATCAAATATTAAATGCTATGTGATGTTTGTCTAATTGGTCTCCATAATTATGGTTAAACTTATTTAGACCAAGATCCATATTCTTCATGTTCTTTGTCCAATAATTGATGGTTTGCATGCATTGTCTTCAGAGTTTGATGATACTTTGATTCTTTGGGTTAGACTTTATTTACCCAATTATAAAGGATTGGTCTTTCCAAGAATTAAGTTGATTAACAATTGTAATTAGTGGAGTTTTTTACTTGATTACTTGCACCACATTAAGTCAATTTCATTATTTTTATTTATCTTTTGCATCTACCATAAACATATAATCCTAATTTCTCCTTGAGAATTACTTGCGATCTCAAGAGTATCAACTAAGAAATTTGTACAAGTTAGTTTTGAATTAGTCAGAATAGTTAAGATATAGGTACACCCATCTGGGTTGGCAAAGCTTGAAGAGAAGAGGATTTGATCAAGTACCAATCCTAGCCACTAGCCAAATTGTGTTGAATTGCCCAACATTGAGTAGGTAAGACTCATAGGTTGTCAACCAACAATTTGAGGAATCAACAAGATTCGTGCTCAATAAGCTCTTTCTCCTATTCTATCTTGCTTCTTCCATTTTCATTAGTCAAGTTTCTAAGACCTTGGGATTAGCTCATTGTATGACAACCCTCAAATAGGTTGACTCAAACTGACTTGTTCTAGACTAGATCAACCCACGTCGACCTATTCTGGAATAGGTCAACCAGATCAATCTGTTCCCTAGGGATTTTGAGTCCTGAGACCAGTTTTGTCTAGGGTTGCAAATTCAAAAATCAGATGACCCAATCAACTTGCTTTATTTTCATGCCCACAAAATAGTATAAAAGGAAGCCCAACCACCTCATTTTCACATTTTCACATCTACACACAATCCACAATCATTATAGAAATCATGCATGCTACTTCAACCATTCAAATATTCAAGAAAGTATATTTTTATCAAGCATTTAAGGCATTCAAGATTCATGGATCCTTCATAAGCATTTCCTCTTCAAATGTAGTAATTTGTTGGCCATCAAGGGAGGAGATCTACATTGAGGAATTCATCATCTTCTTCATTGATGCACTTTTACATCCATGAGTCCATGATGTGGCTTGGGTAGATCCATTGCACTTGTGGAAATTTACTACATTCTTCATTGCAAATTCAACTTACTACACACAAGCATTGCAAAATCCTTATTGACAAGGATTTAATTAGCAAGGTTAATATCTACATTTGTCTCACTTCCTTTCATATTTTATATTTTAATTTAAAGGTTGATTCCTCAATCTAGAACTTGACCAAGGCAAGCCCTCATCAAACCAAAACAAAACTAAGTTTTACTATGTGTGAGAGCGTGCTAGCTAAATTGCAACCACATATCTGGAAACTAATCGTCAAAACTTTTTTGAAGAAGTTGGGTCAACTTTGCTACTGTGTCACAGGAACATGTCCATCTTCCTATTAAGTATCTAGACACTTATCCACCAGATTGATGTCTTCTTGGAGGCTTGAGAAAAAACAACAATTTTTGTGGTTTTTTGTTGTGATCGGGAGTTTGTAGTTAGAACTGTTTAGATCTGCGATTTTTAGAGCGAAAATGCATATTCCCTTGCACATTTCAAGGTGAGTACTTTACCATTCATTTCACTTTTTAGTCTAAATCAATTTTCAATCTGAATTGGGCTGATTGCATATATTTAGCACCTAAATCTATCTTATTTTTCTCATTTAATCAATTAGTTCAATTTCACATTTACCTTTACAAGTCCTTAATCAAATTTACATTGCATGAAAGAGGACTTAATTGTGTACTTCCTTGATATAATTTCAATTTAGTATTGACATCCTTTTATTTATTTTGGATTTTTCTATCTAACTTGGATTATATTGATAGTTATGTTTGGAAGCCTCTCTTTCTCTTGTATTTTGAATGTAAGTGTGGAAGTCGTTAATTAATGAATTCATCTCACATAGTTTATATAATTAAATTCATTAGCCTCAATTTCCTCCCTAAACAATAATGATCCATATTTAATGACATGACTATCCATTTCGAATGATGTCCTAATAAGATATACAAGTGATAACAATGGTGCATGGTATGGTAAAATTGAGCATTCTAACTAGTGGAGATGAACTTGTAATTGAGTGCATTTTAATAATTTGATAACATTTGTTACTTGAATGTCAAATATTTTTGACAATATTTGATCTTGTGACTTCAAAATTGTTATTGTTAATAATGACTATCCATAATTGAATAAAACATATTTCTAAATTTTAAAAAGTAATAAATCACCACATGAAAACACCAATAGACATGACTAGGTAAATACCACTTGAAAACACAAATAGACATGACTAGGTAAACAAGTATTGGTCTTACTAGTTTTAAAACCTTTTGGAACAACTTAGCAAAAGGAGTGGCCCACAAAAAAAAAAAAAAAAACATAGCAAAAGGAGTGCTCATAAAGCATCATATTCCATAACATCACCTTAAAACTTTAATTATTAATGGAAGGGTTGCCAATTAAACTATAAAAAAAAATTAAAAACGATTTAAAATTTGCTCCTAAAATATAAGAAACACTTCCCAAGGAAATGATTTGGGTAGGCAGGGCTTGCTCACATCGGAGGTGGCGTAAAGGAGGGCGTGGCAATTGATACGGGAGAAATTTGTTCAATCTGAAGGAGTTGTAAAATGATAATTCCTGGGGTCCAGTATATTCCGTACTCTGTAAAACGATTACAACGATTGAGTGGAGGATGTTTGTCTACGTAACCATCGAGCGAAACACAAAGATTTAACCTTCTCAGCGGTTTAACTTCAAATAACAACGTCATACGTCTTAAAACGAAGAATGTAGCTTTCTGCTACTTTGAGAAAACAATATCGAATTCCGGAAGCATATTGTACAGTATCTTATTTCGCGGGTATGAGTTTTCAAACCAGAATGAGAAACAATTCCAGACTCTCCAACTGACCAATTGAAGTCAAGCAAGAATGAGTGTTTCTATCTTAATCCCTTTGAGAGCGCCTCCTCATCAGTTTTCCTCTTCATGGACTACTATGCATGGACGTACTTTAAATTTGTGGGGAAAGAGTACGCATGGCTACAAGCTTTCAAAATCTCATCCCCTCGGCTTCAAGCAAGGGTTTGGATTGAGAAGGCCTGGCATTGGCAAACCCTGTCTCTGCAAGCTAGATTCTGTTGACAAGCGAGACGATCAACGCTTTCGAAACGAAATTTGGCAATGGTCTAACACACCCAATCAACTGGTTTTGTTCTCTGCCAACCCAATTTGTCTCAATTTTGTCTTATTAGTAGCTAGTTTTGTTTCCTGCCACCCAATTCAACCTTTTTATTCCTGAATAATCGTTTATTTGTTCTCAGCCAACTCGATTGATCTTCTTTTTCACATAGTAGTAGTTTTTAATTACTCGAATAATATTTGTTTTCTTCTTGCAAAAAAACTGGAGGATTTTCTCTTTTTATTTTAACTCTTGGCTTTGCTCCACTGCCAAGGAGTATCTTTTCCCTTCATTATAGCGGGACTCCACTCGCCTTCTTCAGTCATTGAGTTGGATTTGTAATTTTTCCCATTTTCATCAGTTTATCATGGTGCTAGATTTTAACCTGATATTAAATTTCCATACTTTTATTACTTTGACTCATCCCATTCTGCATACTGCATTCTTCGCTGCTTTACGGTAATAACTTGGATTTTCTGTCAATCGTTGGTCACTTACTAGATTTACAATTTGGAATTTTTGTAACAAGCAGCAGTCCAGACTCCAAATCCTAGTAAAGTGATTACTTGGTTTCACATAATCTCGGGCAATTAATTAACACAAAAATAACTCTTCAATTTTTTAGCGTGGAAATATAGTATGATAGAGTTTATAAATGCTTTACTATTTGAATCAGAATAATTATCACAACTGTAACTTTCTGAAAGGAATCTATGATATTGACAAGTATTGAATTGGTTACTCTGTCTCCTCCTGATTGCATTTGAATGCACCCTATTGTAGTCCCTGCAGAAATATGCACCTCTACTAGACACATATCATCTTCTAGACATGTCTCTGAGTTTGTTCCCTCCATTGAAGTTAACATTAGGGCCTATGTGAGTGAGAGGGTGGGTAATCGCTGAAAGTATGTGGATGTGTGAGTAAAAGACATGGATAGTTATGGAAGATGAGTGAGAAGATGCATTTTCTGCATTTGGTTTGTGAAATTGGGAATTGGAGCACCATGTCTCCCTGTGGATTGCTTTCTTTCTTTGCTTCCTTTTGTCTCTGAGTTTCCACCATGTAGAGGGAGAGGCAACCAAGTTGTAGACGTGCATTTTGTACGAGATTTTTGATAAACACCATGTATATTTCTCCTCCTCGTCCTCTTCTCTGTACTCGTAGATGCTTTGAGAAAGTCTCTATTGGAAAGTTTTGTGAAGGCACCAATTTATTTTCAAGCTTTATTGAAAAGGGACAACCCCATGGATTCCCTATGTACAGTGTGTTTTGTGAAGAAAGACAATTTATAACTGGACTGAGCAAAAAGGCATTGCCATTGGATGGACAATTCTTCACCAATTTTGGCTCGGACTTAATTTTTTTGTTGGGGATGGAGTCAGTCAATCACCAGACAAATAGATAGCTATAAGTCTTCAAGTGAGGCCGCTTAAGGGACTTTTTGTGCACAAATTCTCATTTCATCTAGCCTCTTTTGCAAATTCCTCTCACAAAAGTTATTCAATGCTCAATCATATGAAATTACTAGATATTTTTGGTTTTGGAAACTATTATTACCTGTATCATTTGAACACAATGTTCAATAACTGATCCCTTGTTTGTATGGAGTTCCAGCTGCTGCAAATTCTACCAGTGTTCCCAGCTGTCTATATCTGACACCTCCCGGGAGGTCTCAACAATCAACTTTGTCAATCGCGTGAAATTTTCTATACCTTAAATTTTCTCAAGTTTGTAGCAATTATATAAAGATTTTTCTAAGAGAAGTCAATTCTGTGAAGCTTGGGATGCCCTTTAGCATTTCAGAGTTTCCCAAAGCTACAGATTCGAGAGTCCTTATTATGCCTTCCAAATTCTCAATTTTGCAGCAACTATATACATAAAGTTTTATGAGAGAAGCCATTCTTGCTAAACTCTGAATGTTCTTCAGCAATTCACAGCGTCAAATCAAAGATTCAAAGTCCTACAAGTTGTTCAAGCTACAGAAAATCTCCAGATCTGTGAATCCTGACGAAGTCGTTCAAGCCATTGTTCAAGCTGTAGTCTTGAATATTCAAGGAAGAACATGGTGAAGATGATCATGTGCTTAGTGGGGCAGCCACTAGTCCATCTTGCTTACATGATGTTGGTGACTCTTCGCAGGGATGTAGATCACCATCTAGATGAGACTAGAGTTAGTGAACATGAAAATAATGATGACATGTCTACCACCATTGATGGCAGTCTTACATCAGTTGGTAGTAATGAAAATGTTAGTTATACAGGGTTTGATTTTTATGACAACAGTCATATTTTTGAGGCTCTTGATGGTCTTGATGACAAGGCGAGTGTGGAGAATGCTGTTGGTATCACTATGAGTTTTTACTCACATGATGAGTGTTAGTTTTTACGATTGCATGGAAAATATGAGCTCCAATAGCTCTGATTTTTATGACAACAGTCATCATGGTGAGCCTATGTAGGAGATACTGACTTTTTCTTATGTAGTTGAAGATTGCATAGGTTTCCCTTGTGTTGACACTCAGGATTCAGGTTTTAAAAGCGAGTTATATGATGCAGATTTGTGCCATAACGATTCTGATTTTTATGACTACAGTGAGCCATGCTTGCAGCAACATGAGATAATAGAGGTTTTACAGGTGGATGATGTTGGTACCTGTGATTTGGGTACTAGTGATGTTAACTACGAGGATGACTCATGTTGCACTGAGTCTGATTTGTCATATCATACTTTAGCAAATACTTCAGAGGACTCATTGATTTATGATAGGTCTAGGATCGTGATTTACAGGGACTTACAAATGAGGGGGAAGCAAAGACATGTGAGGAGTTTGATACAACAGTGCCTTCCACTTCTTTAGAGGAGGTATTGATATAGTTACGTAATGACAGTACATTGTTGGTGGACATGTACGAGGTTGTTAGTGCACACAAGGAGAGTGATTGTGAGGTGAGCAATTAGGATACAGTTTCTTATCATAGCGCCGAGTTTGGGTCATAGGACATGTGCAGGAGTCAACAGTTACAAGTTCCTTATCATTTGATTAGGAAACTAAAAAGTTTAGCAATAGATGATTGCCACAACTTTAGAGCATTTTGATGTTGCTCATCAGATGCTGGCTACCTATGGTTGGAGTGCTCCTGTGATAGATGAGCACTATGATGGTGATCTTTCTCTCGAGGAGTTTCATGCTCAACGAGGGGCTATGAGGATTATGAGACATATTTATTTACAGTTGTTGGCAAATAGGGATTTTTTGCTCGAGAGAGACTGTATATGTAATGATGCCTTGAGGGGAAAGGAGGAGGTTGATGAGCTCATCCATGCACTTGAGGTGACTATGGACTCCTTGTAGTGTTCTCAGTAGGCCCTCTAGAAGTCACGGTCATGTTTGGATGTGGTTACTGTGGAGTTGAGAAGAGTACAATCTTCACCAACTACTATTATAGTTTAGTCCTCTTTAGTGGCAGTTGGTGATGATTTGATATCCGCAGGCTATGGTTGTGAGAAGGTTGAGAATGTGGTCACACATATCTTGGTTATAGGTGTAGCTGTTTTAGTTAGGATGAGTGCATCTATAGAGAGCAGCGAGAACACACATTTTGCATCGAGTTCTCCCGTGCTTACATCCACTGCGGATGTTGTTGCTGATGAGCTAGATGGTAGGGGTTACATTTAGAGCTATGACATTCAGTGTTTGACCAAGGTGGGAGCTTTTTATGATGACTATATAGGGAGGAGTATTCATCATGACTTCTCAGATTCACGCACAAGATTTGATGATGCATCGATGTGGATTGATTTTGAGGGTGTATCATACTTTGGGAGGTGAGTATTTTCCATCAGTAGTAGATGGAATTAATGGTTGCAAATTGGATTCCTTGCATAGTGAGCACATCCATGGGAGCCTTGTATAGGATGGAAATGGTGCTAGTGATACAACCACCTTAAGATGTTTTGATCTCCATAATATGAATGGATGTGCATTTAGTGTGGTTTGGGTCTCTAGTGTTGACATGGTTAGCACTGAAGTTTAGTCGAGTCTTGTTGATTGGCTTTACCACTTAGTGTTTGATGAAGTTGAGCAATAGATGTTAGAGGATGTTCTTGGTAGACTTTTGTTTAGTGTTTGGGATCCTTCTAGTGCATTAGGATTTCTGATAGGGCTTATAGAGGAGTTTTGGGATGTGTACATGATGCCGAGTACTTTCATGTGCATAATTTTTTTTAGGTACACAGTTAGGATAGGATGTATGGCAACTCACTTTGTGCAGCTCGACGAAGCAAGCATTGTTATCTTTTTGAGTTGCTTCCTAATGAGATATTCACTCCTATGACATCTACATTCAGATTCATTTAAGTCTCGCAGGTTCTTTCAGTTAGATTGGTTATGATGCTATAGGAGCTAGTCGGTGATCATAGGGACTTTACATGATTCTATCCTTGGGACCCGGTTGTACAGTTGTGTTATTTGTTTATGATATTGGTTGGGGACAAGCAATCTTAGGTAGGGAAGATTGTAATGTCCCCATTTTTCCTATCATCAGAGTTTTAGGGATCAACCTATTATTTTGATCCCTGTAGGCTAATTGTTGTGGATAGAGGGTCTTCTAAGGTAGAGGCTCGGTTATGGGAGGGTCTTGTCTTCTTCACAATTCAATATGTTCCAGTTTGGTCTTCATTTGACTCATATTGGACTTTGTTTGGGCTTAGTTTCATGCTACTAGTATTTATGGCAAGTTTGGTGATGTTTGAGAGGGACCCTTTCTATGTTAGGAAAGTGCATTTGCTCACATGGGGAAATGATAGGTGCGATTCCTGTTTCAGACAATATAATTAAATGATAAGTATTTTGGGAGTTATCATTATTTTAGTGGCCAAATTATTATTAAATCATCAAGTGGCTGATTATAAAATTATAATTTAACTTTGTAATTTCACGTAAGTTGAGGGTTCAGTCATTATTAGAAGGGGCCAATTATCTAATTAATTTATGGAAACCTATGTCATTATAACAAATTAATTAAAGTTTTGGAGTAAATGAATATCATTTTATATTATAACAAATTCAAATATGCAACCAAAAGCAAAGTATATATTTAATTGAAATGTGTATGGAAGAAACCATTGACCATTGGCGTGTTGAAGAAGATTTTGGCTTTAATTTATAAGAATTTGCCTTAGGGCAAAATGACACCAAGATCAAGAAGCTCAAGCACTTAGCACAATATGGACCAATAATGTATGATCATAATAACAATAATGAGAATGAATATCATATGAATACACACTAGAAGTGCCTATATATAAAGGCATCTAGAATGACTAGGAGTCAGCAAAGTGATAAGCCTCACAACTAAGCACATGTCCACCAAGAGTGGATTATCCTCCATTGAGCACAGGAGTTTGTGCGATGATTAGAGGATAAGCTTACATAGGTGTATCTCGTAAAGAGATGTTGTAGACACCATTTGCTCAATTGGAGTGCAAACAACTGTGTTGTCAACATGACAACTCAAATGATTATGCAAACTCCTGTGTTGTCAACAAGACAACTCATATGACTACACATACTCCTAGGTGTCTATATGACAACTAATATAATAATGCATTAACCTAAGTAAACTTCAGTAAAGTGTAATAATAATTAATTATTTACACTAACACCCCCCCTTAAGTGCAACTTAGGGGAATGCACTTAAGCTCACAGAAGCTATGATGAAAATGCATAATGGGTCCCGACTACTAGGCCATGTTAGGTACCCATGTACAAATGCAATGTTTTACATATAATGCGATGCAATGCAATCTCTCTGAAAATGGAGAAAGAGGGAAAACCTCATGGGAAAGACCTCCCCCAAAAAGAGAGATAAGTACAATAAAGAAGAGAAGTGTCATTGGACCCCCCCCCACGTGGTGAAAAATTCCGCACCCCCAAGAGATCTCGCAAATGAAGATACTTGACCTTAGTAAAGGGCTTGGTAAAGATATTTGCAATTTACTCTACTGTAGGACAATACTGTAATGCAATGACCTGCTCATGTATCAGCTCTTTGATGTAGTGCATATAAACCTCAATGTGTTTTGTGCGTTGATGTTGCTCTGGATGTTTTGAGATTTCAATGATACTTTGATTCTCAACTCATTCACCTTAATGATAAAATCCTGGATGGAATCAAAGTTCTTAGGATCTAGGGAGATAAGTTCATCTTCAATCTTGTAGACATCCTCCTCAGTCACTTTCCCATATAGTTTTTTAAGGGCATCCCAAGTTTCCTTGGATGTATCATATTTTATGATCTGATAGAGGATCTTATCATCAACCCCTAACCTAATGATTCCTAGGGCTTTTCTATTTGCCAATTCCCAAGCATAGATATCACTTTGAGTTACTTTATCACTTGTGGGTTTAGGAAGAGATCCATCTACATATTGAGAAACTTCTTCATTCATTAATTCACACCATTTTTTAATTGACCATGTGGCATAATTATGTGGTGTTAATTTTGGAACCTTAATGTTTCCCATAATGCAAGGAAAGAAAGATAACAACAACAAGAAAAGAACAAAACACCAAGAGACACCCCCCCCCCCCCCGCCTTCACTCAATCAAAAAACCCCCCAAATGAATGCTTTAGGCACTTTTTACTTAGTGTGATTACAATAGCCACTTGCCAATTTAGGGCCTTAGTGGACTTCTAATTTTGTTGTTTACAA
Source organism: Cupressus sempervirens (assembly GCA_028749045.1). Classification (NCBI taxonomy): domain Eukaryota; kingdom Viridiplantae; phylum Streptophyta; class Pinopsida; order Cupressales; family Cupressaceae; genus Cupressus; species Cupressus sempervirens. The sequence continues at coordinate 594,243,846 of CM053783.1, forward strand.
CCTTCTCTTGGAGTTCAAATCTAGTACTTAGCAATGTAGCTCAGATATACAATAATTTTGAAGTTTGATCAAAGCAATACAATGCAAAAAAGGACCTATTTCTAAAAGTGGTATTTCTGTCCATGCAAGCCTATAATCTGATTGCATATCTGGAAAGTAGATGAAAAATTATGCACTTTCAAAAAAAACGGAACTTGAATGTGTCTAGATGAGCTCGTATTGAGCATTTGAAGTTGCAAATTATAGGAATGGACAGGTACAGTCACCAAAAACTGATTCTTCTGACAAATCCGTGCACAAAAATTAAAAAATAATAGCACCATTGAAAAGTTCAGGAAATTCTAGCCCAAATTAAAAAAAAATTGCACCTGATTTTGAGTCCGGATGACTAAGATATGGCCTCCCGAAGTTGGACCGTCAAATCAAAACTGCATATGGTGAGGGGTCTGCCCCAATGACGTCAGGAAATTGCTGGGTTAAATTTGATGTTCAAACGGCCATCTCGGCAGTGCAGTTTGGCCTCCTTGTGACGGTCAAACGACCATCAATTTTAGGCTCCTGTATGGATGACATCAGCAAAAAAGAGGGCTTGATTGGTTGACATGGCAGTCCGTACTGTACGGACTTGACGTGGTAGATCGTATGGTTGATGTGTTGTTGATGTGGCAGATCCGTATAGTGCTGACGAGGTGTCTATGTGGCAGTTGACGTAGTCGAACACGTGTTAGTTGATTGTGCTAGGGGCTTTGTGGTGGCTGACGTGTGTCTGTTGATGTGTTGGTGCTGATGTGGCACTTGACGGTGCCATAAGAGACTGGCCAGTGGTGTGAAGGCAATGCCGAGAGGGATTTGCTGGCAATGCAAAGGTGGAGCCAATGGGAGTGGCGGTGGTGGGGCCGCGTCGGCAGAGGGTGTGCTGCGTGGTGGAGGTGTTAAGCACTGGCGGAGGGCGGTGGTTGGTTGGCCTATGGAGGAGGCGTGCGGTGGTGTGGGATTTTTAATTCCACATGTATTGTGATGTGTGTGCAAAAGGGATATAAAAGCGAGAGTCCGCCGGGAGTGAAGTGGCTATGAAGCCACCCATCGCAGTTTATATGCTGGTTACAGTTTGGTGTTGTGAAGTCGGTCGTGGTTTGCTTGGCCGCTTGCGGTCTCCGTGCTATTGTGCTCGATTCTGCATGCGGTTTGCAGAGTATTAATGCTAGTCGCAGGGGGCTAAGGTTTCATCGCCTGGCCTTCTTGCAATAAAATTGCTCTCCTATTGGCCAGATGGCCAAATTTTTTTGATGAAATTTCGGAAATAAAATAATGCAAATCCGAAAAAAATTGCTGAGACAAAAAAAAATGCATATCTAATTTTAATTGCATAGATCTGAAGAGATTATTCCAAATTCGCAAATCAGGCCTTTGAGTTCCGGTTTGCAAAAAAAATTTGCCTCAGATTTGACTAGGGTAGGCAAATTTATAGTCAAAATTTGCTGAATCGACGCTTCGAACGCAATGGTGAGGTCCGCTTTGGCTTTAGATGCTCTCAATAACTGTTGATACTTCGGATTTGAATCCTGGTCCTCCGAGAGGTGAAGCAAAAATGGTCTCCAATGGCTATGAAATGAAGCTCCCTCAGCTTTGATACCATGTAAGAATTTGCCTTAGGTCAAAATGACACCAAGATCAAGAAGCTCAAGCACTTAGCACAATATGGACCAATAATGTATGATCATAATAACTATAATGAGAATGAATATCATATGAATACACACTAGAAGTGCCTGTATATAAAGGCATCTAGAATGACTAGAAGTCAGAAAAGTGATAAGCCTTACAACTAAGCACATGTCCACCAAGAGTGGATTATCCTCCATTGAGCATAGGTGTTTGTGTGATGATGAGAGGATAAGCTTGCATAGGTGTATCTCGTAAAGAGATGTTGTAGACACCATGTGCTCAATTGGAGTGCAAAATATTGTGTTGTCAACATGACAACTCTGATGATTATCCAAACTTTTGTGTTGTCAACAAGACAACTTATATGACTACGCATACTCCTAGGTGTCTATATGAAAACTAATATAATAATGCATTAACCTAAGTAAACTTAAGTAAAGTGTAATAATAATTAATTATTTACACTAACATAATTGTTATAAAAGAAAGCCTCTAGGTTTGATTCATTCATCTCTTATCATTTTCTTTTATGAATTTTGGTGAACTTCTTGAGGGTTTCAGCATTCTGTTTTAGAGGACCAATTCCTCCAATTTGTTTGGCACTTTGAGCTGTTGAGATACACAGTGAATTGTGTGGATTCATTCTGCAATTAGGCTTGATAGTTTGGTGCTGTTGTATACCAGATTATCCTTCAATCTGCTGCAATTTTCTACAGTAAAGGTTACTATTTGAGATGCCATTTATTTGCTTTCATTACCTGTTAGTATAGAAGGCATTACAAGAAGCTACAACTAACGTTTGAATCTGTAATTGCATATCATTGAGTAGTCTAATAAGAGAAGGCGGCGTTGAGGAATTTGGGTCAGCCATAGCCTGTCTAAGGCTTCGAGTTCTCTTGCTACAGCAGCAGCTCATTAAGGGCTGCATTTGGAATTACGAAGGCCAACATAGCAACTGTTGGCAATATTCCTAGAGCTGAAAGTGTTTCGAGTTGGCGTGGGAAATTCCAAGTCTTCTGTAATATTTATATCAAGCGCCAACATTTAAACTTCATTTAAAATCATTTCAAGAAAGCAAATACAATCTGAAATAAAAGACAACAAGATAAATATTTCATGCAAAGTGATTGACAAAATGTCAAACATCTAAAAAGTGAAGAAAATTCAGAGTTTCTCAAAGTTAGAACTGGTTGGGGTTCTTACATAATGTGTGTGGTTGTTCCTTGGAAGACTCAAATTCCTACTCCGATGGAGAAATCTTTCACCATTGTATGACAATCAATGATCTATAAACATCATTTACTACAAAGGCAAGAGATCTTTAGTTGTTGACAATAATTTACTGGAGAATTATAGGTTTTTAGGTGGAAGATCCTTATGCTCGTTTTGGGTTAAATTTAGACTCGTGAAATTCCTATTCTGTTTTCATTTTTTAAAACAAACATGGAATTAGGAAAATCTGGTATTTGTGAATTCCAATTCGAGCTCAATTCTAGGAAACAATCAGGCCCTTAGATCAGATTCTATCATATCCTCTATTAGGCATGTTGGATATTGATTTTGCTCCATAAGATACTAATGATTAGATCTCATCTCAAATCAGGTCTATCTTAATAAAATAATAAGCTTAACAGAATATGGAGAAATGAATTGTAAACCATTGCAAATGAACAATTCGCATGAATATTTTGGTCACACTCATAGTTAATTCTAATTACAAAGTCACAACATAGGGGTGCTATAGAAGCCACCTCAAAATTTTAATCCCTAGGCACTAAGAAGCACTAGTCCGCTTGAACAACAAAATGAAGTTTAAATGCAATCTTTGAGAGGAATCACTTAATATCGTACACAAGTTTTCATCTACTAGTTGGTTGTGGAGATCAGGTTTCACCCTCCAATCTCCAAAGACAAACATACTGGATGTCAGTTCTATTTGAGGAATAATTTAGTGGAAGTTGTATGATGCTGTTGACCTCTGACTTATGTTTAAATAGGCAATTGAGCATTCACTTTCCTTCCAAAATACAAATTCAGATCTTCTTTTTTCCCTCAGAGAGCCTTGCACACACACTTGTGGTCAACAACATTTAAGGGGGTAAAGCTTGATTACATACTCCTTAAAAGGCCCTATAATCTGGGTGTACATAAAAAGGCAAGACCTAATTATAGCGAAGTCATTTCCATAATTTACTTGCCCAAGCCTATGGGATATGGAAAATAGGTAGAAGGAATATCCAAGATGTCATACATTTTGTCACCACAAAATGTAGGTAACAACACGAAACTTTTTCAACTTAGTTTCACATTTCCCTGAGTTAGTTCATTATTTAGTTGGCTAACATTGATCAATCAATCGACCCCAATTGGTATAATGAATCTTTTTACTAAAGGCTTTGTCAAGTCCTTTTCGTTTTTCATTTTGTTAAGCCTATACTTGATTTTTGAAGCCTTCAACATCCTTTTTTATGTTTTTGAGTGTGTGTTTTCTTTTGGTCTTTTAGTTTTGTTCAATCCCTTGCTTTCGGTTTTCCCTTTGATTCAGTGTATCTTAGGGCTTAATCGGACTTGACAGTCAAAAGATTTGATCATTTAAGTGCCCAAAAGGTACACTCTCCAAATGCAATTGCATATTTAAAATATCATGTTATATTTTAATGTTGACATTCACTTTTTGAAAAATAACATAAATTGTCCTTATGTTATGTTTTTTAGTTACTTTATCACTTAAGTGACTATAGAGCTCTTTATGTTATATTTTTATGTTGAGTTATTTTTAAAATTTTCACTTAAGTGACTTTATTAACTATATAGTTTAATCTATTTTTGAAAAGGTACTTTATGCTTTATTTCAAAACATCTAAGTTAAATATTGTTTTTTGAATAATATTTGCACATAATATATTGATTATAGTGTAAATGTTATTTTTGACCCAATTCAGTGTTATTTCTTCAAAAATCAATAATACATGTGCTTAATTGGTCTTTCATCAATTTACATTTCTATTACACGTTTACATGTAAATGCATTCCTAGAGTGTTGATTTGCACTAGAAATGCATGTCAGGGACTTCCTAGAGTTCACTTTGCATGGAAAATCTCCTTTACATGTAATTGCCTCCTGAGAGTGAGATTTGCACTTAAAAGTCATTTTATGGACTTTTTAAAATATGCAATGGTCATTCTAGAATGTGATTTGCATGGAAATGGCCTTTTACATGCTAAAACTTTACATGTAATACCCTTGTGAGAGTGCGATTGGGCATTCTAAGACATGTTATTGCGTCCCAAGTCCACATTTTTGCCTTCCAAGGCAAAAAATTTCAAATGCATATTAAATGGTACATATTTTTTAAATATGTAATAGAGCATGGAGAGTGTGATTTGCATTCTTTACCTTTATATATATTTTAAAAATATATAATGGAGCCTGGAGAATGCGATTTGCATTGTTTGCTACTTATATGCATTTTAAAACATGCAAATACACATGGAGAATGCAATTTACCTTCTCAACCTCCAAATGCATCCATTTTAAACATGTAAAGGCCTCTATAGAGTGCAATTTAACATTTCAACTCATGCATTTTCTATTGTAATCCTCGATTTTGCCTCCAAGAACAAAAACGTCCATGCTCATGCAAGACAATGGCACATTTTTGACGAGAATGCCCAGATTTCTCCATTCCAAGCCATGAAATTTATCTAGATAGGGGCGTTTTAAAGTTTTCACACATGTTCTTGCTTTTGGGGTCCACATTTTTGCATCTTGTTGATAAAAATGATTCATGTTTTAACATAGAAAGGGCATGTTTGTCTCCAAAAACATCCCAAGGACATGAGTTCTTGAAAATTGTTTGGTATGGGGAGGTCTTGAAGACCACATTTTAGGCATTTGCATACAAAAACACCTCATGCATTGGCCAAGAAAGATCATATTTACAAGCAGTGAAATATTCAAAGAGTTGTTTGGAAATCCGAATTTGGAGGAAAGACATTCATTCCAACCTCTCAATCTTGTACATTTGTCTCTTTGAGCTCCAAGTAAGTAGAAGTTTTCAAACCTTTGCTATTTTGTTGCATATTTTGGCTTATCATTGTACACTTGTTCAAAGACATCTCATGTATTTTGCAAATTTCCTTTAAATAAGATGAAAACTTCTATTTTGAAATGCTTGGAATTTCCCCATATTCCAATTTTGAAATTGCATATAGTAGAGCAACTTGATATTTTGTCATGTTTGAGTCTAAAATCAAAGGTATGTTTTTGTTTTGTGCATAGTTTTGTTTGTTGTTTGCTTGCTGTTTTGATTTCCTTTTTTTGAAAAGGCTAAGGATTCTTTCCCAAGAATGTGAGAACATTTTACATCATTTCACATTCCACCTCTTCATGCAAGTACATCACATCTGCTCACCAACACATGCCAAAGCCTATTACGTCTATTTTCCAATATATGCAATTACATCCATTTTCATTTACACGCAATTCCATTCTCCATACACATGTAATTACATCTATTTTTCAATTCATGTAATTACATCCTCCAAACATAATTACATTCTTACATCAAGTATCGATTACATGTAAATCACTTTACATGTAGTTACATCTAGAGAACCCGATTTTAGTAAAATGTCACTCTTGAAATACCAAAGTCATCATTTGCATGTATTCTTATACACCTAGCTTATATTCCTAAAGCATTTACATGAAATCCATCCTTACCCACGTGCACTGCATCCTCCTAAGTCCCAATTTGGCCCTCTGCATATTCTTTCCATTTCCTATCCAAGCCATTGCATATGTTCTATGAGTGTCTAATCAATACTTTGAACGTATTGTTCCTTGTAAATCCACCTTTGCCAATAAAAAATGAACATCTTCATGGAATCAATACCTTCCAATGATGTATTCACCCTTTGGAATTTTCATGTTGCAGCACAAGACATGTTCGCATCTATGAAGTCCAAAGGAAAGATGAAGTACCAATATGACAAGGAGCTAGCTCATGCATCTACATCTCACATCTCATCTCCTCTGGATCAAGTATCCGACACAAAGATTGGACATGTTGATATAGCTAATTTCTTACAAAGGGTTAAAGCTCCTTGTAACAAATAGATGAGTTGCGTCAAGATATGTACATTCATCTAGTGTCTACCTTTCCTATGGCTGCCTTGGAACTGAAATTCATCTTAGGGTGTACTTCACATTTGAGTTGTAAGACCAAAACAATCAAGGATGCAGATGGTAAGGTTATCAACCTAGACCCAAAAGCTATTAAACAGATCTTTCGAGTTCCTCTGAGTGTGGAGTGCGTAAACCTGTCAAAAGAAACATCTCAACAGTTAGAATGAGAAGAAGTTAGATTATCAAAGGTATATGAATACATACTGGTTGGATGTCAGAAGTAACTTTTCAAGATGGCCCAAGAAAATTCACAGATTTAACTTCAAGTGAGAATGTAAAGATTTGATTACTCTCCTTAGTAGAGTATGTGGCCTCAAGGAATCTATTGACTTTGAACCATTGATGTACAAGTTTATCTTTCAGATCTTTGATAATGAAGAACCCATCTTTTGGGGAGAGCTTATTAGTACACCACTATGTGAACAATTGCTTAGTGTGGGAACATTAGTCACATTTCACATGAACTCATACTTGGTTGACATTGCTGCATCCATGGGATCCTTCTCAGGGGTTTCAACCAAAGGGGATCGGCTTCAAGTTCCTATTTGGAACTATTATGATCAAAACACATTGACACAGAAAAAATTTCACTACAGGAGAGTCCAAGATGCATTTTTTGGACATTTCAGGTATCAGTTTGATAAACAAATAGTAATTAGAAGAGTATCACAAGAAGCTTGGAATAGGGTAAATCAATTTGGTTGCATCTTTTTGCAGTTTCCAGCTTTCACCAATTTGAGAGTTGTTTATTTCAAAGGAGAATCATATACTTTGTCGAGATATGCTGTTGATAAATCATTCTGATAGAGTTTGTTACATCCCAATTTTTGACCTAATTTAAAATGGTTATATAGCCGTTGAGGTTCACATGAAGTCAGTTGACAGTTAAATTTGTTGTAATCCTACGAAATGGTAAGATGGTTAGTCGTATGAAGATAACATGCAAGTTGATTATTTATCACGAATTCATAGAATTGAAAAGGCAATTAGCTATTATGATTAATTAATAACTTGTTATGGTAATATGATCTAGCTACGGAGAATTTCCTTGTAGGGAGCACGTCAAAGGGGTGGAAGCATTGTCAGAAAAGAATTGGGCACAAGAGCAACACCATCACTGGGCAAATGGGTATGAATCATGAATCACTATGGTTGAGGACCTAGTGATTGCATAACAAGATACACACATTAGACATGCATGAGCTATTAAATAAACATTTAAAATATTAACTTAATTAATGCGTACCTCAAATGGCTTTTGGTTTCCACCACATCATTATAATACATATTTATGTACGTACACTTAAATATAATTTAAAGGTGACATCATAATATTATTCTTATACAAGATTTTATCTATTTTATACGTACATTTAAATGCATTACAAGAAGATAAAATAAATCTTCCAAGATGAAACATGTATTTAGATATACATATTTAAAAAGATACGACCTTGGATAAACATTTACTATGTGCCATCTTAATAAGATATATTTACGTGCAAGTAAATAAATATGTTTCTAATATTCTTTTGATTTATAACCTTCAAATTCTTATCCTTATTTATTCAATTCTTTACTTGAAACTGAAATGCACACATGGCATATTATATCGGTGTCCAAGAAGGCAAAACATTTTCTTTAAGAGTTACAGCTTCTTGGAAGCCTTTGAGAAATCTAATGCCTCTATATATTTGGGAGCCGTGAGAAACCGAGAACAAGAATTGATTTTCTCTTCCCATTCTATTTCCGATTTATCTCTGCAATATTTGTCACGTCCTTACCTTCTCTTTTCTACTTCTTTTGAAAGTCATGATTATTAATCACTTAGAGATTGTGCATTCGGAATTTCTCTAGTGGAAGAACTAGATTGTTAGCACCTAGCCAAGGCTTTTCCTTCTTTCAACAACCAGGTTATGTGGCGGACTTTCCATAATCAATTGATATATATATATATATATATATATATATATATATATATATATATATATATATATTCCTTATCAATTTATATTTGGAAGCCGAGAGAAGTGCGATATGTATTTTGCCCCCACAGGATTTTATTCCTACATTTTCTTTCCACAGTTTTACTCCTTGTTTATACACCTTTTTTGAAGGTGGAAATCAGACTCATTCTGATATTGCATATGGATTGCTTTTGTGAGGAAGTTGGCTATTAAACATCAAGCCAAGGCTCACGTTTCTGTATTACGTTAGACCGAGTTAAGTAGTCACTTCTTTTCTAAGTGATACATCTTCATCCTTTTATTTTTGCATTATAAATTATAGTAGAAGGAAGTACGTCCACGAGAAGTCTATACTATAATATCAAAGAGACTAATCTTTCCTTATTGAGTAAAGACAAATTGTCATGTTGAGTCCAAACATCTTTCTTTTATTGTTGTAAGTCAGAATTGAATTGTACTTCTTTAAGTCGTAAGATGTTATTCTCAAATGATAGAAGCTGTGATATACTGAAACATGTGATATTTTATACATTAGTTGAGGATCAACAGAATGAGTTGGTTTACTCTGATATTTAAACACTTGAGACTCACCTGACTGTATGGCCAAGGAAAAGGGTGAAGAGGTGAGATCTGCAACAACATGAAACAAAATCAGATGTGACATAACATTTATTTATTATTTTAAAAGGAATCATTTAATATCTCATGCATGTCCAATTTATTCTCTATTGTCAAGTTGAATGGTGTGATTAAGTACTAGAATGCTCAGTGGTTGTTAAGGTGTTCCATGTCTATTTCAGGTAGGGAGGGCCTTTATATTTAGAGAAAGTGTGGGGATAAGTTCGAGGTCCGTGGTTGGGAGGTTAAGCCCCTGATAATGTTTCCCCTCTCCACAAGATGTCAAAACAGGTATCAGATAAAGATAAGTTGAGCATTCAAACATTTATTGGTAACAGGTATTTTTACTTTTATGATATTTATACAAGTAGATAAGATAAGATAAGATAATAATATTAATGTTTACGAAAAACCAACAAGGTTTATGGGACTGAGCGTACAAACAGAAGAGCCGGCCAAAGCAGAAGCACCAAACGGTGACTAAGAAGAAACAAAAGCCAGAAATAAAACAAGAAAGAAGACAAGGTAAGGGCTAAGGGTCCTTCCTTGTCACAAAGAAATTAGTAATAGAGGGGTAAACCCGTGGACAATCCATAGTCTTAGACTGTCGTGTAGAACTGTTGTAGGATTGTCGCTGCCTAGAGAGATTGGCGCATTGTCTAACCGATCTAGAATGACAAGTACTGAAAGGCCTTTTCAAACCCCGTGGAGGAGACAAGGGAGAGAAAAAGGTAGTAATGAGTGGGTCTCAAGTACGCCCCTGAGGTATAAAAGACTGCAGGGTAATCTCTCGCGAAGATGGGTGGCCTCCTGAAAATAAAGTGCAAGACATTGTTGATCGATATAACTCAAGAACATCGAAAGAGAAGAACAATCTTTGAAAAGGTAGTAAAATCTCCCTCTGATCTCATAATAAAAAGGACATCAAAAAATGAAGTGGATCTCAGTCTCAACCTCTGCCAAAGTACACAACTGACATATCCGATTAGCCCGATCCATATGGTGATCAGTCCGGCCCGGAGGTAGTGAGAACCAACCTTGAATGAGCCTAAAGAAAACTGTAAGGCATGATTCTAGCACTGATAGAGATAAGTAGGGCGAGTAATAATACCATCTTGAATCAGAAGAAAATTCTCAGCATAGAAGGCCATCCTAGGTCGTAGATCTCCCGAGGGATTACTTCAAGTAGTGGTAATGTACTTTTTGTAAATATCTTGTCTGACATGCTCGTTCAACTGCTGACGTGAGGGGAGAAGATGAGCAGGAGCATCAAGTGAAAACTAAAAAGGAGGAAGACGATCTATCTCAATACCAATCAAACCCAACAAAGAGGTGGCCTAGGCGTACCAACAACGAGACCTAGTAGAGGTGTCAGATCTCATAATCTCAACAGAAGAATAGTATGCCAGATGAGAGTATTTGTGCTGGTCAACCCTCGACTCCATAAAACCATGAAGCCGATGAAGAAACCAAATCAAGTAAAAAATGGCGGCAAGTTTGAGAGGATGAGCTCCAAACTTAGCTAAGACAATGCTGTGAGGGGTGAGTCTGTGACATCTTATTATACGTTGTAAGATCAACGTCTAAACCCTCTCTAGGGAAGCCCAATCAAAAGCAATAAGAGAAGGCCCCCAAGCCATTGAGCCATAGAGAACTGTTGGATGAACCAAGGAGTCCAAAAGGGACAACTTGGACAAATTATCTTGGAAATGATGCCTGAAACACTGTTTTTCTAGCAAAGCCAGGGAACCCATGCTCTTACTAACTCTGGACTAAATAGCTGGTGTTAAGCTAAAGCGTGGCCTCGAGAACTTCACACCGAGATACATATAAGAGGAAGTAATCTCAACCTCCTGACCCTGAAAGAAGAAATGAAGATGAGAGGTCTTTAAATAGTTAAAGGCCATAACACGAGTCTTAGACAAATTGACCACAAGCTACTACTGATTACAAAAAGAAGCTAGACCATCAAGGAGTCTCTGTAAGCTGTCGAGAGAAGAGGCCAAGAGAACTACATCATCAGCAAAAAGGAGAATGGAGATCAAAATCTGATGTAAATAGCAACCATTGCCTAGTTGAGAGGAGTTCACAAGGAAATCCTCCAACTCATCAATATACAAGCCAAACAGTGTAGGAGAAAGAGGATAGTCCCACTTCACCCCAATGGTGCTTTGAATCGGAATAGAAAAGCCCTCTGGACTCTTGAGCCTACTGGTTGCCCTCTCATAAAGCCTCATAATAGCAGTTTGCAACATATCTTAGATCCTAATCTCATGAAGTTTTTGAAATAAGGCCAACCTAGGAACAAAATCGAAAGCCTTACAGAATCCACAAAACAACAATAGACCTTCTGAGAGCAGTGCCTAGATTCCTCAATGATAGCCTACAACGTGAATACATGGTCCATAGTTTGATAGTTTTCCTGAAAACCAACCTGCCCTTTAGCTCTACAGCCTCTTCTATCAAGCTCACTAGATAACATGGTGTTCAGAGCAGTGGTATACAGTTTGGCAAAAGTATGTCCAATCATAATAGTTCTATAGTTACCTAGATCAGAAGCAGGCCCAGACTTGTGAATAGGGTAAACAACATGTCTAGACTAGGACTTAGGAAACCCAATGCAAACCACTTTATTAAAGAGTGTAGAAAGGTAAGATCCAAGAACCGAAGCACCAAGGTTGAAAAGTTCTGCTTGGAAACCCTCTTCATCTGCTGCTCTATTGTATCTCAAAGATCTGATGGCCTCAATAATACTTGAGTAGGTGAACAAATGGTAGTATGGAGGTGGAGTGGAGTGAAGAGGTGGCTTCCAAGGAATGTCATAAAGCGTAATAATATGGGAGGTTAGAGAGTAGTAGTCGAGAGTGGAGGACGGGGGAGCATTGAGGGAAAAGGGTATGCCAAAAGATTTGGGGATTCTGAGTAAGTGTGGAGCAAAGGGTTCTGCATTGAGAAAAGGCAAAAGAATGTTTCTTGTGGCGAAGGAAACTGAGGTACGAAATGTGCAGATGGGTGAAGGTAGGAGACTGAGTCTCATGGGCGACACAAACTGAGCAATGGAAAGCTGTGCAATCAGTATCAAACCATTTATTCATAGGACAAGTATTTCGATGCTTAGCTCCGAGAGAGGGAGGGAAGCGGTGAGGAATAGAAAGGAGAGCAAAATCCCAGATGGCAGAGGCAAGTGAATCAAACATGTCAGATGCAACAAGTGACTCGCTAAAACTAGTAGGTGTCAGAAGTCTCCTAAGGTGATAAGTAAAAAGCTCGCCATCGCTCTCGGGGTAATGAAAGCGAGTAGGAAAGGAGACAATATCAGTTGAGTAGTGAGAAGACTGAGAGGAGTGCAATGGGTGGGGTGAAACATGATCAGCCAAGGGAAGACGTGAAATGGTGAAACTGCAAATGGAAGAAATGAGGGAATGAGAGGAAATGACATAGTCAACAACACTCGCACCATCACAGTGTGGCCAACAGGTAAAGAGGTCCGATCTAGGAAGGAAGGATAAATCGTTCAGAATCAACAACCCCGAAGACTCATTGAGCTGGAGGAGATGATGACCATAACCTGAGAGTGGTCCAAGAACATCCTCTGAGAAGCGTTGAAGTCCCATAGTATTCGGGTCTAACTTAGAAGTGCAATTTGAATCAGAACCACGATTATGCAAATGAGTCTGAAGATCTTTGGTTTGAGCATTGAAATCTCCAAGAATAACAATATTACCCAAAGCCTCAAACTGTGAAATGCTCTCCTGAAGGTCATAGAAAGGATCTCCATTCTCCGGGTCATGAATGGCATAAGGAGAGGAGGTTGGTGGAAAATAACAAACAACAATAAAAATATCTCTTTGTTGGTATTTCTGCCAACCAATCCGGACCCACATAAATTTGGCAAAGGCTTCAGAGTGAACAACTGAAGTGAAGCTATAAATATCATCACGAACCAAACAAGCAACACCTCTAGACCCACAGACCCCACCAGAATTCCAGATCTCATCTCTGCAAATTGACATCCATTGATAACCAGGATAACCTGGAAGAGGGTGCATGGGGTTCTCATGAGTCTCAGTAACAACCAAAATATCTGAGGACCCCATCGCATCCTGAAAAAGACCGGGTAATGACCATAAAGAGCCATTACCATTCCAGCAGTTGACAAGAAGAGAAGGGGGCTTCCTCCTATCAGACTGCTGTCGGAACCATTATGCTGATTTGGAGTTTGTCCTCTCTACCCAACCAGTAGGAGGAGAATCACAAACCACTGCTCTAAGATTCCTAATAACAACCCATTTCCCAACACGCCTAACATCTGCCACAATTCCCTGAGCATGTTTGAGTTCTGTAACTTGTGCCTTAGTAAGATCTTCATCCAGATAAATTTTAGAGGGAAGAGAAAACAACTTTCTCTTCACTCTAAGGGCATGAAGCCTATTTGAAAAAGAGAAGAATTTGATGAAAAGGATGTCCCCCGTACCAAACCAGCATCTATCCAAGGTAATATCTGAGATACCAAGTTGATTAGAGAGAAAGGAATGTCCAACATCAGTAGGGTCAGAAGTAGGTGTAAGACCACGAACATGCAAGTTGAGCTCATGTGCACGCCGCACCCGCTCATCATCAATCTTACCTTGGACAATCTTGTCTATACTTAGCCTAGGGGTAGTAGTATCTGTATTGGTGCAAAGAGAAGCCCATGATTTCACCTTTTGTTTAGTTTTCGTAGTCAGCGAAGAATGTATTGTTGCCATTTCGGTTTGCTGTTCTTTGATTTTGTCCAGTCCGTCCAGCTGTTCAATGAAAACCTCTATGTTGGATTTTAACCCTGCTGTTTCAGAGGTGAAAGTATCTGAAAAATGTTGAATATTCAAGGTATTCGATTCCATGGACTGTTTGAGGTTTGCAATTTCTGCTATCAATTTAGAAACCCGTTCTTTTAGCAAGTTGTTATCATTTTCTAGCTTCAAAACACGATCACATAAACGCTGGTATGTAAGGGTTTGATTTTGAGAGGAATTGCTTGTAGTCATTGTAATCTCTAGTATAAACCAGGGTTTGGAGCCGTAAGAAAATCCTAAGCTGAACGAACAAAGAGATAGTAGATAAAACAATAAAAATCCAAGCCAAGAAGTATATCAAATCAAACAAACCAGTGAACCGCTGGCGCCCCCCCCAAAAAAAAAGCAAATCTAATGAGGTATAGTGGACTCGAGAAATGACACAAAGACGCTCGGAATGAAGCAAAAATAGGAGAGAGAAAACCCGATGAGGAGTATTGAGAGCACCCCACAGACTGAACAAGTTGAGCAGAAGAGACCCGTGGAATCAAGGACACTAGTCACGAAGAGTGAGACATGGAAAGAGAAGCTAGTGAATAAAAGATGAAGGGCACTCGACCATGGATGCAACGACTATAAACAATGTAGGGCACCTTAACGAAGGGAAGGAGAGATCAGAAGTGGAGAAGCCATGCAGGGAATCCCACACCAAAAGCAAAAACACAGGGACGATGTTTGGTAGTGGCCGTCAGAAATTTTGTCGCGGGAGCTCATTGCGGGTTTGTAGAAGATATGATGGATCAATTTATATCATTGAATTCAGTTATCTCCTTTGACGTAAGCAACCTTTCTCGTCAATGTAATTGGCAACCAATTAGATTGGATGATCTTCCAACTGAATATGGAATATATCTATAGGATTGTTATTTCAGTCTTTCATTTATAAGAATAATGATTATGAGCATATCTTTTAATCTTATGTTATTGCGATAGTTAGCAATAGCGAGAAAAGGAATGAAACAGAGGTATCTGGCACCCCAAATGATATAGTGGTATTTCATGTCCAAAAGGATACAACGGTATCTGATGCCCTAAATGATACAGTGGTATCTGACACCCCAAATAATAAAGTGATATCTGATGCCCTAAATGATCCAATGGTAATTGATGCCCTAATCAACATGATGGTATTTGATGCCCTAAATGATCCAATGATAATAGATGCCCTAATTGATATAGTGGTATTTGATGGTAATTGTCATTTGATATTGATATAGTGGTATTTGATGGTAATTGCCATTTGATTTTGATATAGTGGTATTGGATGGTAATCGTCATTTGATCCTAAGTGGTATTTGTGGACTGACTTGGGTGTTTGCAGAAGCATCTCTAGATTGATTTCGGTTTTGAATTCCATGGTATGTAGATTTTTAATTTTCATAGTAAATTCATTGATGGTGTTTTCAATTGTTAGTTATGAAATTTAAATTTAACTGATTGTAACTGTTAATCTTATTCACATAAACATAATTGATATAACTGTCTTCCTATGAAAATGAAGCAATAATTGTATTTCTTTAATATGTTAGTTGTTACTTAAGACTTGGGAAAAGTGGTTTATACAGAGTTATCTAGACAACTTATGGAGGTACAAACATATCAAAATACTCAATGCAAGCTAGGGTTCGGAATCACTACAACCAAGCCCTTATGATAGGTCAATATATGATCAATTCCATCTACAAGGCAAAACTACGGAAGTAGAATTTCAACTTATCACATTGAAGAAATTCAAAAATAGGTTTGATTCCGAGGAGTGCATTTAAAGATCGAAAGAACAGTCACCCATTTTCATTGCGTAGAGGACATATGGATTTACTTGCGCATAGAGTTGGATATCATGAAGATGGATTACCACAGGCTCACATTGCAACAAATCATTGACCTCAACATGGTTGAGATCCCACCCAATTTTCAAATTAAAGATGATGGCAGCATTCTTGATCTAGAATATCATCAATACAAGCAGTGTCCTTTTCCCATACATTGGCAATGGAAAGAAAGTGTTTCTATCTTTGATAGATTCCAATCCATCTTTTCTTAAAAGATTATATCCTAAGCTCTAGGTGGATTGTGATTATTTTGGACTAGTTGGAAGGACATCTCGGGTGGAGATTACAAGCAAAGATGGTGCATCTTCCTCAATTTTGGATAAATCTCTCAAGTATAAGGTTAAAGGTGGAAAGGAATAAAAAAACATTTCAATAATCCTCTCAAGCACTCATGCAGGCTCAAGAGTCTAAGGAAGAAGATGAAGAGGAAGAAGGAGAGATTATGGTCGTATCTCCTCTGTGGCCAACAAACACTCAAGGTCCATCCATTTAGGAAACACCCTTCCTGGATGATATAGACAATGATGTGGATTCATTCTCCATGACTTTTACATATTCCATCCTTGCTTCAAAAGTGTACGTGTTGGCACTCCCCATCTCTTCGGTGGCTCCTATTCTCACAACTAAGCAATGTGAGGATTTGGGAAATGTGTTTGAAGATTTTCCAACTCTTACGGAAGGTTAGGTTTCCCAACTTGATACCTCTATAATTTGCTTTGAAATATTCATGACAAAATCTTCTCACTAGACACCCATGAATTCAACCGTACAAATTGAAGCATGCACAGTCAGAACAAAAATACAATCAGGACCAATGTTTGTGGTAGCCACTATCCCTATTTCAACAAATGAGTGTTTTAGTTTGCTTGCATGGTTGGGTAAAATCACTATGACGAGAAGAAAAGTCGTTGTATCTCTTGATAGTCTTTCTATTAAGAAAAATATGCCTAAATATTTGAAAGACAGGATTGTTTCAAGGATTGTGTTGGATTTTGAAAAGACTAAGCTTGCAGAAATTGTAGAACCTTTGGTAGATAAACCAACTGAAGAACTTAACCGTTCAGATTACAAGTTTACCAAAATTGAACTTAGTAAACAATCACCACTGGGGTGTTTGTAGGATGCTCAAGATGGACTTACCAATGTGTCAAAAAGAAATCATGAGCTGTGGGAGAAGAAGAATCAGCTTAAGCAAGAAGTGGCTCATTTAAACGAAATAGATAATTGAATCAGCCAAGACCTGGTTTGGAGAGATTGTCTCTAAAGGAGTTCAAGCCATCAAAGATGTGGTCAAAGTTCTTGAACGTATTAGAGGTGTTGAAGAGATGTTACATGACCTAATTGCATCTTTGAATCAAGAAGCCAATATTTTGAAAGAGGTTTTGTGTGATTGTCATGTCCCCTAATTTCTTATAGTAGAATTTAATAAATAAATTATTGAGATAATATCAATGACAATAAAGAATAATAAGACAATGATAAGATATACAATAATATTAGATAATTTTATTTCATAAGTCATTAATAATATAATAATATTTCATAAGTCATATAATAATATATTATATTATTATAATGTAATATATTATATTAAATTTAGAAAATATATGATTATCCCTAAATATGGAAATTAAATCAAAATATTAAATGATAGATAAGGTGACTCTAAGAAGAGTCACGTCTATTCAAAGAAATATGTATATAAATAAGAGGGAGTAAGGAAGTTATGCAGGCAATTTAAGGAGGGGAAATATAATATATCAGACAGATAAGGGATGAACATTGGAAGAGTAAGTAGACACCCGATGGATAACAAAATAAGGAAGTGACTACATATTTTCATGCAATAGCATCTCGGAGGAGAGCTCTCAGAAAGAAAGGACAATGGATATGAGGCAGTGATAGGAAAAACTTAACTATTATATTATATTTTGGAGCTTCTGGCAGCGATTGTACATTGAAAAGGGATAATAAATCCATCTGTAATAACTTATGTTTGGTGCTGAGAAAATCATTGAGCACGACGCATCTTGAGGGAAAGATATTCGATGCTTGAAAAAAAAGACAACAACAATATAGAGAAAAGCTATGGGAGGAAAAACAAGGAGACACTGCGGAGGAGTAAGGCCAAACAGAAATAATACAGGCTGTCTGTATCCTCCAGTATTAAACAGCGAAAGATACAGGTCGGGGATTAGATAATAGCAATTGAGAAGACATGGAAAAGGAAATAGCAATCAGGAGAGAGACAAGTGTTAGCATAGGATGGAGTCAATGAATAAAGACAGAGTAGATTGGGAAAAGAAAGAAGGAGGCTGACGGGATAAGGAAGTTTGATAGCATTCAGCAATCAGAGGATACTATTTCCATACTACCAAAAGGGAACCAAGCTTCACATATAGAAATAAAATTCAGAGATACACGATAGTTTGAAATAAAATTCAGAGAACATAGAGATAGATACTCGCTTTGATAACTACAGTGAAGAAGGAATGTATGGAAGAAACCGGAGGAGTAATACATATGGACCGAGTCATTAACAAGATGTAATGTAATTGGATTATATGGAATTACACAAATGTAACAGAGAAATAATTCGATGCACAAGATGAAGTTAAGTGGTTTGGGATTCATTCAGTCTTGGTAAGAATATTATTAGATTATAGATAAATAATACCATCAATTAAGCATTCAAGTCAATTCATTGAAGTCTGGTCGACAGCGAACATGGAGAATAGAAAACAATGACATTTAATGAAAGATAATAGCAGATATAAATTAAATATGAAGGAACATTTTGGAATGGTCATATTTGGGATATACTCGCACCAGTCAAACATGTATTTGGTGATTTTGAATCAAGAAAATATATCACAAAAGACATCGAAGAAGCATCGATACCTATTCCAAAAATTTACAACAAAGAAGAGCATTATACAGGGACAGTAATATAAGTCAACGTGTATCAGAGCCAACCAAAGGGTGTACATGGTAAAGCATATGTAGATTAAATATAAAGAATCATCATCAAAGATCCCATTCAGACAAATAAGGAAAAGGAAAAGAAGGCACCAAAATCATGCGATAATGAATCCAAGACATGATTAGGAGATATTTTATGAACCCAGTATATATAGAGAAGAAAGAAGGTTTTCCTGAGTTCTAAAGTAGTACATGATTAAGATTTATAAGGGAGACAACCAAAAAGAAGAGCATCCAATCAGTACTTGGAATCTGCAGTTATAGAAGCTACGGAGGGAGAAAATTCCAGAACTGAATTATGTGCAATGAATAATATATGGTAGACGGAGAGAATTGAATATATCGAACAGGGAGAAATACAACCAGTTATTTATCCAAACAGTTTATAAGAGGAAAACTTCAGAAATAATGATATATAACAGTCAGAAAATACATTGAATACAGCTTTCATTGGAGAACAAATAGGAGATGATATATAGATAAAGGAACAACATAGTATATATAAAAACAATATTTAATCAGACATGGGTAAACTCATTATAAATATTCCCATTCCTCCATTCATATGCAGCCAGTAAACTTTTCGTGAGCAGTCTTGAAAGCAAGTCAGAAGAAGAGGACACAGTCAGCATTAAAAGAGATATACAGTTATCTTTCATAATACAAAGTTCTGGAATAAGACATGATATAAAAAAAAGGGGGACATTACAGTGATTGGGATCAAATGGCTATTGCTGATCTAGACGACGTAATTGCATGTGAAGTCATTCCAACTTCAGAAATGTTCTACAGATGTTAAGGACTCATGGGTCACAAAGAAGAGATACTGGGAAAACTTCTGACAAAGTTGCAGGAAACCTTAGAAGACTATCAATCAATTGAAATAGATATCATGTGTGATCTGGAACAAATGGTATGCAATGTCCTTACTGAAAATGACAACTTGGTCATAGAGGAAAAAATAACCTTAGAGTATATAGTTAGATTTAATGCTGATCTTGATTCTAAAGAGTTTGGATCACATACAATGAACAAGTTTTCTGTGTACAAATCAGTAGCAAAGCACCTACGGGATTCTCTTTCACCAAATTACAAGGTTGTAAAATCAGCATATGCTGATGCAGTTAGAATTGAAGCTACATTGAAGACAATGGAAATCTCAGATTTTTGTACAATGCATGATTACATTGCCAAGTACAAGGTCCTTCAGAACAATCCCTAGGATTGTTTCAATTTCTTTTGTCTTCTTCTTTCTTTGTTTTTCATGTTTGTAGTTGGAGAAGATGAATTGCATGGGTTGCAATTACATGTAATTTGATTGCATGTCCTTATGAGATGTAATTGAATAATTCTTCGCACCTAGTTTGATTAGGTCAAAGTGGTTGAGTTGCTCCCACTTTTTCCTCCTTTTACTCACTTCTTTTCCTATAAAAGCAATGTCTCTCTCATTGTAAAGATCATCTTTTATTGTATGCAAGAAAGTTTTGAAGAAATTGTGCAAGCATAACTTTGATTGTATAGTACTATTGGAGCTGAACTCTGATTGAGTGAAATTGTGATGAGTGCAAATTGGAAGCTTTGATTGTAATTTGTGTTTGTCTTCTTTGATTCATGCTATTGTTGTATGATTTAAATAATTGATCTTAAAGAACTAGGAAACAATCAAAGCCGAAGCTTTGATTGGGAGCGATTGTGGTGATTCATAGACTAGGAGCTTTGACTGTAGCTTGTATTGCCTTCTCAATTTACAAAAATAGTTAGAATTCATTACTTTTGGAAGTCTTTGTGCCCCAATAGTAAAGGTTATTCTTATAAAATAGATTAAAACCAGACTTAGAGCCAAACCGATACACTTTCAAGTAGCCTTTGAGTTAGTGTTGGTTTATCTGTATCACTGTTTCCAGCTTTTAGATAGAAGTGTAGTTAGAGATTTCATTTTGCCCATTACTCGCTCTGCGGGTAAGTGGATTCTTTCCTGAATGTTAAGAGGAAAGAATATTGGTAACACCTTTACTAAATCTCTCTACTTCTTGCATAGCTTTAGTTGATCCAAGGAATGCTGAGAAGGGGAAGCCTTCCTTTTAAGGTAGCAAAGACTCTATCTCATATGCTGTTGCTGTTCTACCTGTTTTGCGATAGGACTTTAACAAACTGTCGGTTGCAAAATATCCACCCAACACAAGAATCTAATAGAAAAAGGGGACATGATAATCCTCCCTCTTTGAATTTGTTTGCCCATAAGTAATTCATGTTTGGACGTTCAGGATGGTTTCTCCTTCTCATGCAACATTTTCAGCTGGTAAGTCCCTCAATCACACCAAACACTCATATTCCTCAAATTCCTTTCTCACATATTCAAGCTAACATGTGAGATTAGTATTTGTCTCCCGTTATTGTCCAATAGTGAAAATTCTTTGGAAGGTGTAGGCTGCTGCCTTAATGCCTTCTTGATGCATGAAATGTGGAAGATGTGAAGTTTGTTGTTTGTGGCTAACCGTAGCTCAGAGGCCTCTTCTCACAACTTTCTCAGGATGTAATGTCTCCTTTTGTAAATGCCTAGTTTTTTCCCTAAATCACAAATTCAAAATAGGACAAGAAATGGAATAGAATTATAGAATTAGTAACAACCATGTACCTGCAACATGTTAGAAAGCCATTGAAACATGATCCAAAAAATAGATCTTCCTTATTAGAGACATTAAAAATATAGATCATTTCAACTAGGGTTAGAAACATTGATTTAATCATAAGATATATTTAAGTTATTGATGTAGTTCAATCACAGAGAGCTAGGATATGGGATTCACTATCCATATGAGGGAGTGTACCTAGTGAAGAATCCCATTGCTGTAACCCTCTTCCATGTCTACCCTTATCCTCTTTATGTTCAATGTTCCTTGTGATAATTGTCAATCAAGGAATGGGTTTGAGGAAACTGTAATAAGATGTTCACAGTCTCCTTTCCTTCTAAGCCCATGGGCAGGGTGCTCATTGCAACCCCTTGGTTTCATGGGACAATCTGTCACCACCCTGATCACTTTGTCTAATAAATCTCTTGTGGACTTTCTTTTCCTTGATGTAATTTCTGTTTACTTTCCTTATATTTGTGCATCCTTGGCCTTGCTATAGGTGGTTGAACTCCACCTTCACTTGGCTGCTAACTTGCTCTTTAAGAGTGCTTTACTTCTGGAAATGAATATAGAAGTACTAAATTGCTGACTTTGGATAAGTTGCTGATCCATATTTAATACACAATGAAGAGGCATGATGTGAGAAGTTGTTTCTCAATCCTCATGTTCCTTGTAAACAACAAAATCAGTAATGCACCCAATCGTACTCCTTCCAACTGACAACTTTATTAGTTAATCTTTAGTTCATATTTGATCTCTTCGGTGATGATAAAGGAATATTTTAGCAATGCTTCTTGGGAAGTGATAATTTCCGTCTCTTGTCCTTTCATTGATTATACTAACCATCCTTAGTAGTAGCCTTGGCTTTATACCTTCGGATGTTAATAGTAATACCTTCCTCTCAATGATCAGGTGGGATTATTTCAATGACTTCATATAAAATAACAGGATTTGTATAGAGTTGTGTTTGCACACTTAATTTGGATGATGTTGTTTGGAGAGTAGCATGAGATGCATCAAGATCTTATTTTTCAACATGTTAGGGGATGTAGATTTTGGTTGGGACATTAAGCCATAAAATCTTCATAAATCCAATTTTGAAATGATATATTTTCTTCATGTATCACAGAAGAGTGGCTCAAAAAAGATTATATTTCTTAATATTTTCCTTGCCCATAAATTTGAATAGAAAAAAGTTATCCAGTAATGAAATTTTTATATGTTTTCAACCATCAATGGAACTTTGCAAAGGAATTATCCACCTGTATTCAAATGGGAAAGTAGATAATCATCAGGATTTTGCCTCACAAATTGTGTGGCAGAAATATTGCATGAATAAAAAGGAGAAAATTAACAAGAATATTGTGCTGACAGTTATTTTTGCTCTTGCTGGCCCATGGGGCAAATTCAAAACTTTTATTAAATAGAAAAAACAGAGACGCTGAAAGATTTCTGATCTACATATAGGAAACTCTTATCAGGCCTGATGTTAGCACAAGGGCACCTTATGAAATGAGTGTAATAGTAGCTAACAAGTACCGTAGCATCTAGTCTCAGTTTCAATATTGGTTTCAAGTGGCTGGGATCAAATTCTTCTGCATTCTACTTTATCCTTTGGGGAAACTCACAGACTCGACTCTGCCAAAATATAGCATATTTTACAGAATTTGAAGTGAATGTCAGACATAATTATGAGAATTCTAAACAGTTTTATAGTCAGTTCTCTCAGATTTGCTAAGTTTTTTTTTGTTAAAGGTCATTTCTACGTAGTGTCTGGGATTGTGAATCATCAACAAACTTGAGTTGGCGGACTGCGTTGTGAATACAATGTTGTAAACATTGCATCTAGGATCCGTAAAACAATAGTTTAGTAGGGTTGTTATAGTTTTTAATATAGTTTATTCAGTTATTGTATTAGCGGTACAAATATGTTTTTGATATTAGCAGCATCTAAACAAGGGTGCTTTCCCTTAAAAACAAAAGCTCAGTGGGTAATAGTCAGCAGAATGTCACTAACAACACATCAACAACACACATACCCAATATAAAAAACGGTCACAATAATTTTCACATAGCAAAACTGGCCCAGTATCTGCTGTCATAGTTACCTTTCCTATTTCTGTCAACATCAGAAATACTAAATAGATTACTTCTAACATAATTGACTACACTATTAAAAATCTTCAGGTCAGGCAACGCAGGGCGAGACCAACATAACCAGCCAGAGTTATACTTAACATTACTGAAATAAAAACAAAAAGGAAAATAGGACCATTAGAGCCACTATCAGCAACAGTGTAAAAAATAAAAAGGGACCATATCCCTAAGCCTCCTTCCTCTTGCATGTCTTTGTCAGCATCATCGTTGCCCAATCTTCTATAAGGAACGTTTTAAGCTCCTTATAATTACAATCTTCACTGGTATTTGCACCAAGCATATACTTTTGGAGCAGACACAGGGTTGTAGCTGAGGTGTGCATCATCTTTGGGGCAAAACAAGAGAGTGTTACAAATACGTTGAGTTGTCAAAACAACTTTATATATGTTATATATTTGGGAATATTGTTTATGAAGTTTCCTACAACATAGGATATGAGAATCCTATATACATGCAATATCTAGTGAATGGAAAATAAGAAGCACAACTTTTTCTCGTGTTATATTATTCAGCTTCATTTGCCTCTAATCAGATCTTCTAATATTGTATCAGAGCATTTTCTTCCCGTGTCTAATGGAAGAGGATTGGAATGGGAAGAATTGATAAAGGGTTGTGACTCTTTTAAAAGGTGGTAATAATGAAAGGTTGTAACTCTTCAAAGGGCATTAAGGATGAAGGGTTGTGACTCTCTTGAGAGGTTGTAATAATGAGAGGTTGTGACTCTTCCATCATGAAGATATAAATAGGAGGGAAAGTCATTTGTTGAAAGCATGGAAGAAGGGATCATCAAAAGGAAGGTAATCATATACAGTTTTGTTCTGAGATATAAGACAGTTTTGATCTGCATAAGGGAGCATGAGAATTAGGAAGGATTGAGAGAAGAAGAAAGGAAAGGGAAGAAAATAAGGAAACGACTTTCAAAAGTTGAAGGGCTGTGAACCTTTAAGGATGGTAATTTTGAAAGGGTAAGAAGGGGAAGAAGGATTGAATGAAATGGAGGAAAGGCAGTAGAGGAGATCTAGAACAGATTTGGAGCAGAACTATACAAGGGATTTGGATAAGGGACAAGAACAGAAAATTATTATTTATTCCCAATAGAAGAATTAGGAATTATAAAATATATTTGATACTGTTTACAAGGAAGAGATGGTAAAGGAAATGAATTGTTTACATTGGTGGCAAGCATTGCATGACTGTAAATAATGCTGTAATGAATCTGAGTTTAATACTGATTTGCAGAATGTTATATCTGAATTCTATTAAGAATAAGGGCCAATATATGGTCTAATATATTTACATTAATATCAGTTATAATGGTAGAGTCAGATATATATATTTCAGTTATGTCGTATTTTATATATTTGTAATTATTCAGAATCTATTTGAATTTAGCGCACTTCTAGCCCATTCCTCAATCACTTGTGAATGCTGTTAAGAGGATAGGTTGGTTTCATTAGGGAGAGGCGGAGGTGTTGGGTGGATATTTTGCAATTGATAGTTTTGGGTAAAAATCCAGTTGCAAAATAGGATAACCAGCCACAACGTGTGAGATAGAGTCTCTCCTACCTTAAAGGGAAGGCTCCCCCTTCTCACCGTTCCTTGGATCAACTCAAGGTAAGCAAGAAGTCGAGAGATTTTATAAAATGAGTGTTACCAATATCCTTTCTTCTTATCTTTCAAGAAAGAATCCACTTACTTGTGGAGCGAGTAATGGGAAGGGTGAATCTCTAACTACACTTCTATCAAGAGTTGGAAACAATGATACTGATAAACCTTCACTAACTCAAAGGCTAGTTGAAAATTTATCGGTTTGGCTCTAAGTCCGGTTGTACTTCTATATGGAAAACTTTTAGAATTAAGGCACAAAGACTCCTAAAAGTAAGAATAACTTAACTATTTTGCAAATTAAGAAAGAAGTATAAGCTATAGACAAAGCTTCTAGCTATATATTTCCACAACCGCTCTCAGTCAAAGCTTTGGCTTTGATTGCTTCTTAAATCACTATGCTCTTTTATTGAACACACAATAATAACATGAATCAAGACAATAGGGACAAATTAAAGTCAAAGCTTCTAATTTGCTCTATCACAATTGCTTCTAGTCAAAGCTTCAAATCCAATTGCTTCTTTTATTCACTTTTATCCCAAATTTGTACCACACAATCAAAGTTATGCTTGCACAAATGTGGTAGAGCTTTCTTGCATACAACAAAAGATGATTTTTACAAAGAGGGGGCACTCCTTTATATAGGCATAGGAGTTGAGAAAAAGGTGGAGAAAAAAGTGAAAGCAACTCAACCAACTTTGACCTAGTCTAATTGAAAGAGAAAAAATAGGGTTACATGCAGCTGCACATACAACTCGCATTACAACTTCTTATGTACATGCAACTTGCATTACATGTAATTACACATCTTCATGTAATACATCCTCTTCAATTACAAACATGAAAGAAGAAGAAGAAAGACATAAAAGAATTGAAACAATCCTAGGGATTGACCTGAAAGACCTTATACTTCATGATGCAGTCCCAGATGATCACAGGATTGCGAGTTCTTGTATTTTGTACCGCTGCATTCACCTTGATAACTATGGTGTTGCGTCTTTTGATAACCTCTAACTTTGATGAATTGTCCATTGTCATTTGAAAACTTGATGTGATCCAACTATTCTCGCTCAAGTTGTCGTGAATTCTCCTTTGTAGATAAGCACAAATTGGAGACTCCTACACTTTGAAAACCTTCTCGATGGTGTCCGGATGTAAATTTAGAACAACTTTCCATCACCACCTTTAACTTTTTTTTCTTTTTTAAGCAAAGTGCTTGGATGGATGGAAATGCTTTGAAACATGAAAGTGGAATGCACGAGAATGCATGCAAATGAAGATTGCTGATTTTCAAATGCAACTTAGGGTTTTCAAGACGTTATTGCATGAAAAATGATTTCATGTAAGTGCAACATGCGACAAGGGAAACTTGTTATCTCTTAGTAGAATTTTTATTCTGAGAATCGAGGTTGAGGATGTGAAGAAGACATTTTGATGATGACGTGGCTAAGCTCGCTTGTCATAATATTGCATGTACGAAAAATTATTCAAGTTGCAAGGTGGAAGATTACTGTTATCGCTAAGTGTAAGGTGTTCTTAATGTGGTCTTATAATAATTAATTGAGAAGGTGTAACAACTGACTCAGGAAATTGTTTTATGGATTTGGTATAAAGGAAGGAGATTTTCTTTGTCTTAGAAGTATGCTATGAGATGCTTGGAAGCAACAGGAAGAGCGGAATGTGAAGTTGAGCAAAGCAGAGCAGAAGTGAAGGAAACTTCATGTCTGAGGTTTTATTGAGTGATCTAAAGTTGGATACTTGGATCCGAGGTTCGTGACTTAGTCTACAAGGTCTGACAGTGATTGGTTCAGTTGATAGAACAGAGGAAAGAGGAACTTAACAGTAAATTACTTATTTAGGCAGTGAGTGCTTCTTGTAATTGAATTTGCATGTTTGGGTAGTGGGCTCTTCTTACATACATTGTACTACAACTCCTAAAAGGGTTGGAATCTCCTAACAGGGTTTCAAAGTCTCCTAATAGGGACTCTATGTACTAAATGTTGTAATAGACTCTTAACAGGGTCCATCCTCTAACAAGGAATATTTATATTAGTACATCATCTTGTAGGCATTATTCCCACTTTGGTTTTCCCTCTGATCAAGGATTTCCCTAGTGAACATATCTGGTGTAATTGTCTATGTGAATCTTGTTATGGTTGCTGTTTATTTTGGTTGAATGGATAAGATTGCTTAAGCTTAATAAATGTTTTAATTATTGGATAATTGATTCACCGCCCCCCGTTATCTTGGTGGACTATTGTTTCTAACATATAGAAGATTGAAAAATGATATGTTCGATATCTATTTGTACTGCCCCATCATCTGTAATAAATAGGAGTTTCAAACAAAGGTTTTGTGAGACACATCACGAATGGACATGTCTCCCAAGTGGGGGAGACATCTAGCTGTGACGTGTCTCCTCTTTTCATTTAATCCACGATTGTCGAAGACATAATACACACCCAACTTAAGTCACTTTTAAAACAATTTTAATATGAAATGATAGTCATTCAATATATCTAACATTAAATCAGATTTAGTCAATTGATAAAGTTGATAATTAAGTGATATATATATATATATATATATATATATATATATATATAGTTAATTTCCATCAACTTCATTAATAATGAATCAATACATAACAAATAATTTATTTTATTATATCACATTTATATTTACACTTCATGATTATCTAACTAAAGCTATAAATCACTAACACTCCCTCTTAGCTAGGGAGGATATACATAAGATATTATATTTATGTAATGTCCCCATTTTTAGCAGGTTCTTGTAGTTGGCCAGGTCAATTCATCATCGCTACCCTTGTGAGTTGACATTGGGATTTGAGAGTCTCAATTGTGGGGTCATAGGCTTTTCAACAACCTATGGTGTGTTTTGGCTCCATTTGAGGGACTTACTATTTATAGTAAGTCAAAGTGTTGGTTCCGATGAGCTCAATTGAGTTAGAGGAGTTGTGTGATGCTCTCAGATTTTATTTCGGGCTTTCAGTTTGGGCTCCAAGAATCTTGGAGGGAGCGTCTATTTATAGTCACCCTGTTAGGTTCATTCATCGCCTTTCATCATCAGGATCACTTTGGTGTTGTCAAATTTTGATTCTGACTCTTCTTCAATTGTTTTCGCAAGACAGTTGAATTGTTATTATTATTCATCTAAATACATTGAGGTTGCTATTTTTGTTGGTGTTGTTGGTTGGTCACCCAAGTATCATAGTTTGTTGGAACCGGGACAAAATGTTTTAAACCGTGGGAACAAGAAACATTGGCCTTGTGTATCAAAATATTTTTGGAGCCAAAAGCAATTAATAAATTATATTAATGACACTTTATTATATTTTAGTGTTGTGTAGAGGAAACTTCTTAAGTGGAGTTCTTTTGGGAAACTGGTGCCATTTGGAGATTATAAATATGAGGACATTTGATGAGAAAAGCATCCCAAGTATTTAATTATCTTATCTTTCTTAGTTGTCTTTGTGACACTTCTAAAGTTTTGATTTTTGTGCCCTTGTTGAAGTATAAGGGTTTGGGATCTACAGTTGAAGTATTGTAGATTCAATTTTGAGAATTATTCCGAGATTGGTTGGCAAATTGTGCTGAGGTATACGATTTGTCATTCCTCCCGATTGTTGCTATTGTTTCTAAGGAGAGGGTTTTAGCTAGCTAAATTTGTGAAGGAAATGCGAGGTATTATTGATAATTGCATCTGCTATATAGAAACATGTTTAGGGCATTTCACATCTCTGTTTTCTAGCACCAATTTTTGTTGAATACTGGCATTGGGTTTTTTAATTGTTGGTGATATATATTAGGCAACGTTGGATAGAATTTGTGTTTTGTTTATTCCCACGCGGCTATAGCTTCTAGACGTCATTCTTGGCGCTTTCCCAAGCTGCTACAATCACAAATTTGGGCATCTAGAAACTGATCGAAAGTTTGGTTCTAATGCCATTATCTGGGCATTTGAAGGGCTGCAGTATAGGAGCCATTGGTGGCATTGTCGATGACTTCTAAAGGATTTGGCCCTTTCAAATACAAGCTGTGAGTGGTGTCATTTAAAGGTCAAGGAGGAATGTGTTCAGTCTATTGCAAATTGGAATTATATCAAACATTTCAGGTTTCCCTTATATTCAATTGTAACTTTCAATTTGTGAAGCAATAAATTTGCAAGTCATTAATTGCAAGATTGTTTAGAATTCGATATTTGGCATTATTAGTTGAGTTATTTACTGGCATTTTCCAATATTTGATATACACCAAAACATTCATATATTTTGAAAAAAACACAAGATTGCAAGACAATTCAAAACAATAACAATCTTATCTAACATTACAGAAACGTGAGCCAATCGGGTTATTACAGTGGTATTAGAGATTGATTGCAAAGTGTTTGACATTTACAACTGAATTATAAAAGAATTTAGTGTTTGTCGAAGTTATAACCGGTTGGGGGTTATTAAAGTGGTATCAGAGCAGTTTCCTGCCATCCTATGGGGTAGGATAATATTTTTTTAATTTTAGATCTGTTGTTTGCGGAGTGACCAACACTCTAGCTTTTTCCAGCTATTGATAGATACCGGAGGTCTAGTAGTTCTAGGAGCTGGCAAAGAAGTGAGGAAGACAGTAGGAAATTAAATGCCTTGAGGGAGAGTATGGAGAAACTTAAGCTTCATTAGCAGACGTTGGCAGAGAGCTTGTCAAATCTGGAGACGGTTGAGAGAGCCATGAGATACATAGTTTTCGCCTTTAGAAGGTCGACAGGAAGAATGCTTGAGTTTTCCCCAATAGGTGTCCATAGTGCAGATGTACCTATATTTAGTACAACACTAGTCCTATCTATAGCATTGATGATGGACTTATTTCACAAAGAAATGTGGTTGTGTTTGTGACAATGGAGGATAGGGGCACCGAGCTTGAACAAGTTGAGTTTCCCAGAGTTGTTGCTGCAGTTAGTGCGAAGATAGTTGATGTAGTTGTTACCATTGATACTTCAGGCTCTCTCGAGGACGAGATTATTATTGGAGATTTGTATGTGAGATGTCATAGTGTTGCTCTAATGTAGGAGGTAGCTGCTTCCTCAGGTGGGATTGAGGCACGTATGGAGTCACCTAGCTGTGATGTTGATAGTCAGGTGTCCGCAATTGAGGCTTTGTCAGGAGATGTGGATATAGGTAGCATGGACACATCTGATGATCCATTTGATGATGTTGAGCTACACTGGGTATGATACCCCTTGCCAGTTATTGGGTGATAACTCCAAGGAGGTTTTAGATGGGTCCTAGGATCGGTCTTTATAGGATCTTATTATTGCGGTGGAAGCTAAGACATGTGAGGAGATTGATACTGTGAGAGCCTCCATTTCTTCAGAGGAGGTGTTGGTTAAGGTGTTGAGTAGTTGTACCTTGATTGCAGATGTGTGTGAGGTCTGTAGCACACACTTAATGACTGATCTTGTGGTGGTAGTCCTGATTCGGTTTCCTATCCTAGTGCAGTTAGTGAGACAAAGAGCTTGAATAAGAGGTAGGGGTTACACAGACAACATGTGAGCAGTCAGTTGAAGGTGAGTGATAGTTACATTTCTTTAACTCTTGAGCATTATGATGCCATTCGTCACATGCTAGATACATTTGGTTGGGGTGCTCCTATGTTTGATGAGCATGGTGATAGTACTCTTTCTCTAGCAGAGATTCCTGTGCTTTGAGAGGTTGTCAGGATCTTGAAACACCACTATTTGCAGCTAGTTGCTAACAGGGATTGGAGTGGGGTAGCACTTGGTATGAGACATTGTTAGAGAAAAAGGAGGTGGTTGAGCTCACCCAAGAGCTTGAGGTGATTGTGGACTCTCTTCTGTGGACTTAGTTGGCTCTTCAGGAGTCACAGTCACAATTGGATGAAGTCATTGTGGAGTTGGAGCAGGTACAGTCAACACTAGCCCTAGACCCTATTCAGTTGCATATTGTGGTTGGTGGTGAGTTTGCTTCCACGGTTGGGGATGAGGGATGTGATGATGTGGCTGACACATTTGTCCAAGATATGGGTGCAGTAGGTACAGATGAGGTAAGAGTATTAGTGGAGTCGAACTCTCATGATGATTTGCTTCCTTCTGCTAGAAGCGAATCTATTTCTTCATCTCATAGAGTTGGCGGTGCCACATTTTCAAAGGGATCAGTTGTGGGTTGTGGGGGAGCAGGTTGATGCTTCCACATATAATTTCTACTAAATAGAGTCTTTCATGGAGTATCTTTTGGAGAGTTGGGATGTGTAAGAGGATTCATACAAAGTGTTTGAGGGTACTCTCATCCGAGGCTCTCATGCTATTCAGAGGTTGGTGGAAAAGATTGTAGAGACTCTGTCTACTATGCTTCCCCATAGGAATTTCGAGGTTGGGTTTGCTAAGAGGATTGCCTGGGATCCTGCTCGACTGATGGTTTGAAGTCGGAGATTGGAGCCATCTCCTAATTCCTAGTTTGATACTAATGAGCCCTTGACATAGATTGGGAGTTTTTATTAACATTACACTATGAGAAGTGCCCATCACTTTTCTTTTGACCCAAAGGTAAAGGATTTGGTTTCATGTTTGTGTAGGTTGGCTCCAGTTTCATATCATCTATTATGGGATGGGTTAGCGCCATCTTTTGCAGATGGGATTTATAGTTGCATGTTTGACCCCTTGCAGTATCTACACAACTAGGATAGTTTGGCAGAGGTTGGAATTGGTGGTAGTGTTTCAGGTACCTATGGTTGTTACCATCTCCATAGTGCAGTTGGGTGTGAGTGTCAATTGGATGGGGACTCGGGTGTGGACAAAGTTGGTATTTCAGCTGGGTTGTGTTTCGATGAGTTGTTGCCTTCATCAACGCCTGGGGTCAGTTTTTAGATGATTCTGATGTTGATGTCTGTTATTTGGCTGTTGGTGCTATAGGAGTTGCTTGTACACAACAAGGATTATACGTAGTTCTACCTATGGGGTCCAAGTGGACTGTGATGTTCATTTTGCTCTGGGATTGCTTGAGAACAAGCAATCTTAGTGAGGGAGGATTGTAATGTCCCCATTTTTAGTAGGCTCCTGCAGTTGGCCAAGTCAATTCACCATCGTAACGATCGTGAGCTGACATTGGGATTTGAGGGTCTCAATTGTGGGGTTATAGGCTTTTCAACAGCATATGGTGCGTTTTGGCTCCATTTGAGGACTTACTATTTATAGTAAGTCAAGTTGTTGGTTCCAATGAGCTCAGTTGAGTTAGAGGAGTTGTGTGATGCCCTTAGATTTTATTTCGAGTTTCCAGTTTGGGCTCCAAGAATCTTGGAGGGAGCGTCTATTTATGGTAAGTCACTTTGTTAGGTTCATTCATCGTCTTTCATCATTAGAATCACTTTGGTGTTGTTAGATTTCGACTCTAATGCTTCTTCAATTGTTTTTGCAAGATGGGTGAACTATTATTATTCATCTAAATACATTGAGGTTGCTAATTTTATTGGTGTTGTTGGTTGGTCACCTAAGTATCATAGTTCGTTGGAACCGGGACGAAAAGTTTTAAATCATAGGAACAAGAAACAATGGCCTTGCATGTCAAAATATTAAGTTATGGTGAAAAAGGTCATTTTTGGAGCCAAAAGCAATTAATAAATTATATTAATGACACTTTATTGTATTTTAATGTTGTGTAGAGGAAACTTCTTAAGTGGAGTTCTTTTGGGAAACTGGTGCCATTTGGAGATTATAAATATGAGGACATTTAATGAGAAAAACATTCAATTATTTAAGTATCTTATGTTTCTTTGTTGTCTTTGTGACACTTCTGAAGTCCTGATTTTTGTGCCTTTGCTGAAGTATAAGGGTTTCGAATCTACAGTATTGTAGATTCAATTATGAGATTGGTTGGCAAATTGTGCTGAGGTATACAATTTGTCATTCCTCTGGACTGTTGCTATTGTTTCTAAGGAGAGGGTATTAGCTGGCTAAATTTGTGAAGGAGATTCGAGGTATTATTGATAATTGCATTTGCTATATAGAGGCACGTTTTGGGCATTTCACATCTCTGATTTCTAGTGCCAATTTTTACTGCAAATTGGCATTGGGTTTTTTAGTTGTTGATGATATATATCGGGCGACATTGGATAGCATTTGTGTCCTATTTATTCCCATGCAGATGTAGCTTTCAGATGTCATTATTGGTGCTTTCCCAAGCTGCTGCAATAAAAAATCTGGGTGTCTAGATGTAATGTCCCTGCGTCTAGGACTATGGAACTTGGAACTGATTCCTTCAAATTGTTTATAAAAGACTTCTTACTAGTCAATGACTATACTTAAGGTATAATATCCTAGCAATTTCAGATGGACAATCTGATATCTGTTGGATGACTTAATGTTATATTCACACTTAGTGCTCTAAGATATTTATTAATTCTGATAAGATTAGGTTGGAATGAACTTGACACAGTACCATTCCCTAAAAATGATCTAGGAGTGGACTGCTGATATAAATATTATTTCATAATCTATAATATTCTGGACAGTATGACTGAAGATCCCATTTTTGCACACTCTATTGGCGCTGGAATGCACTCAGTGCTGAGACTGTAATGTCCCCTCTTCCGAATTAGGTTTGAATGCTATAACCTTTGGAATATGGATATTGATTTATCCTTAGTACTCTATTTAGTGTTCTATATCAATATTTCACTATCTCTATATCTGATACAAATCTCTTAAATTCCCTTTTCAATTCTAATGAACGTTGGTTTCTGTGAATCATGTCAATGCTTCTATATTTCCTCAGTTATGGTGATGCCGACTGTACTATATTGTTTGACTCCCTTCCGTTGAATATCTTCAGCGTTACTTATTCCCCTATTCTTCTATTCACTGGTGTGGTGAGTAAACTTCCATGTCATGCCAGTTTGTTTTCTTTCTATCGAGCCTGAGAGGTTTGTCACCTTCATGTCTGATTGTGTTCTCTTGCTCGGTGGTAGTGATTTACTCAACTGGTTATTACTCCTGTCCATGGGTATGAGTTGTCTTTCCCCTTTGGCTATGTCCACTTCAGAGGAGATAGTGTTGCTGTCTATGCATTGATTTACTGCAGTGTGCATGCTCCTTATACAAGTCAATTGTATATTCCAATGTTTGCATTCATCATCCCCTGATGGTCTCTTAATTGTTGTGGGTATAAATTTTTTTTTGGCCAATATTGATTGCCTCTGGCTGTGACTATATCTCCGTACTCCTGTGCATTGTTCTCTTTGTAAATTCCGTGATGCAACTCCTTCATAAGCTTCCCCATTCTTCCTTTGATAATTCTCTCTTAGTTATTTTCTATTTGTTGCTTCTTCCCTCTTCAAATATCATTGCATTTAACTCATATTTCTCAATGGTAACATGAACTCCCATATCGTTGTTGGCCCTTTCCTACATATGAATTCTGTCTAGCCTCCATCAACTGCAACTTTTTGATTATTTATTAATTTATTTGGCTAGTTATTGTTTTTTGCGTTGGCTATGTTTTTCCTCCCCAAATTTGTTCTAATTCTGAGCATAGGTGATTGCAAGTAGAGTTTTCACCGGGGGCCATATTCATGTTATTTACAATTCTGATTACTCAGTCTTATTTACTAGAAGACGCTAACTCCCATGTTCCATATTTCTTTCTCCCTTGCTTATGTGATGCAATACTCCCTTAATACTATGTAGTATCAAGAGTTACGTCTCTTCTCCAAAAGTTATATTTAATAATATGATTAATATTAGGAGAAAGTATACTAATATGATATGTCTGATTCATATTAATATTTTAATAATATTTACCATAAATAATTTATATTTAGTTTTTATATAACTATTTTAATTGATATTTATATTCCTTCATTATATTAAGTTTAATAATAAGTAAAGTATTTAGAATTATTATTTTATCGTTTATTTATTCTCATGATATATGTAGAGTGTCTTGATTATTGCAATGATTAATATTTGACTTAGAAATTTATTTAAATGTGATAAAGCAATATATATTATTATTATTTTACTATCTATATTAGAGATAATATAAAGATAACATATATTATAATCTATTTGTTATGTTATTCATTTATTAGTATGATTTGTTACAATATTTTGCTTTATAATCTATCTTTATATTATAATTATATTATTTACTATTATTTCAAAATGGGGACATTACTCTAGAAACTGATCAGAAGTCTGGTTTTAATGCCATTATCTGTGCATTTAAAGGGCTGCAGTATTGGAGCCATTGTTGGCGTTGTTGGTGACTATTGAAGGATTTGGGCCTTTTAAATATAGGCTGTGAGTGGTGTCATTTAAAGCTCAAGGTGGAATGTGTATAGTGTGTCGCAAATTGGAATTATATCAAACATTTTAGGTTCCTCTTATATTCAATTGTAATTTTTAATTTGTAAAGCAATAACATTGCAAGTCATTAATTGCAAGATTGTTTAGAATTTCATATTTGGCATTATTAGTTGAGTTATTTACTTGCATTTTCCAGTATTTGATATACACCAAAACATTCATATATTCTAAAAAAAAAACACAAGATTGCAAGACATTTCAAAACAATAACAATCTTATTTAACATTATAGTAAAGTGAGCCAGTTGGGTTATTATAGTGGTATCAGAGCTTGATTGCAAAGTGTTTGACAAAATGTCAAACAATTGAATTATAAAAGAATTTGGTGTTTGTCGAAGTTATAACTGGTTTAGGATTATTACACTATTCAAAATTAGCAATGACAATTTTGTGGATATCTTTGATCAGAAGATATCCCCCATCTAGATATCATCTCATGATATCAAGAGTAATTGTGAGCCCCCTTGGTGCTCTATTTGACATCCCTCTTAGTAACACCTTGCCTTTTGTCTCAAATGAAAAATCCATCCTCTTGAAACTTAGTGTATATTGATATAGTATCTCCATCCCCTACATGTCCAAAATAATATCCGTGTCAACCAGATCTATGACAGCTAAATCATCTATCATGTTAAAGTTTCCATTGTAATGCTTAGCCGTGGGATCATGTGAGTGCAGGGTAACAAGGTTCCTCTTGCAACCTTAACCTCAAATGCTCCATGCTCTACTACGTGCAAAGCCTTATTAGTTACCAATGATGAATTGATGAATTTGAGTGTGGCGCCACTATCAATTATGACTCTGTATCATTTTCCATTAAGTGTGTCGTGAACCCTGAAGATACTACTTCCAAAAGTTGTAGTAAGGGTAGAGATAAAATGTACTTTTTTCACGAGCATGGAGACTCTCTCCACCTCAGTGGTTTCTTCACCTAGCACTTTGGAGATTGGACTTTCCTCTTCATTGTCAAGTAACACCTCAATGTATTGAATCTTTCCCCTTTGAAGACAACAGTGGAATGGTCCCTAGGGCTCCTTGCAAGTGAAGCAAAGTTTCTTCCTTCGAAGTTCTTGTCGCGAGTCTTCATCCGTCAGAGACTTTTTCTGAGCTATCTCCTTGTCTTTGTCCTCTTGCGGTAGAAGTGGTGGAGAGGGTGCATAATTCTTAGAGGAAGATAATGTAGCCACGTCACACACCTTTTTTATAGCTCTATTGAGAGTGTATGGGTTGAAACCTTTGACCCAACCTCTCAAGGGTTCCCTTAACCCATCCATGGATAACACAATCCGTCGTCTCTCTGAGATGTTTGTGACT
The DNA here is from genome assembly GCA_028749045.1 of Cupressus sempervirens. Classification (NCBI taxonomy): domain Eukaryota; kingdom Viridiplantae; phylum Streptophyta; class Pinopsida; order Cupressales; family Cupressaceae; genus Cupressus; species Cupressus sempervirens. The sequence continues at coordinate 594,281,033 of CM053783.1, forward strand.
AGCATAGATAGTCTCTGGAATTCTGTGATGTAATTATCGACTGAGCTAGTTTGTTTCAACTATGCTAGTTTGTTGAAGTTCAGTTTAGGATCCTTTCTGTTGAAGAGGTCTATGAATCTCCATAAATTCAACATAAGAGGTTATTTGATCATGACCAAGAGTAACCAAGCTATGATGCACCATTTTTGTCTAACTCCTTTTAGATGGAGTTCAACAAATTTGATTGTTGCTTCTTCAGGCATCAGATTGAGCTGGAAACATGTGTCTTCCTTCCAACACCTAGCTGAGACTGATCTAGATCCATCAAATTGTTATAAGTTCACTTTGTCTATCTTTGTCCTAATTCATTATTAAAATAACCACGATTTCCCCTTCTTGAGTTTCTCATTCTCAGATCAACATAGTCTTTGTAGGATATATTGCCTTCCATATTCACGTTCCTATAATCTTCTCAAATCTAGAATACTTCTGCGACGATGCATTAGTCTATTGTAATATCCCCGTTATTAAATAAAATTGAATATTATTCTACCAAAGAATCCAGAGCACTGATGCTCTAAATTTTATGTCAATGATCCCAATCAAACAATAGAAGAGCACATCAAGATTTTTGAGTATGCTCTGTGTAATAGAAGAATTTAGCATGAGGACATTACATGTAGGTTCTTCCCTCATTCAATAGGAGATGAAGCTTTCTATTGTTTTGTCCCTTTTCTAGCCTCATTTATTACTATGTGGATACAATTGAAGACATCGCTTGTTGGGAAGTTTGGGATTCCCATCAATGATCTTCAATATGCAAAGTTTGGGAATCCCATCAATGATCTTCAATATGGACTATATGCTTATATCTTACTCCATAATCTCTTTTATTTGATGGTATGAGTCAAAATGAGATCATCCTCCGTATAACCCCAAAGAGTAATGCTCAAATTCTCTCTGCTGCTTTTGCTACTAAGAGGGATGTACAAGACTCTGTATCCAAATTGAGTGGAAATGTGATCCCTAAAAGACTATGAGATAGCAAGCAAGGATGGCATACCCCAATTGATTTGATGTAATCATGATGATAGTTAAAACATTCACTAAATCTTGGTTGATGTCGACTATACTAAGTCTGCTAGAGTCACAAACATATTTAGCATTTCTTGCATTCTAGGAGTAGAATAGCTTTTTCAACCCTTTCCCTTTGTGATTTGTTTGGTTGGAAGTATTTGAAGCGGTTGATAACTATTAAGTGACCAACATAAGTCTCTTGGTGATACTCAACATATTAGATGATACATGGTCTGTTTTTGGATTCGATTGTGTATATAATTTTTAGCATCAACATTTCAGATCATACTCTTGCATTCTCTCACTCTGATGATGAATCACAAAGTGTGATTCGAAACATCAATGCTAGAAATTATATACACAATCGAATCCAGAAACAGATCATGTATTTAAAAATGTATTGTGGAAACTTGATAAAATTCATAATACATGATTACAACTGAGTTAAGTCCACAATAAGAAGGAACCTTGAGCTTGTCTCACTTGATCACACAATCCAAATATATTGTTTATCATATGAGCTTCCTTAGTCAAGGGAGAGTTGGAGATTTGGTGTTTCATTCAGAATACTAAGTATTTGATTCTGCATGTTGCAGTGGCATAAAAATTGCATCGATAGGTTTTTATTGGTATTATTTGAGAAGACCACTAATTCCTCCAAGAAACACAAGAGGAGGCCCCACTGATTTTTCCAATTGAGTGATAAGTAGAGAAGGTAAGTAGAGAAGGGATCCTAATGAAGGAAACAAAATGAAATATATTTTGAATGACCTGTCTAGAGGTCAGCAACATATGACTCAGCTGTATGACTCAGCTGTTAACCCACATAATATAAAAATATGAACATGAACAAAGTTGAAGAGAACAATAATGGTAATCACAAGATAGGTCGTAACATGGGAAATCACCATAACAACAATATCTAGAACTAGTGATACACCTTCAAGACAATTGTGCGCACATTTTTGGATGAACAACAAACCAGTAATGAGGGACAACCTAATGATTATGAAGGTTTTATGGACTATCTGCATGAATATGAATTTTTGGGGGACGAGTTTCATGATTCCCTTTCATAGGATGATTTTTGTCAACTCAAGATGAGAAATAGACCCAAAAGAAAAATAGATCAAAACTAGGAGTTACAACCTAAAGTGGGAAAATTATCCATCCTCACTTTTGACTGTATAGGTAAATGTAATACTTGAGTATTGATGCAAAATATTGATAATAGATTTGGCTCTATCCTACTACTGAAACTGAAGCAATTTAAGTATGCCACTCTTCATTTGGATAGAGAGGCTCACGAGTGGTGGTATCATGGATGGTAACTTTGCATCATGATCCCATTCATTCTTATCCTGACTTCACCTAGACATTGATTGATATATTTAATAAAAGGATCTAGAGCTATATTTCAGAGCGGTGGCACAATTAAAGCAGAGTGGCTTAGGGGATAGCTATGTTTCAGAATTTCGGAGATTCCTAGTGATGGTTAATGATATGTTAGAAAGAAACTCATTGTTCTTTTCGAGTATGTTTCAAAGTGTGAAAATCTTACTAATATGTTTTCCATATTTCATCTTTTGTATAAATACAAGGGAGAAATTCTAAAGACATTTCTATCTCATTATTAAAGACATATGATGGAATGATTCCTAGGAATGAATTTTAAGTTGCATATTCAGAGATGCCATAACGAGATGAAGCTGTTCCTCATCCAGTTTTTGGTTATTTACAATTTTACACTCTTGTTCTGCAACTGTTTTATCCCCTTGCAGTTATGTCTAGACTGCAGATTTTTTTTTATTTGTTCAATTCAGAGATGTGTGCTTTTTCATCCTCTAGGAACTCCTATGTTACATTTGTTGGAATCATTTTCCGTTGCATAAAAAGCTTGAATTGTCGATGCCCGAGACAGATGCTAGATTCAACCTGACCCATAGGAGGCGTTTAAGCCATGTCACGAGTCACCATTGAGGTTCTGACAATCAAGTCAGCAATCTCCCTCTCAATGCTGGCTGAGCCTTCAACAACCACTGAAGGGAGACTTGAACCTATGACCCAAAGGCTCTGATACCAATTGTTGGAATGACTTTCCACTGCACCAAAAACTTGAACTGCCAATGCTCGATAGAAATACTAGATTTAACTCAACCCATAGGATGTGGTTAAGCCACGTCATGAGTCCCTAAGAAGGTGCTGATCACCAAGTCAACAACATTCACTTAGTATTGAGTAATATGGAATGCAACAAAGAATTTTATACTTAAGTTTATGATGCAATGTTAGTTATATAAATAAAAATATGAATCTTACCAGGCCAGAAATAGATTGCTCATAACTCTTTCTGACTTTATTGCCTATGAAAAGTGCCAGTAAAATGTCTTGCTGTTAAGAGGATTACTTTCACGTCTCTTGTATATTCTCTATCTTATGTTATTTCTAGGGCTATTTAATCTGTTGTGGTTTGTGTTCCTTGTTTGAGAGAGGTTAAGTGACCATGTGTTCGAGAGATGTTCTTAGTGTGGCTGTTCAAAATAAATGCATAATGGGATTTTTTTTCTTTTGTAGTTCTAAATAATTTTTTTACTTCAAATATGCTAATATAAATTGTAATCAGCATTTATTTCCTTACCAGTTTCCGATGTGTGAACTAAAGGAGCTAAAATCACAAAATTTTGCTAGCAATCACAACTGGTCAACTTTTCTGTGTAAGTTTGAGGCTGAACCTGGGTTTTAACACAGAACAAAGAGAAGTTTTAAAAAACTTAAGAATATTTAGCGATTTTTCCAATAACTTGCTGTTTCTGAGTTTTTGAAAAAGCAGTTCTGAAACTTAATAATATGTAGTCTGATTTTTGAGTCTTATTTTAAGAATTGGTTTACCTTGTTTTTCTTGTTTCAACATGGTAATTAGGTTACATTCACATTTTAGCAATACCATGTAAACTAAATGATACCATGCTATGATATATTTAATAGGCTATTATAATCAACACACACTGATTATTGCAGGCTGCTTATGCTTTTCTGCTACTTGGTATGCCTTTGGGATCACAGCTTCCTGATGCTTCATGGTCCTCTGCTTGCTATTTTCTCTGCATAGGAGTTTGGATAATTTATGTTGGCAGCCATAGAAGGTATGCTACATCTAGCCTGCAGCTGTCTCCTACCTGTCATACAAATGTCAAATCTCCATTATTGATCTTGGTTTGGGCATTAAGATAAGAAATGGTAACAGTACCACAGGATGCAAAACAAATTACTGCATAAAATATGCTTGTGATGATTTTAAAGCTTTGTGATTGGTATTAGATCATCATATGCGGCCCTGGTTTACCTATTTTTGATTTGTTTTTTCTATGGGTTTTGCAATGGTTTGAGTTAACAAATATAATGCAGGCTATAAAGTAAACTAGAGTACTTTTTACAACTCAGCAAACAGACAAACTCAGTAATAAACAGCTGAAATTTCAAGAAAGATTTGAAATTACAATTGGCCCAAAATATGCGCAAGCTGGTACATTGAAAATCTTCACATATCTAATCCCTACATACCCATAAAATGCAGCATTAGTTTGACTTCATCTGCTTACAACATACACCAAACTGGCAATCCAAAATGGATGCGACCACTCAAAGAATGCTCTCTGATGATCACGAGGTAGCTGGAGTAGTTTTGCAGGTCTGCAAGTAGCAGTTTAGGCCTTCAAAACCCAACATCCACCTGTCAAAAGTCCAGTCACCTTTCCTTGACTTGTATGGCCAGCAAGAATGGTATGAGTTTCCTAGGGAAATGGTATGACCAGGAAATAGCAAGAAAGAATAACAAATCCTTCTATCAGTTTCTGCAATCAGATTTGCAATCTCCTCAATCAAAACTAAAATGTATCCTCTACAAATCAGCTCAACTGTAACCTCTGTAATCACCAAGTATTATTGTCAGACTTTATCTTCAAATAAAGTGGACAATGTTATGTAGAAATGTTTTCGGCCTCATAAATCTGAGGAGAACAATCTCCTCTAACAGCAATAGTAATACCAGTTTATCAAACTTAGCAACACAGTAGCTGCCATGCAGAGTTGTGTATATTATGAGGAGGGAGTTTGTTTCCACTAGGTTATCTCTCTCGCCTCTTTCCTTTTTAAGGATTTTGTCTTAGACTAAAGGGGACGTGTTAGAGGCAACTATGCATTATTTGTTTTATTCCAACTTTTATTCTTGACGGTGACAACTTTGTGTTTTATTGCCAGTTTTATTTTTGGAGAACACTGCTTTTGCTATTTTTTTTTCCATGACTTGGAAAAATTGCTATTGACATATTGTAAGCTAAGCTAAGGAATATCTCCGCTTCTTGCTTTGAGGAAGCTTAATTTGTTTGTAAATTTATCTAATTTATAATTTAATGAAACAAACATTTTTATTCTTGCTCTAAATTTTTTCCTCTTTCATCTGCAAGTTATCTTCTTTCTTTTCTAGCTAGAGCCATATTGTGATGTGCAGATTTGTTTAAAATTTTACACTCTTATACCATACTCTAATGCACATCCATGGTAATATGTTGGTGCTTCATTGATTTTGTTCCGCAATAACAAAATTTTCTTAATCAATGTTAAATTTTATTAATGTTTAATTTTCTCAAGCGTATACCTTCTGATAGAGATAGCCATAAAACAATGATGTGAATTCCATGATTGCATTTATTGACACAAATAATACCTTTGGAAGATGAATATTGAACATTGATGTGAATTTCACGGTTGCATTTATTGCCACAAATGATACCTTTGGAAGGTGAATATTGATTCCTAATGCTTGAGTTAGGTTTGCAACATTAAATTTGTAGACAATAGTAAAATTATTTTTTGTTTTATGGATCATTTGACATTTTGAGGTTCAAAATTCTTATTAGTCATGAAATAGTTGGAGCAAAAAATGTTTGATAGAAGTAAGATGTATTATAAAGTGTGAAAAGCAGGTTCATTTACTATTTTAGTTATAAACAATGATGCTTTGTTCATTCACACAAGTAATTTAATTTGTCATAAAGCAAGTTCATTTATTATTTAATTATAAACAATGTTTCTTATGTTCAGCCGCCCAAAATGATGTATTTTGTCAAGTTCTCTACATGAAATGATTTATTGCAATCTCAAATGCTTGTGAATACACATGGTAAAGTTTTAATATAGCGCTTGTTCTTATTTCGCACTTTCTTTGGATATGTGCTGTTTCTAAGAATAGATTATCTTTGCAGCTTGGGATCAAAGCTACCAAAAAAACTATCTTTTCGGGAAGGAATTTTGGCCCCATTGCTTTGTTCTGTATCATTATTTGGATTTTATTGCATTTTGCACTTCTTTCCAAATATAGACTTGCAAGCCTTTCTATCCATATATTTTGGATTGGTTGGCATATTTGCAGTGGCTGGAAACATGGTTGATCTTGTTGGTTTTCTCTTTCCAACAACAAATACACAAATGTTTCAAGTAGGTAAGAAAATTATTTAAATTTTGCAGTTACAAAAATTATAAATTTTACTTTATTTTTTACATATGCAAGTGGTTCTAAAATTTGATTTTTCTAATCTACTTGCAATTATTCTATATAAATCACATGCATGTGCTAGTATAGATTAGTTAATTGACATCATTGTACATCTTTTACATATGGCCTCATTTCAAATTTAAGCTTTGTATATTAGTGCTTTCTCGAGATCACATACTGATCATTGCTATGTATTACATCTACTCATTTCTTGACAGCCGATACATTCATAATTAACTCTACAACATTATAGTCTTATGGCTCCACAATTGTCCCTTTCCTTCTTAGTATCGATGTACGTCATTCTTTCATAGAAGTATCAATGACTTCTAATAAACTCTTATGCAGAAAGACATACTTCTAAGGAGGTCAATGATTCCCTTGCACCGTATTAGTTATGTATCAACATCATTGATGTTCATTTAATAGTGTTAATTGTTGGTCATTTTTGATTATGTGGTCTTCGATTCTAAAATAATATGCTCTTTGTTATCTTCATATTCTGATTGCCATTCCTATGCTTTGTTGACATGGTTAATCAAGGTGTTTATCACTAACAAATTTTGTTTGACTAATACCACTAGTCAAAATTTCTCATCTTTTATGTTTGAATTTGATACTTATCATTGTCTAGACCCTTCCAAATAATTTTTTTATGAAAACGTCTCAACTCAACAATACCTTCTTCTAAGTACTCTATCACCTCTTCTTGATTGACATCTAACAGCTACTTGTTCTGCCTGCCCCCCTAGATATCGTTTACGGGTCGACTTCAATTTACTGAATACTTCTCTTCCGATCTTGGGAAGTGTAAGTCTGCCTTTGAAGACAGCAGCCAAATCCATGAATGCCATTTCCCCTTAGAAAACTAGTTATAATTTCTTAATGTTTACAACATTAATAGATATCATTATTCTGGACTTTGTTTGGCATAAGTCTTCTTTGTGTGTGTGTGTGTGTGAGAGAGAGAGAGAGAGAGAGAGAGAGAGAGAGAGTTCACCCTCTCTCTCTCTCTCACATACACACATCATAGACAATAAGACTTATTGCCAAATTTTCAATAATCATAATCCTTACCATCATTATCATGTTTGGTAGTCAAGTTTGGTCTATACCTGGGTTGTATTGTATTTATATTGATCTTGATCTTTACTCAACTCGTGGGTTTGCTACAAGTTTAAGATGTACCTAGAGAAAATCTGCTGGTTGGGGATGCAAATTTTTGTAACTATGGTTTGAACCACATTCTATTAAATCGAAAACACAGAAAAAGTTGAGAACTTATTGATGGCACGATAAAAGCAGAATACCCACAATCAAAGCAGATCATACTGCAATTCATTGAAAGGAGCTAGCAGAGCCTCAAACTAAAGGGACATCATCTAGATAGAGAGGTATAAATGGGTCACATCCAATTAGATAGATATTTGTATATATAGAGATGTAATGTGACAGAGGAGGAGGAATATATGTAATGTTGTAAGATTTGGAGAAGAATATACCTAGTTATTGTGTCTTCGTGAATTGGCTTAGATCCTGGTTTTGGTTTTGAGTTGGTTTATCATGGGTTCTTTGAGGTTCCAGCTCCTGGACAGAAGTTAGGTAGAACCCATGGGAACCAAGAACTGCGAGTATCCAAAAATAGGCTCCACGTGCCTGTTTTGGATGTATGACATTTTGTCAAACACTTTACATGAAACCTCTGTCTTGCTGTCCTTTATTTTCAGATTACTTTTTGTAACATGCTATTTTTCTCTAGCCAATTAATAACTATATTTTAAAGTAATCTATATTTGTAACAGGATGAAAAAGGGACAGTTTCAACAACTAATTCACATGAAAGAGAAATTTAACCAACTTATTCAGCTGTTACAATTCATTATTAATGAAACTAGTAATGAACTAATCTTGTTCACATGAAATACAATTATAACTTCCATACCTATTTGTAAATATTCTGCAAATTTTATTTGAACAGACTGATATAAAATCTTCTTTGAACTGGAGTTGAAGTTGATCAATTCAGAATAATATATTTGACCTTCTTAGAGAGATACAAATTCTGCAATAACCTTGAATAAAGCAGAGGATGCTAAAGGAGCAGACTTGTTCTATATTTGTGTGTCCTTTATCCACATCCCTATCTCATATATATATAGGGCACCCAAGAGTCATGTTCTAGGAAAGGACATAACTCTTCCTAGGTTGGCCCCACAAACCAAATGACTAGTTTAACCCACATCGCCGTCTCATGCATAATTAGGATTAGTTAGTAACTCCACTAACATACAATGTTATGTTTAGAACAAATCGTATGCTCTAAAGAGGTGCCGATCAGGCAAAAGCCATAGGGTATTTAAATATGTTAAATTCTTCAAAGGATATTAAAGCTCTGCTAGACCTGTAAGGCCAGCACTTCAGACCATAGTTGGCATAATCGCCGAATAATTTGCGAGTTTCTACTAATCGCCGAGTTTTTCCCTGAATTAATTGCGACTTGGCTAGAGAAAAAATTGCCGATTAATCGCCAAGTTTTTGCAAAAAATCGGTGAGTTTTTCAGAAAAACTCTTTAAATTTTTATTTTTTTTCTAATTTTTAAAAAATTTTTAATTATTTTTTGTTAAAAACAAAAGGCAAAAAGACTATATATATTATGTAAAATAGAGAGTTACAGTATGCTAGTAGAGCTAGGAGGAGGAAAATGTGATTGTAATGATGTTTTTACTTCTAGTTTGACACAAACTATTTACTATTATGCTTCCCACCATCAGCATTCTGCATGAGAATGTGATTTTGTACCCACAATGCATTTATATATATCTAAACTCCTTCTTGTTTCTTTTGTGTTCTCTATAATGCACTCATTAGATGCATCTTCTCATTGAAATTTGCAAAAAAATGTATTTTGAATTAAATTTTAGCCCTTTTTTTAGGTTCTTGAGTTTTCCCGAGTTTTTTTTCTAAATGGCTGAGTTTTTCCTGATTAAACTTTTTGGGGGCTTGGCGAGTTTTTGGCTTTGGCAAGTTTTCCAACTATGCTTCAGACCATTATATTATCTTAGTTATTTTAGGATTAACACTCCCTCTTAACTTGATAATCATAAGGAGAGATAATCATATCTAGCATCATCAATTACGATGAATAAGAAAAGATTGACACTATATCTATCTGAATCTTCTAAGTGTGTGGTATCACTGAACACATGATACAATGTCATATTATCATACCTGTGATACGACTTATCACTTATACTTATGATAACAGAATTTGCATGAAATGCAATATATAGGGTAAAATTTGGAGAGTAATAAAATTCTTCATTTATCCAAGTTGTGACTCATAGGTACTGGCATTCCTATATCACAACATGATCCTGAGTAAAGATCTACGAGACCACAAGATAAAATCTGAAGAATAATAAAGTTCATCTTTTATCCAAATTGTGATTCATAGACATAACAATGTCTACATCACAATGTGATCATGAACTCATCTAGATCTGTCAGTAGAACTCTACTATTTAGTACATTGTCTAAGAGATCGTCATCTCTCATAATGTCTTTTATACAAGTGTTCATTATCTCAGAGATTGTCACCTCTTAAATAATGAATACAAATGGTGGAGCCCATAACAGTCAATAGCCTGACAATAAAATTATTTTACTAATAATCTAAAGAATACTAATGAATTACAATTCAACCATACCAAGTCTTTTCATAAAGTGATCTATCTTTACTCTAGAGAGAGGTTTGGTGAGAATATCTGCTATCTGATCTGTAGTGCAAATGTATTCCAATTTTACAGTATTCCTGTCTACCATGTCTCTTACATAATGGTAAGGAATTTCGGTATGCTTGGACCTGTCATGAAAAACTAGATTCATCGAAAGCTTGATGGAACTCTGATTATCACAATGAATAATTGTAGGATTCATGGCTTGACCAAATAGTCCCATAATTAACTTTCTAAGCCAAACTGCTTCCTGAGAGGCCATCGCTGCTGCAATGTATTCGGCTTCTGTGGAACTTTGTGCTATTGAAGACTGTTTTTTGCATATCCAAGATATCATTGCTAATCCTAAACTGAAACAACATCCTGAAGTACTTTTTTTGTCTTTAACACTTCCACCCCAATCTGAGTCAATGAATCCATGTAGATCCAAATTAGCTTTCTCATATTTGAGCCCAAAGTTAAGAGTGCCTTGTAAGTATCTCATAATGTGTTTGACTACAACTAGGTGAATCTCCTTTGGCTCACACATAAATTGACTTAAGGCATTAACAACATAGCATATATTAGGGCTTGTATTTACCAAGTACATAAGGGACCCAATCATTTGTCTGTGGAGAGTAGAATCTATGCGAGGTGATTTTGCTGCCGCTTCTTTAAGTTTATGTAGATTAGTCTCCGTTGGAGAAGACATAGACTTGCAATTCCACATTCCAAATCTCTTCAAAATATCTAATGTATACTTCCCTTGATTAAGTATAATGCTGTCAGAATTCTGCCATACTTCCAGTCCGAGGAAGTAATGAAGGAGTTCCAAGTCTTTGATCTCGAATTCTCTAATTAGATCTTTCTTGCATTGATCTATGAGATGATCATCACCTGTTATTAGTAAATCAACATACAATATTAAAATTACCATATCATCTTTATCCCTTTTATAATATAAATTTGGCTCGGCTTCATTTTTGGAGAATCCTAAACCGGTGAGATACTTATCAATTCTTTCATACCAAGCCCTTGAAGCCTATTTAAGCTTGTAGAGAGCTTTCTTGAGTTTGCAAACAAAAATGTTAGGATCATGAGTTTCAAAACCTTTAGGTTGCTCCAAATATACCTCTTCTGTAATCTTTCTATTTAGGAATGCTGTTTTTACATTCATTTGATGTACTTTCCATCCTTTCAATACTATGATAGCTAGGACTGCTCTTATAGAGGTGTATTTGGCAACAGGAGCAAAGATTTCTTCATAATCAATCCCTTTTTTTTGAGAGAATCCCCTGGCTACAATCAAGCTTTATATTTTTCAATGCTACCATCAGCAACATGCTTTATTTTAAATATCCATTTGAAAGAAACAACAAATTTTCCTTCAAATCTTGGAACAATTTCCCAAGCATCATTCTTCATAATAGATTGGTATTCTTCTGTCATAGCTTCTTTCCAAGCTGTACGTTTAATAGAATCTGAAATATTGGTTGGTTCTGATTTAGAAAAATCATTCATGTTTGTTGTATAACTAGAAAATCTTTTGGGTCTTTTGCTTTCTCTGATTGTTCCAGATGGTGCATCGAAGTCTTGTGCTTCCTCTACTGTTTTAATGGGCCCAAAGTGGTCTTTTTTTAGAATTTTGAGTTTCTTCAAGATTGAGATTTTGAATTTCATCTTCAATTTCTCCAATGTTCTCCCTTTGAGACTCAGATTCAGTATTTCTTTTAGAACGAGGTAAAGGAGAGGGTTCTTCATGTTAAATTGTAGCTTCTGTCAAATTGAACTGTCCTAGAATTAATCCTTCAATGGTTATTGTTAATCATTAATTATACATACTCAAATAGATCTATATATATATATATATTGTATGCTATATATTATATATAATATAGATATGCTATAATTAATAATGTTTTAATTAATGATTAATTAATATATATAACCATAGAGACATCTCTCTTCACAAGACATGCCTCTTGAAGATATATTTATATATCTTGGAAATCTGCAATTGAAACACATAGAATTACAACAATGTTATTACATTTGCAGAGATCCTAAATCTAACATGGTATTAGAGCCAAACTGCAAGTGTACAAAAACAAGGAAGCAACACATTTGGATGACACAATAAATGGGTGAGATTGCAAGACATCTAAGGATTGTTGTGGTCTAATGCCAAGAGAGCAAAAAGATTATAGACAAGAGCTAGTCATCGCTACAAAGGGTATTTTCACTTCTTCTTTAGTTTATTCACATAGACAATACTAGTATTCAAGCTATTCATTGCAGAAATGGGCATTTGTTTATCGACAAACAATATATTCATTTCTGTGAAATATATCTATGGGTATTTGTCAATCGGAAAACAATAATATCTTGTCCATTCAAACTGGTATTTGAGCTAGTAATATTCATTGTCAGTTTATTTACGACAGGCAAAAGGTTAATTCAGAATTGTCTAAAACAAATGGGGGATTTGGGACAGATTGTACCAATGAAATTTGACCCACTATTATAGTGATTCAGCGAATATCTTTGTGACTGTTAACATATGCTTCATGGAAGAACCATCTTATTATTTGCTTACCTCTGCAATCATACATCAATATTGAGTTAAGATGATAACATGATATTCACATAAAACATCACTATTTTATGTGAACCGTAGAGTTCAAGAAGAATAGCACGGAGGGACCATTATATTACTTGTTATGAATCAAGAGTTGCGATGATCTTCGTGGAAAATGAAAACTACAAGAGAGAGAAGAGTGGGCTAGACATAGCGGAAACCTACAAATATAATGTCACCCCCAAACCAATGATATACTTTTTTAACACAAACAGAGTGCATGTTTGAGAAGATGGGTTCATCACCCATCATACAGGCATCTACAGAGAAGGGTATTTTCTATAGTTGTTTGTTGGAGAACACACTATAATTCTTCAAGTTATTCTCATTGAAAAACACTATAACTAAGATGAATTCGACTTATTGATCACCTTATGCAAGAATTTGTACATGAAGTGAAGGAGTATTACATACCTAGAAGTGCTGCGATATGTTAAGGGGATAGGACTATTTGTATATTATCAAGAAAAGCATCTAAAATTGTAGTGAGGAAAGAGATGCAAAGAAGTCATATCTGTCTCTGGAATATAGAAGCCAGACTAATGACAGAGACACAACCGTTGATGTTCCCGAGAGCTAGTGAACTATATTTCAGTAGAGCCAAAATTGATATATAGAGCATCATTGAAAGGAGTACAAGATAATCATACTCGTGGATACTGAACTCAAATAAAGTCACTATCAATTCTAAGTATTGCAAAATTGTCTTGACTCGCGAATGTAGGTCATAGATCAAATTAAGCCTTGCTGGCTGCCCAGTGAAATATAAGATGAAAATTATTCTCGGGTGAAAGTATTTGTTGTAGCCGCATACATCTGAGAAGACAAAATGGGGAAAGGAAGATCATTATCAGTGAATGAAGAAAAGAACATAGAATCTTATGTGGGGAATAGAATGTAAACCGGAGGCAATTAGAAATACCCGCCCAGTCAGAAATTCATATCCTCGCTTGGAAATATCCACCCATAATTGAGAAAAGGAAGGATGTCTGCAAGGTCATTCATTAGTTGTAAAGAATTAAATTCAATGATTCGACCTAATCAGTACAACTGACTCTTATAGATCAACCAAGAAAATTACACTAAATGATATCATGAGCTACACTTCACAATTTTCAAAGGTTCTGTGCAAGTGAAGTATCAAATGCCTCCAAGGCGGGAACCTTGAAATTATTTACAGTCAGACTCCCCTGCATGTTTTGTTGTTGCAAGACGTTTCAACTTGAAAGGAGGTCAAGAGATAATTGGTGGAAACTTCATTACATTTAATGTGCATATGTGTATGCTAAGACGGTGAAATTATTCCAAATCAGAATTAAGAATTTTATAAGGCCAAAGTTGTCTGAATATACAAAGACGCACATAAGGTTCAATTGAATGTTATGATGGAGAAGTTTATCTACAAAATTGCTGGTTATTGCTGTAATTAGTTGCTGAGTTACAACTTCATGTGAGTTACAAACTCTAAACTTTCCAACTGAGTCTATATATATATATATATAGATACATATATATTCTTTTTTCATGCTTTGGGAAGATGAGTATATGTGAATATTTAAACATATTGGTGTGTGTGGAATGATATATATAAACACCTCTATGTTGAATGGTTGGAGTAAATGAAAAGAATATGATGAAGAGCTAAATAAATACAGACAAAATTTTGTGAAAGAAAAATTCTGAAAGATTAGAGAGATTTTTTAGGAAACTTGGTGTAGAAGTCTGATCTGGAAAGATCATTCTTTAAGCAGTTGCATTGTTAGATTCAAATATTAAAGAGTGGAGAAGTTTTCAAATGCATGAGATTGATGATGAATATGGAGGGAAGACACATTAGCATCAACTTCGTACATGGAAAGAAAGTGTGATTTCAAGGCGTGAGAAAGAGGCTGAAATGACGGAAATATGTGGCCAAAATTAAGAAAAAAGCCGCACATATTGCTGGGGTCATGCTTGCATGCCTGCTTTATGCTGTAGCTAAAGCTTATAATATCGCCCTCCTATGTCTACCAGGCTCTAATGCAACATCTTTAAATTTTCCAAAACTCTAAATTCAACTTGGAGGGGGAATAAATGAGTGAGAATCTTACATTGTAGGGGAATAATAACAAATGTTCCATTCTCCCTTGAACCTTGTCTAAAGGGGAGATGTTCCATTCTAAATAATCTAAGAAGAAAATTTTGGATCTTCATGTGTAGATAAGTATTCTTATATTAGTTTAACTCCTAGTAGTCTCTCTCTTAATTTTAAATTCTAAATTTACTATATAAGCTATTTCTCTTGATTTTTTCCTTTGTATCTAAAGATGATCTTGTAGGAAAAGAAGAATGATACATTAGACATATTGTGCAGACTCAATCTTATGAAGTAGCTCCAAAGAAGTTGTGATCTATAATTCATTAGTCTTATGATGATCAAGTTGGATAAAGTGAGGATCTTTGAAGCAAATATCAATGATGATTGAGGTTTTGAGTATCCTTCCTTATTAAGAGGGAGTTTGACACTTCTTCTAAGGCAACGTTGGAGCTCGAAAGAATAATAATTAGAGGGAGTCTAGAAATACATGGGTGTGACTTCGTGATTTTAATGGGTCCACCTGTATGTATATCATGAGAAAGTATTGACTTATCACTTGAAGGTTGAAAAGATTAAGATATTCAAAGGAAGTTCAAAAGTTTTTATGAGTAACAAAATGATTTTAATGGGCCACACCTTGTCAACATCACAAGAAAATGAAAAGATCCTTAAATAACTTGCATAATCATACACTAGGTACCGAGTACGTAAAATTGCTCGATGATATAAAAGTTGGAATTTCACATTGTGGGGGGTAAACTTAATAAACAATGTTCAAATTCCCACTTGAAACCATCTTTAGAGAGGAGATTTAATGATTTGACATTTATGGATTGTCTTAGAAAGATGTTCTTGCAGAAAAGGAAAGTTGGTACATTTGCTACCAGGATTATAGTGCAGGTTCTGGAAGTGAACATCCTTTATGATTAAGATTATGAAGAGGAAATCTGACATTGCTTCAGATTAAAAGGGAGCAAATAAGAACATGATTCTATCAAATTTTTCAGAGGGAGTAGATCATATCACTTCAGAGGTAAACTTGACATGATTCATGATTATTGTTTCTTATGCACTTATTGACTAACATCATATGGTTGATGATTATATGCATACAGTGATAAATCTACTCTTGTAGAAAATGCTCCATGATTTAATGTCATGTGACCTTGTGATACTAGTGCATTTATCACAAGGATGAGTTATATTAGTACAGATGGGAAAAGTGCTGATATTTTTACCAAGTCTCTTGCAAAGTTGAAATTGTGTACTTCAGAGGTAAAATTGATATGACTTTGTTGTAAATGCATTTATTAAACTATATATTCATGAATATAAAATTATTTTTTCTTGCAAGCTTGTATTGTGAAAAGTGACGACTTTTCTTGTGAAAGGTGACAACCTTTCGTGTGTTCTGATCCTATTATAAAGTGATGACTTTATTTTAGTTGATCTGTTTTCAAACAATGGTTGAATTTCGTGTTATCTTTTAGGCCGAATTTTGTCGGACACATTGATAACCTTCATGGGTCTTTTGGGCGATAGCCGGACACCATGAAAACCCATTGTTTTGAAAGTTTGGGTTATCCTTGTTCTTCAGGCTGGATTTTGCCGGACACATTGATAACCTTCATGGGTCTTTTGGGCAATAGTCGGACACTATGAAAATCCATTATGTTTTCTTTTTTCTTTCTCTCTCTTAGTTTAAAACATAATGATGATTACACCTTATTGTGTAAGTTAAACTTATTTCAATTTTCCTTTGCTTAAGAGGAAGTATTGAGGATTCTAGCCTCTTAGTGTATTGAAGTAAATTCCATATTATAATTTACATGTGTGTTGATGAATTCATATTGATATGCCATTTTAGGGATATCATAGTGAGATGATATCTCCTTATACTCAAGATCATAATATGTGATATATCAATCTTCCCAAATAAAGAGGGAGTGTTGAGATAGCTTTGATTGTATCTAAGTCATAGCTCTGGTAGAAAACAATTGATATACATATCATTTTTAGAATTAGATATTGTTGGCATGTTTGTTCTGACACATTTCGTGAGGCGATGTCTACTATAAAAAGATATCACCTATGATATAGACTTCTTGTTGAGACTTATATTATCAAAGGATAATGTATCCAGTGTGATATATATATATATATATCTATTAAGGTCTTTAATATGACATTCTAAGATTATCATGATAATGTATTCTATAATAATCCTCCTGAGCTAAGAGGGAGTGTTAAATTGTAGCTTTTGTCAGATTGAACTGTCCTAGAATTAATCCTTCAATGGTTATTGTTAATCATTAATTATACATACTCAAATAGATCTATATATATATATATATATATTGTATGCTATATATTATATATAATATATAATATATTGTATGCTATATATTATATATAATATATAATATATTGTATGCTATATATTATATATAATATATTTATATATAATATAGATATGTTATAATTAATAATGTTTTAATTAATGATTAATTAATATATATAACCATAGAGACATGTCTCTTCACAAGACATGCCTCTTGAAGATATATTTATATATCTTGAAAATCTGCAATTGAAACACATAGAATTACAACAATGTTATTACATTTGCAGAGATCCTAAATCTAACACTTCAGAACTTGGGGCTCTTTTGAATGCTAAATTTTTTTCAAAAATTACATCCCTACTAAGTTCAATATTTTTTTGACCAGGTATGAAAATCCTATATGGTTTAGATGTTTCACTATACCCTACAAAAATACCTTTCCTCCTGGAGGGTTCTAACTTAGTTCTCTTTTCTTTTGGAACTTGGATATATACAGGGCACCCAAAAATCCTAAGATGGCTTATATTGGGTTTAACCTTAGTAAAGACTTCTTTAGGAGTTTTATCTCTAAGGTAGGAGTGAGGATTTCTATTTTGAATATATATAGCAGTACAAGAGGCTTCTGCCCAAAGATAATTTTCTAGATTTTGATCAAATATCATAGCTCTAGCAGCTTCTATAATTGTTCTATTCTTACTTTCTACTACCTCATTTTGTTGTGGGTTATAAGGAACGGTATACTCCCTCTTAATTCCTGTTTCTTTACAAAACCTTTTAAACAAATCTAAGGTGTATTCTCCTCCATTATCAGTTCTAAGAGTTTTAATTTTATGTCCTGATAAGTTTTCAGTTAAGGTTTTAAATTCTTTAAACCTCTTTAGGATTTCTTCTGATTCTTTGCATTTTAAGAAGTAAATCCAAGTTTTCCTAGAGAAGTCATTTATAAAAATTATATAGTACCAGAATCCTCCAAGGGAAGGGACAACCATAGGTCCACATAAATTTGAGTGGATTAATTCCAAAACATTGTTAGTTTTTCTAGTGCTATCATGGAATGGACTTTTGGTGTTCTTACCTAGACGCATCCTTTGCATATGTTTGAGTGATCTTTATTCAATTTAGGTAAACCGGTAACCATCTTCTCCATAGTTGATAAAGTTTTGAAATTTAGATGTCCTAACCTTTTGTGCCATATTTCATTCATATCCACAGCTTCGTGAATTAAAGCTAGAATAGGTCGACTAGGTTTTGAATTTGGTTCATACAAATACCCCTTTCTTTGACCAATCAATTTTGCTTTCTTAAATGAGTTCTTAGTCTAGGTTATTAATTTACCTTCCATGAGTGCAACATTATGTCCATCATTTTCAAGTGTTGTAACTGAGATTAGATTTCTTTATATTCCTAGTACATAGAGTACTCCTTTGAGAAGAAGAGAATTTCCTGATTTTAGTTTCAGGGGGCAATTTCCTATTCCTTTGATGGAATGTGTTGAATTATCACTGATGGTGACTTCACCATTAACCTTTTCTGATATAGAGTCTAGTGCTTCTTTGTATCCTGTAATATGTCTAGATGATCCACTATCAATCACCCATGCTTTACTTGAGAATTCATTTGATAGTGACGACTACAATACACGATTCTCAGGATTATAGTTATCTTCTTCTCTAGTAATATTTGTACTATTCACTTATTGTTTAGAATTCTCAGGGCAATTAGATCTGTAGTGTCCAAACTTTTCACATTTGAAGCATTTTATTTTGGATAGATGTTTCTTAGGTTTGTCATTATTTTGATTTTCCCTTTTCTTCTTAAAATGCTTCTTCTTGCCTTTATAGGAATTTGTATTAAGAACATGAAGTTCATCTTCCGTTTTCAATTTTCCCCCTTTCTTTAGTTTTCTGGATTCTTCCTAAAGAAAATCTCCCTTAAGTCTATTCAAGTCAGGAAGATTATCTCTGACACTTACTCCTTGTGCGAAAGTTTCCCATGAATCTGGTAATCCATTTATAGCCATCAGTGTTAATTTCGTATCATTAAGGATGGTTCCTATACTTGCAAGTTCATCTCTTAGGTTGGCGACCCTTAGGAAGTAAGAATTCATTGATTCTCCCTTCTTTATTTGTATGTGATTTAGTTGCATTTTTAGTGCGAGAACTCTAATTGCATTGTTAATGTCATATGCATTTAGTAATGCATTCATTATAGAAAATGTTGTTTGATGTTTAGTTAGCATGGGTACTATATCATTTTTCATTCCATCTAATATGATTTGAATAGCTTTCCTATTTCCTTTACTCCAGATAGTTTTATGAGGTTCAATAGTGGGTTATCTGGATGCTGAATCAACATATTGTTTTACATCATTTTCTTCAAGAATCATCATGATCTTGAATTTCCAAGCATTAAAGTGTTCTTTCCCATCAAACCTATCCTCAGGTTTGATTGTGTATGCCATTGAAAATAAGAGATTGATGCTAGATATATGTTAAGTTTGATTATTTAATTTGCAGAGCATAGGTTCAACTACTAGAGCTTTGGTACCATGTAAATATTCTGCAAATTCTATCTGAATAGACTGATATAAAATCTTCTTTGAATTGGAGTTGAAGTTGATCAATTCAAAATAATATATTTGACCTTCTTAGTGAGATACAAATTCTGCAATAAACTTGAATGAGGCAAAGGATGCTAAAGGAGCAGACTTGTTCTATATTTGTATGTCCTTTATCCACATCCCTATCTCATATATATAGGGCACCTAAGAGTCATGTCTTAGGAAATGACATAACTCTTCCTAGGTCGGCCCCACAAACCAAATGACTAGTTTAACTCAGATCGTCGTCTCATGCATAATCAGGATTAGTTAGTAACTCCACTAACATACAAAGTTATGTTTAGTGTAAAGTTTACTTACAGATTTCTTTTTGCAATGCTGAAGTATGTATATTTCTTGCAAGTACAGTTAATGCCAATGAAGAATCCAAAGTGCTGCACAGTATATACAATCTGAATGCAATGATATAAATATTCCTTCAAGATCGATGTCTATATTGCCGTCAATCTGTATACATTAATCAATTTCTATGTCGCAATATCGGACGACATTCTATGTATAGAAGTCTGGACGGGTACATGGGTGAATGGGCATGTCTCCAAATGGAGACATGACCATTCATCGATGCACCCGATCGGTGGAATGGTCACACCCGATGTGATTAGTCATAACAAAAATATTGCCATTAAGACTTTAACTAAGTCCATTGCAATCGTTTAACAATTAGTATAAATACAATTGTATACAAAATTCATTTCCGAGATATTACTTCAATAATAATATGCATCGACAGTTCTGAATACTGCAATCACCATAATGAAATGCAGATTATATTCATGTAATGCAGATTATATTCATGTACATATACATATCGGTATTCAAGATATCGACATGTATATATACATGAGTATAGTCTCATGTGATCAGTGCAATTTTCTAAACCAAAGCTATTTGTATCAACACTCCCTCTTAGCTAGGGAAGACAATGCATATGAATTTTTCTCATTATAAGAAATAATATCCTCAAGATATATATAAGAAAATCAAGTCTCATGATATTCTTTTCAGTTATGGTGTGTATGGATATCAAGTCACATAATATTCACCATTTCAGATCATGGTATATCCATAGATATTAGGTCACATAATATCTTCAACAGATATCAAGTCACATGATATCCATCCACATGCTCCTTTAACTAACATTATCTTTCTTTGAATATCAAGTCACACGATATTCCTCATGACAGTAATCTAATAATAATAAAGTTGTCACCTTATATTATCAAAATCAATATTCAATTATAAAAGATTATCTCCTTAAATAATGAACATAGGGTACGCCCATGAGTCATAGAGTCACACATATGACAAAAGAGTTTACACTTTAAACATCTTTATTTAATTAATACAAATTTACAAAGTTGAGAGTCAATCTCATAAACTTACATTTCAATCAAGCTAAGTTTCTTTATGAAATGATCAACTTTCATTTTAGGGAGAGCCTTGGCGAGAATGTCAATAGTTTGATCACCTGTATTAATATATTCTAATTGCATAGCTCTTCTTTCTACCATGTCTCTTTGTTAAGGAATCTCTATATATCTGGATCTATCATGAGATATTGGATTCATAGATAACTTGATACAACTTTGATTATCACGTTGAATCATGGTAGGTTTCAAAGGTTCACCAAACAAGTTTGAAAGCAAATTTCGAAGCCACATTGCTTCTCTAGCTCCCATAGCCGCTGCAATATATTCTGCCTTAGTAGAACTTTGAGCAACGAGCTCCAAGAGATCATGGCCGATCCTAAACTAAAGCAGCATCTTGATGTGCTTTTCCAATCTTTTACACTTCCGGCCCAATTGGAATCAGTATATCCATGTAACTTCAAGCTGGTATTCTCATATTTAAGTTCATACCCAATAGTACCTTGAAGATACCTCAATATATGCTTCAAAGCAACAAGATGAATCTCACGAGATTCACACATGAATTGACTTAATGCATTCACTGCATAGCAGATATCGGGTCGAGTATTTACAATATACATCAAGGACCCAATTATCTGTCTGTATAAGGTGAGATCAACTAGCCTCGATTCAACACTTGCTTCCTTTAGCTTGTGAAGGTTGGTCTCCACGGGTGTAGACATAAGTCGACAATCCCAAATTCCAAATCTTTTCAAAATATCGATAGTATACTTCTTTTGATGTAGAAAGATATTACCAGACTTCTGACGTACTTCCAAACCAAGAAAGTAATGGAGAATTCCTAAATCCTTTATTTTGAATTCAGAAGCCAAATCTTTCTTAGATTGATTAATAAGATGTTCTTCCCTTATAATTAGAAGATCATCAACATAAAGAATTATAATTAACATATCACCTTTAGTTACTTTGAAGTAGAGATTTGGATCAGCCATGTTCTTGATGAATCCAATACTCAAAAGGTATTTGCCAATCTTTTCATACCAGGCTTGGGGAGCCTATTTAAGTCCATATAGAGCTTTCTTCAATTTACAAACTTAAGAAGCAGCATCATGAGTTACAAATCCTTCTGGCTGTTCCAGGTATACTTCTTCCTCTATTTTTCCATTAAAAAAAATATTTTTTACATCCATTTGATGGATTTTCCAACCTTTGGCTACTGTGATGGCCATTACAACGCTAACATAAGTGTACCTGATAACTAGGGCAAAGGTTTGTTCATAATCAATTCCTTCCTTTGAGAAAAACCTCTAGCCACAAAAAGAGCTTTATGTTTTTCAATGCTACCATTTGCAGTATACTTAACTTTGAAGAGCCATGTTGAAGACACAACAAATTTTTCCTTAGGTCTCGGGACTATGTCCCAAACATCATTTTTTAGTATGGATTGGTATTCTTCTGTCATGTCTCCAATTTTTGGTGACAGTTCGATTTAATTAATTTGATTAACTTGGTTGTCCAAAATAATGAATATTTTATGAGGACGAATAATTAATCATTTTAATTAAATAAATAAATGATATTAAGTTAATTACTTATAAAGTTATCAAATAAATTAATATTAAAAGATAACTTTATATTTAATTTAATAAAGTGACTTGGACTATAAAATATTTAATAAAGTCACTTAAGAGATAAGATCAAAAATGTTCTAGAAGTCTCTGGAGATGATGGAGAGAAGAGAATAAATAGGCACCCCGGGGCTCCATTCGAATCAAGCAGTTGTTTTATCTCTTTGATTTCAGATTGTGACTTAATCACAGGTGCATTGTGGAACCTAGGGTTTCTGCAATTGTCACAGTTGGCCATTGAGAATGATAACTCTCAATTGGTACGCAATTTTGAGGGTGTGAAATATCATCTGAATTATTGCAGATTGGAAGTGACATTCAGTCATTTCATCGGGGCCGAATTTGTGGCCTAAGGCCAAATTTGGAGGATCATCCTGAGAATTGATTTTTAGGATTTTAGCTATTCGCAAAGGTTTGGAGTTCAGCATCTTATCCGAGCGGGATCTGCAGCATCTAATTTGGATTGTCCAAGTGACTTGGAAAGGAAATCGCAGGGTTAGCAAAGCAAGTGATATTATTAAGTTGCGGCAGAGAGTTAGGAGTTAATTCCGAACCCAGGCCGGAGCTCACTTAGCGGCAATTTCCCTTGAGAATCAAGGCACTTTTCTTTAGGTCGGGCGAAGGTAGTAAGAAATCTGGAAACGAAATGCGGCTCAGATTATGATCTTCACCCCCGAGCCGGACAGGAGCGATCTCTTCAACAATTCATGCGGGAAGTACAGTTGAAAGCTTCTAAGATCTTTGCCAAACTCATTGGACTGGACGGCATTATTCATTGGGTCTTCATTTAATTGAGAGTTGTGTGGGATCTGCCCTCTCAGCCTCAAGAGACTGTCTGCTAGAGCATTGTCTAAAATATGTATACGTCCTGGACATCATTGCTCATAGCTGAAACAATTCATTTATGACCAGCATTCGAGCTAATTGGGAGTTGTTGGTGATCGAAGGGGCAGTGTTTTCATTGGATAAATCTGCTGCTAGGTAATTGGAGGTTTTGCATCTCGTCTTAGACCATCAGCTTTTCAAATTAGGCTGCTAACAAGGATGCAGAGGATTCTTTGATGACCATCCCTTTGACTGTGATCTCACCCGCCCAAGTACCTGCTACGGATCGAATTATGCATCCACATGTTCAGGACGGTTCATGGATAATCCGCAAACTCTGGGGCTGCGTTTACATAGCAAGGTCTGTGATCGGTATCTCAGTATTGGGAAATGAGGGGTGCATTTTCTTCATATCTGTTATGGCAGCGCTTTCCAGGTTCTTGATATTTGATTAGGAAGTTAAAGAGTGCCATGTTGTATTTTCCTTGTCAATACAATTCAATACATTCCTTAATCAATCACTGTTATTCATTAATTTGATTGTTCTAGTTAAGGAATTGATTATAAGGGTTAATTATTACCATAAGACATTGTATTGTAATCTGCAATCGGCATGAATGTAACAGTCCAGTCATTAGTAGCAGGTGGTAATAGGATTTACTGAATATTGCTGTTAGTACTAATATTGTTAGTTATATTTCACTACCTACTGAATCCATTGGGAACACTACAAAAAGTCTTCTACTACAAGCCAAGTGTTTGACGAAATGCTAAACCACTAAACGAGTTTTCTGGTGTTAAAAGAAGCAATAACACATTGGGGTTATTTCATCTTCCACCATGGCGTCTTTCCAAGCTTGATGTTTAAGTACTTCAGAAGTGCTAGAAGGTTCAAGATTCAAGCTCTCACATACGAAAGCATTATATGTCAATTTTCTAGGTGTCTTGCTTTCTCGAATGGTTCCTGAAGGGGTTGCGACTCCATCTCCTTCCTGTATTATTTTCCTTGCCCAAAGTGGCCTTTTAGAGTGATCAAAACTCTCTTCTTGAGTCTCAGGAAGGATTTCAGTTTCAGTTGAAGTCTCTTCAGGAAACTCCCTCTGAATCTCAGGAACATGAGTCTCTTCTGGAGATACATCAAATGTATCTAGTTCATCGGAGGTTTTGGCTCTTCTGAAAGCAATGTCTTCCTCAAGGATGACATATCTCTGCTTAGTTCTATTTGTTTTTGTCCAGGAATGTAGACTTTGTATCCTTTTACTATTTCGCTAAAATCAATGAGAATACCCTTTCTTCCAAAAGGTTCTAATTTAGTCCTCTTTTCCTTAGGAAGATGAACATATATAGGACATCCAAATATCCTTAGGTGACTGATGTCAAGTTTCTTAACAGAAAATGATTCTTCAGGAGTCTTATTGTCCAAATGTGAGTGAGAACATTTATTATGAATATAGACTGCTGTGTTGGATGCTTTAGCTCAGAAGGACATACTCAAGTTATGATAAAAAATCATGGCCTGAGCAGCTTCTACAATAGTTATGTTCTTCCTTTCAGTAACACCATTTTGTTGAGGATTGTAAGGGACTGTGAACTTCCTCTTAATCCCAGTGAGTTTGTAGAAATCTTTAAATATTTCAGAACTATGCTCCTTCCCATTATCTGTTCTCATAATTTTAATGTTCTCACCGAAGGAGTTCTCAGTGATAGTTTTGAATTCTTTAAATTTAGAGAGAACTTCTTCAGATTCTTTGCATTTAAGGAAGTATATCCATGTCTTCCTTGGAAAATCATCAACAAATATCAAATAGTACAAGAATCCTCCTATAGATGGTATAGACATGGGCCCACATAGATTTGAATGTGCTGGTTCCAACACTTCTTTAGGTTTGCTCAAACTATGAGGAAATGACTTTTTAGTGTTTTTCCCTAAGGCACAACCTTTACATGATTCATTGTGAATATGTTTTAACTTGGGCATTCCAGTTACTACCTTCTCCATTGATGTTAGGGCACGAAAGTTGATATGACCTAGTCTTCTATGCCATATTTCATTTGAATCAAAGGTCTCATGTACAAGTGCAAGGTTTGTCTTGGCACATAGCTCATATAAGAGTCCTTGTCATACTCCTATTGTTATGGTTGAATTTTTAGGCCATGCTAGTACTTTCCCTTCCATGAATGCAATTTTATAACCATCATCTTCAAGGGCGAATATAGATATAAAATTCCTCTTCATACCTGGTATATAGAGAACTCCAGAAAGTTGAATAGAATTTCCAGATTTCAATTTTATGGTGCAGGTCCCAATTCCTTTTATAGAGTGTGCAAAATCATCACCAATTGTAACTTCTTCATTTGTGTCTATTTTTATGTTTTCTAGATTATCTTGATATCTAGTGATGTGTCTAGAAGACCCGCTGTCAACTATCCATGTAAAGTTTACTTACATATTTCTTTTTGTTGATATTTGGCTAGATAATGCAGAATAGAAAGCATATTTCTCATATTCATTGCCTTCATTTGATTTCTCAAATTTTGCAAAAGATGCTTGAGGTTTAGATCTATTGGGACAATTTATTGCATAATGTCCATGACCATATAGACCACATCTGAAGCATTGGATTTTGGACAAGTCTTTCTTCTGTTTGGATTGTCCTTTTCCATGAAAATTTCTTTTCCTTTTGTTGTTTTTCTTCTTTTCTTTCTTATAAGCATTTGTATTAAGAACTTGAACATCTTCATCTAGGGTTTTGTGTTTTCCCTTAATCATTAATCTCGATTCTTCTTAAAGACAATCTGATCTTAAATGATCCAGTTTAGGGATTTTAGACTTAGCACTTATACCTTGTACAAAGGAATCCCAAGAGTTTGGAAGTCCTCCTAATGCTATTAAGGATAACTCTTGATTTTCAATCTCATAACCAAGTGCAGATAATTGATCTCTTAAGTCTGTGATTCTCATAATGAAAGCATTTATAGTTTCTCCTTTATTCATGCTTACACTATTCATCTGCCTTTTAAGAGCAAGTTTTCTGCCTGTATTATTGATTATAAATGCATTTTCAAGGGCTCGAAACATAGGATATATTGTGGTATATTTTGCTACAATAGGTGCTATGTGGTCTTGAACAACATCTACAATTATCTTCATTGCCTTCTCATTTTTCTCGATCCATTCTGATTTCTCAAGATCATCTTTAGGTTCCTTTTTGTCCTCTTTTACAAATGATTCCAATTTGTTTTCTTTTAACAACATCATTACTCAAAGTTTCCAGAATTCGAAGTTATCAGCACTTCCAAGGTGATGTTCGAATCTCATTGTGTTTGTAATTTTATAGGGAGAGAGGATTGTTTTCTTAAATTAAAAATCTAATTCAATAAACTTAGTGTGATCTTTCCTTAGCCAAGCTCTGATACCATGTAAAGTTTACTTATAGATTTCTTTTTGCAATGCCGAAGTATGTATATTTCTTGCAGGTACAACCAATGCCAATGAAGAATCCAAAGTGCTGTATAGTATATATAATTTGAATGCAACGATATAAATATTCCTTCAAGATCAATGTCTGTATTGCCTTCGATTTGCATACATTAATCAATTTCTATGTTGCAATATCGGGCGGCATATACTATGTATACAAGTCTGGATGGGTACATGGGTGAATTTGGAGACATGACCATTCACCGATGCACTCGATCGGTGGAATGGTCACACCCGATGTGATTAGTCATAAGAAAACTAATGCCATTAAGACTTTAACTAAGTCCATTGCAATTGTCTAACAATCAGTATAAATGCAATTGTTTGCTGAATTCATTTATGAGATATTACTTCAACAATAATATGCATAGGCAGTTTTGAATACTGCGATCACCATAATGAAATGCAAATTATATTCATGTACATATACATATCGGTATTCAACATATCGACATGTATATATACATGAGTATAGTCTCATGTGATTAGTGCAATTTTCTGAACCAAAGCTATTTGTATCAACATTTAGAACAAATAATATGCTCTAAAGAGACGCTGATCAGGCAAAAGCCATAGGGTATTTAAATATGTTAAATCCTTACGATATTAGAGCTTTGCTAGACCCGTAAGGCCAACACTTTAGACCATTATATTATTTGAGTTATTTTGGGATTAACACTATTAACTTTCTACTTCTATTATAATCTTTTAGAGATAACATAATGAAATATCAAATTAAATAACATGATATATAATTATAACAATAATAAATGAAATGTATGAGAGAATGAAGTACCATACATATAGTAGATGACTATCATTCTGTTGAGCAAGCCTTGGCATTTGGTGGAGAGGAGAAGCATTGCCATGGGCTTAACCCCCCAACGGTGGACCTTTACTTATCCTTGGACAATCTTTTTCGAGAAAGACCTTCCCTACCCTGGAGTTAGGCTTAGGGCAGCACTGTCCTACCACTCGAGCATCCCGGTGTTAGAGTGTTGGCTAGGCAGAATAGAAGGCTATGGATATCCTTTATAAACCTCTCCTCTGTCAGCTAGCATTTTGACCTCTAGTGATCGCTGTGACAAGCATGCCACTAACTATGCCTTGGCCAAAGATTTCAGTGGGCTACTAATTATGCCTAATCACCACCGCTTGACTTCACAACTAGAGTTATATTATTGGACAACCATGAGATGACTCAATTTATGCAATTTTATAATTAGATACTTTAACTTCTGATCTCATTTGTTCTTGCAAGGATGTTCGCTCCTCCCACCCTTTTGGCTTGACCTTTTTGGTCATTATGAGTGCTTCCTAGGAGATCTCGAGATTATATTCAATTTTGGTATCAATTCTATATTCAATGTCATCTATACAAAATTAGTTTCATAGGACCACTTGCTGATCTTATCTCAGAGGCATATTGCCAACATGAATAAGTCAGCATGAATAATAATATGCACAATAAGTATTTTGGTGCTTGCATAAAACATATCATATAGAGAATCGGAAATTGGAACACAAATATGGATTACTTGCAGTGATCACAGTGACTACTTATGATTTTTATAACAATATAATCAGTATACAATCCTTATGCTTGTATCATAACAAGGAATAAATGAATGCATAACCTTCTTTAAGAGATGTGCTACCTTGTGCGGATCCGAGATCATTGTTCTCATTTGGCAGGCTAAAATGATAACACTATAAGAATGATGGCAAGGAAGTTTTGGAAGATATAAGAATATATGCTAGGCTCTTGAAAAAATACGGAGCTTTCTCCCAATGAAATCTTTTGTTACAGCCGCCCTTGGCTTATTGCCGTGAGATATAATGAAATCACAGAGCATGAAGGAGTGCTTGGTAAAAAGGGATGCTTGCATAGTCTTGGTGAGAACATAAGTAACAATCTTGCAAATGCATGCTCGGTTACAAGAAATGGCTAAGGTGGCAGGCTTAAGGCTAGATATTGGTTCCTGTTAGAAACATTAATCTTCCCTTGGATGTATTTAATTGGGATATTCCAAGGATCCCTAAATGTAGTTTGTCCTATTGTACACATGTGGAGGACATGTCATTATTTGTCCTTTATTCCACATGTGAGGACAACTCATTTTTATAATTCCTTTATTAAGGAATTTAGTTTATCCTCCTTAAGAGGATTGTGACACTTTGCACACACCTATTATGAATGTGGCATTCATAGAAATGGGAGTTACACATGTGAACACGTGCAACTCCTTTCTCATCTCTTTAAAAGAGATGCTCCTCTTTCTTTCTTCTTTACACATCACTTTGATGTTATTGTATTGAGCTATTTTTGCTCCAACACTCTCTCTCTCTCTCTTCTCTAGGCAAATTGCCTTCATTCATAATACTCACAAGGCGTTTTCTTTGCTTTCCCCTTATAAATCCTTGTCTCCATTGTTGAACCATCTTGGTGTATGCTCTTGGATTTTGCTTATCTCATGGTAACATTGTTTCACACTTAACTTTCTTGGATTATTTCTCATTCCTTGCTCTATCTTATCGTTTCTTTCATGGTATCAGAGCTTGGTTAGTAATCCTCGTTTTAAGTTTTGTGTTGAAGGTTGCCATTCATTGGAGCACACCTTATTTGGAGACGTTATTGAGAGAAGAAGTTTGTGTTGTGGTTGTTTGCTCATTCTAACATCTTTCTTGTGCAGGTTCTATTGTATCATTCTCTATCATTGTTTACTAACCCTCTTTGGAAGGCTTGCCGCCAAAGGGTTTTCCGTTCAAAAAAATTTCAAATTTTTTTTTGCCCTTGTTTTGGAAGGCGTGCCGCCAAAACAAGAAGCATTTCTTAAATAGCACTCATTTATTATTATTGTGCAATTTTGTAAGATTAATTATCACTATTTAAATAAAAAAAGTCCCTATTATTATTATTGTAGGGAATACTTAGGTTTTCTTATTATTTTTTATCCTTCATTCAATAGACCTATTTCAAAATTTAATTTATTTTTTTTCTTCATCTCTTTTGAAATTTATAATATATATATATTTTTGAAATTTAAAAATTTATTTTAATCTATGAGATTTCAAAATTTTAATAGCTAATTCTTTCCAAATCTACATTCAGTTTTTTTTAGAATCTTACATTTCTTGTTACTCCTGCTTTGTGCCTTTTCCAACTCAGGTTTCTAAATCTCATTAGTGATTTTAAATATTTCTAACATTTTACACATTCCATTTTACTGTATTTTCTTTAATCTTTGTCTCTGCATGATCTTCAGATGTATGTTTTCTAATTTCTTCTGAGCGCTGCTTGTAAACATTTGATACTTTTGCTGTTTTTAATCTTAGTAATGTAATTTTTTTTGCCTGCAACCTTTGTGAGATTCGATCACAATAGTTACCATCTAAGAAATCTGATCGCCATTTTCATTATGGATCCCTAAGTGGCTTATTTCTCTAAGATTACCGCATGCAACTGCTGTGTGATCTCATACGCAGAATTGAAGGCAAACTTCCAACGGAGGTAAACATTTTCATTCTTGCATGATCTCTTGCGTGATTCTCTGGTCTGTTCTTTTTTGTAATATCATCCCTGCCGCACTTAAGATTTAGAGCCGTTTTACCTTTCACCGTCTTCATAGAGCAATCCATCGCCTCCGTTCTTCCCCTCAACCGTTTTACCCTTCACCGTTCTCTTTCCCCGACCCGCTATTTCTCCGTTGCCAGATCCTTTTCTCCCAATCGCTAGACCTATTCTTCATCCGTGAATTTCGATTTAACTAGATCAAGGTCGTCGAAAAGAAAGTTTCAGGCTCGATCCCCGGTCTGTTCCGTTCCTCCAAAGGCATTGCAGAGAGCTGTTTCTTCAAAGATATCTCTTTGCAAAAGATGGGCGTAACAAATCCTTGGAGGGGCCCTCTTGGCCGTGGCTTAGTTGGAGTCAACACAAATTTCGACTCGTTTAGCGCTCTAGTCATTGTGAGATTCGTATCTGCCTTATTCTAACGCATTTGTCGTTCTGACGTTCTAACGCATCTGTAGTTTTAATTATTACATTTTTTTTAATCTAGTGTTTTTCAATCGCATGTGAAGAGTTTTACTAACGTTTAATAAGTGTCCTGCGTCTCTCTTTCCTAACATTTGGATAAAAGCGATTATTATTTTTAGTTAGTTTGCATGCTGTTGTTTTTTGCTTTTTAAGGAAAAAAGTATTACTATTTTTAAAAAAAAATAGTATTAAGGGTTGTCATCTCTTAAGTTTTTTTTACCTTTAGCAAGATAAGCATAAAGTTCTAGTCATTATTATAACTCAATAGATTCTTTTTTAAGCAATTCTTTTTAATCATTATATAACGCATATGTTTTTTTTGTTTCAGACTAATCATTTTTTCTAACGTTTCTCTATAGCGCTGTATTATTTTTTTAATTCCTTCTAAAACTTAATCATAGTTTCTTCTGCAAGT
This sequence comes from Cupressus sempervirens, assembly GCA_028749045.1. Classification (NCBI taxonomy): domain Eukaryota; kingdom Viridiplantae; phylum Streptophyta; class Pinopsida; order Cupressales; family Cupressaceae; genus Cupressus; species Cupressus sempervirens. The sequence goes on from CM053783.1 coordinate 594,312,794, forward strand.
TTTTTTTAATTCCAGTTAATTTTTTCAATCATATTTCTATTAGGGGGGACATTTTTTTTCCCATAAAAATGTCAACCTTAATTCCAGAAATAAAACTTAATCATACTAATTATCATTCCTGGAAAACTCACATTTCGTTCATTTTTCGTTTTAAACACCTCTTTGAGATAGCCACTGATCCTTCTGTTGAACTTGGTTCAGCGGCTACTCAAGATGAAAAAGATACTTGGAAACTTAAAAATGAAGAATCTTTAGGTTTAATTGGTATTTCCATTATTCCAGATTTATATGTGTTAATTGCACACTATTCTAAAGCTCATGATGCCTGGTTAATTTTGCAAACCAAGTATGACAGTGGAGATGAATATCGCAAAATACAGTTGCAGGATCAACTTGAAGATCTTAGGTATACAGATTTTAAGACTATGGATGAATTTTTATTGAAATTTGATTCTATTAAAAGCCAAATTATTGCTTTAGGAGTTCAATTAGATGACATTCGTTTAATTCATATTATTCTTAAAAAGTGTCTTCCTAGACAGTTTCAACAGTTTATAACTAATGTTCATGCACAACTTGCTATTCCTACATTAACTACTCAGTTAACTTATGTTATTTTTCAAACTTTATTAAGACAGGAAGAAGCTAAGCTAATTCAGTTTGGTACCCTTAAATCAACTGAACATGCATTTATGTCTCGGAATTCAAATACTAATAATTTTCGTTCCAATAATAATAATAACAAACACTATAATAATAATTCTAATAATTTCAATAATAAATCTCATGCCAAATATAACAATAATAACAATCACCATAACAATCATCATAATAACAATCGTAATAATAATAATCAAAGGAATCATTCAGATTCCAAACCACATTGTTCTTATTGTGGCAAAGATGGTCATGTTGTCAATAACTGTTTAAAAAAGCAAAATGATAAAAAACCTATGAACAAGAGTAACCATAATCAAAAATCAAATCATAAAAAAGGTAATTCTAATGGTTCCACTTCTCGTCATGCTTTTACTTGTAGCTTTAATATTTGTAGACCTTTAGAGTGGATTGTTGACAGTGGTGCATCACAACATGTAACTTCTCATAAAGAAATTTTTGATTCTCTGCAACCTGATATTGCTAACATTCCTATTCAGTTAGCTAATAATCAGAGTTGTAAAGTTGAAGGTTTAGGTGATGTAACTATTCCTAATGGTAAATTGCATGATGTATTGTATGTACCTGATCTGAAAACTAATTTGCTTTCTGTTTCACAGTTATGTCAGGACTATAAAGTTGAATTCTATAAAGATACATGTTATGTCATAGATCCTCAAACTAAACAAGTGATTGCTCATGCTAAATTGGATAATGACAACTTATTTAAATTCCATGAATTTGCTAGCTCACGATATTATTTACATACTTCTATTGACTTCAATATATGGCATGAAAGACTTGGCCATTTAAATTCGGATTATATTACTTTAATGCAAAAAAGCAATATGGTCGATGGCTTGCCTCACATTATTCCTTCTAAGATTGCTTGTATTGGTTGTATGAGTGGTAAGATGTATAGGGAGCCCTTTCCAAGTGGAAAATCATGGCGGGCAACTCATAAGTTGCACCTTGTCCATAGTGACCTTTTGGGCCCCATGGAGAATAACTCCATCCAAGGTTCTCGGTATGCACTTACCTTTGTTGATGATTTCTCTAGACGAACTTGGATCTATTTTTTGCATAGCAAGGATCAAGTTCTTGATATATTCATTTAATTTCAGTTATATGTTGAAAGGCAATCTGGTTTTAAACTTAAAATTCTCAGAACTGATAATGGAAAGGAATATGTGAATAATGCTTTTCATTCTTATTTGAAATCATGTGGAATTAAACACCTTATACACCATAGCAAAATGGTGTGGCGGAAAGAAAGCATCAGACCATTGTTGAAATGGCTAGATGCATGTTGCATGCTAAGAATCTGCATTATAAAACAAGGAGCGGAAACACAAGCAATGATGGTGCCACTTTGGGTGGGTACAAATATTATAGAAGAGGGCAAAACAAGAATATCAACAACAATACCAACAATAATGAGAGTTGTAGCCGAATTCAGTATGATGCAAATGGTTGTCGGATGGTTCAATGCTGAGCATGCAATTTGTGGGGCCACTTTGCACGGAACTGTATATCAGCAAACACACCAAAGTTGTTATGCAGATGGTGCGGTCCTGGAGATCATAAAGATGCCAAGTGCTCGAAATCAGGAGTGAATTTGATCAGCATCAGTGCGGATGAAGAAGTTTTGGCAATCACTCGTATACAAGAAAAACTGTACCCTGACCTGATGGAAGAAAAGAAGAGATTGGAAGAAGCGCGGGTGGAAATTGAGAAAGCAACGTAGGCAGAGAAATCACAATTGAAGGACACTACTGGTACCTCAACGAGGAACTGCACAGAACAAAACATCATATGACAGGTATTACAAACTGAAATACCAATCATGATAAATGATCTGATCCTCACAATGCCTCAACTATGGGCAACACTCACGAACATAGCCTTGACTGCTAAACTACTAGGAGAACATGGAAGGGAAAAGGAAAGCGAAGCAAGTACAACGGACCCAATGCTGCTAGCCCTCACATTCAGACATCTGGCGGTTGTAGAGATGAGTATATTAGGAACAATCCTTTCAGACACAATTGTGGACGGAGGTTCAAGGGTAAATATCCTACTAGAAGATTCCTGGAAGAAGTTGGGACAATCGACGTTGTGGCCACCTACGTTCCAATTACTAATGGTGGACCAACACGACATTAAACCTCTTGGCGTCTTGATGCTACAACTAGTGACTATTGGAACACAACCATTCCTACTCGATTTTGTCGTCATCTCGCTGAAGAGGGGAGGATATGACGCCATTTTGGGCCGAGGATGGCTCATACAAGCAAAGGTTAAGCATGACTGGAAGAAGAATACACTATCAATGGAGAGCAAAGAACGAAAATTCATTATTGATTTACATGCACAAATGGTGGGCGAAGAAGTTGTATCATTTGATTCTGAAGAAGAGGATGAAGGAAAATAGTGATTAGAAACCAATGAGGAAGGAGTCCTATGGTTGGAAGGTGGATCGACGGACGATGATTTGGATTCAGTGAATGACCTTTTCCATTGGCAAATGGAGGATTACGAGCTCTTTCTGAGTTGTAATATGTTAAAGGTCGACGAAGGTGAGAAAAAAGAGGGAAATGAATGTCCGAAGGAATACAGAGAAGCGAAAGAAGGAAAGGCGGTTATGACAAAAGCTGAAGGGAAGAACATAAAGTTCGAGCCCAGAAAAAAGAAAGATTCCATCGTATGGTACATAAACAAACTGCGCAGAAAGAAAATGTTACATCGAACCATGGATATAGTAGAAAGGTGCTGGCAACAAGGAAAACACATCATACGGTCTGCACAGGAAACAAAGAGGAAGGGTTTAATAAAAGCTTCGGCAGTACGGAGTGAAAGTTCTAAAATCAAGAATAAAGTTAGTGACGACAAGAAGTGACAACTGACAGAATTCATGGTACCAAGTTTCGAGAACGAACTAGGCGATATAGAAAACTTGAGGGAGAGATTGTGTAACTTAAATAAACTTGATGAGCGACAATTGTAGGCACAATGGGGCACGAAGGTGATACAGAATAGGCGCAAGCGTGTCATGATAAACACCTAAAGCTAAACAAGTTTCAACCGGGACAGCTGGTGTGAAGTATAGCGGACAGAACGAAATCAAATCGGGGAAGTTTAAAGTCAAATGGGTCGGGCCATACCAAATCCGGGAAGTAGGTGATAACAGAGCAATAAAGCTATGGACATTGGACGGGCAGGAAATTCTGGAAACAGTGAACGGTTCCAAGTTAAAAATGAGTGATGGGTTGGTAAAATATGAGTGCCAGATAATCTTGATGGTGGTGGTGATGGGGGTGGTGTTTGCCAATGACGCTTCTCCTTACTTTCTTTCTCAAAGCTCCAAATACTAACTACTCACTGGTCTACTCCCACTCCTATGAATGGAAAGATTAGCAAATGGATAGGGATCGAATCTAATGAAAGCTAACCAACGGCTTTACCTCCATAGATGCAATGATTCAAGGGAAAAGTGACTAGATTACCACGCAAGGCTTCCCAACAAGCCGCTAGGATGCTAGTGGCCTAGTTATAGATCCCTATCAAACATCCACTAATATCACCATGCAACTATTCATCTATTCTTACTAAGAAACTTTCTCAAAATGAAATCTACTTTAACAACTTCAAAAGAAATTTAACTTTTAACTATTGGAAGTAGAAACCATGCAATAACACCAAATGTTCTTAATCACCATGCAAGTCACAACAATGATAAAGAGAAACAATTTTGGTATTATCTTAGCAACAATTTTCTCCAACCCTTTTCAAATGAGAGAAAATGGCCTTATATAGAGGCCAAAATTACAGCCAATGGTAGAGATTAAGAGGCAAAACCAAAGATCCAAGTTGGATCCTATAAACCCTAATTAGGGTTGCCACCCCATTAGGCAATGAGAAGATGCCACCTCATCAATGGACCGATGAAAAAAAAAGAAAAAGTGGCAACCAATGAGAAGGCACCAAAATGGTAGCCAATTAGAATCAGACACCTATCCTACCCAAGAAAAAGGAGAATTTGCCACTTGGGCTTACATCAAATGATTTTCTAATATATTTCTACCCTTTTCTTTCATCTTTTTAGCCAAAGTGATGAACTTGGCTAGCTTGTCGTTGACTTAATTCATGGGAGGGCAAGGTGTATGTTTCATCTTGAGCTCAACTGAATTCATCATGTTGCTTGTTGCTTGCAGTGTTTTCTCATGATCCTTCTCATATTCATTCGTGTATCCGATAAAGGCATTGAGGAAGGCAAGGGTGCCCAAATGTTTCTTCTTGATGGCAACCTTCCTCAACTTATCCAATCTTGTTCCAAATTCTGTCTCATTGATGTTCTCCTCTTGTTAACTATTCTTTGCTGCTGGCTACTGCCCTCACCTTTCTGTCTGACTGATTCTGCTGGACCTTACATTGGTTTCATCTTCTCATAAGTAAGGTGTACCCTCTGACTTTGTAATTTCCTTAACTTCGCGTTGTATCGCAACTCAATGTGCAAATCAACTGTTCTTATAACTGCCTCCAAGGAAGGATCCTGGTGATCATCCCAATCCACTGGATTCAACTCCGTTCCATCCACTGTATCATAATCTTCTCCCAACACATTTTCATCATCTTCTAGTTGATTGGGAATATCAAGGCCTCTCCATCTGATTGCCCTCATCATGTTCACTGACAATCTTGAGAAAGCTATCTTTCTCACGTGAAAGTCATCTTGTGCATTGTCCTAGAAATCCTCCTTAGTAGGAACATGTTTGAATGTATTTCCATGAGATGCTTTGATAAGACCCTTAGGATCAAATCCTTGCCTTGCTCTATACCATGCTAGATGATACCATTCCAATTCTTTCTTCGCAGCTGCAAAGGCGATAGGATTGGGGCAACTATCATTGCCAATTCCAAATGAGAAGGTAATCTCTATCTCACCTTTAAGTTTCATCATTTTGTCATAATGCTCAAGTTACCTTGTCATGTCCCCTATTTTTTTAATAAAATTCAAAAATATAATGAGTCAAAGAAATAATAAATTTTAAAAGAGAACATAATATTATAATAATTATGTTGATAATAATATTATAATATGATAGTAGCCAAGAAGGAATAATTAACAAGAAAACATAATAATAATATTATTATAGTATTATAATAATATTATTAAATATATTATGATAATGTTATAATAATATCAAGAAGGAATATCATAATAAAGATGATTATAATAAAATATAATATTATTAAAAAGGTGATATAAGATAATGTTAATCAAATATAATAAAAATATGATTATAAATATTAATAATTATAAATACAATCTAAATTATAAATATAATTATAATTGAACAATTATTAAATTAATATTAATAATTGTTTCTGATCGGTCATGTCTTTTGTAGATTAAAATGGACTGGGTATATAATGGAGAACAAATTTAAAAAGGGAGGCATTATAAAATATATGGCAACTCTGGGAAACGATGAATATCATTAAGGTTTTTAGAATAATGTTCCTATTTCCTAAATGGAGGAACTGGGGACATTACATGCCTAGCCAACTCCATCAAAACTACCTTGTCGTGTGGGTACCTTGGAAGTCTCTTGGGACATACCGTGCTTCCTCCTACTCTAATATATGCGAATTGCGGAAATTGGATGAACCAACTTCCATACCTCTTGACTTTTGCTTTTGCTTCTGATGAGAGTCTCTTAGCAGGTGTCCCTTATAGTATCCGTACCGTTTAAATGGAAAAGGCGTCACAAAGCATTTTATAATCCTTGGTGTTGTGCAAATGAAGCTGTGGATAGCACTCATGCACCAAACATTGCCCCGACCCATTGCCAATTACTCCTAAGGTCTTAAGTCCAGGATTTTCATATAATCTTGCAATCAGATAGAAAAGATAGGACCCCATGTAGAATTGCTTCTGATTTTGTACGGTCCTAAGTTGCAATTCTAAATTTTCTCTTATGATTCTAGCCCAATCAAATATTCTTTTTCCATTTTCAATTTCATTAATAAAATAACACATCCTGTTCTCAAATTGCATACCTTGAACTAAGCCCATGATTCGACTGAGAAGCATAATGAGATCGTCATACTCTGATTTGAAATTTGACACTGTGAGCCTTGATGATCTGGTAACTCCCTTCTTGCCTTCGTGTAACCAATTCTGCTTTAGATGAATGAAGAAATCCCCCTGATTATCCTAAAAAGACTTGGCCACTTGATCCATCATTACCACTATCATGCCTTTGTACTGGGGGATATTAAATGCTTCTTCGACCACTTGTCCACCGATGTTGGCCAACACTCTCTTCCCTTCATCAAAAATGATGGACTTGGTAACAATATCGAATCGGGATGCATACTCCATTATCAAATCTGGACAAGGCAAGCTAGGAGGGAAGGCCGTCGCGTGTACAATTCCGCTTTTGTAGATTTTCTTTGCCACGGGGGATTGCCCTTCCTTCAATCTGTCCTTTAATTGGATCATGTTCACTGTGCTGATATTGATGTCACTTATTTGCCTCACTTTTGAGAAGAAGGTGGTCTTAGGCATCATGTCTTCCTTGTCTTTTTTGGTATTCGTTCCCTTTGGGTTCTTGCTTGCACTAACATCTACCATCCTAAACACTTATTTTTGCCCCTTCGTTCCAAGTGATATGGACTACACTTATCGATCTCGAACCTTCTTTCTATTGATGGAATCTAACTTATTTCTGCCTCGCTAGGTCCTATCTCTACACTTATGAATCTCCAACCTTCAACCTAGGGGTGGTACTACCACTTATTTCTTCCTCTTCGTTACCATAGGATGGACTACACTTATATCTTCCAACTTCAACCTAGGGTGGTCTAGCTTATTTCTGCCTTGCCAAGTGTCCTATTATGAAATCTACACTTATCTCTCCAAACTTCAACCCATCAATGGGATGATGAATGCAATAAGAATATAAGAGAAACGAAACCAAGCAAGAACAAGGAGTGAAATCCGCCTTTGAACCAATTTTCACCTATAAAATGAATAGAATTGCAACTTAATTTTGTCTTTACCAATAACGGGGCCTTCTTCGAGTTTGGATCAGACCTTAGAAAATTCAAGCCTCCTTGCAAAAAAAAAACTCAGAATTTTGATCTCTTGAAATCGCCCAAATTTGCCAAAAATCAGACTTTGGACCATGTATCCTCTACCAAAAAAAATTGCTAAAATTTAGGGCAAAAATTCATAGCCTTTTAGCAAAAAAATCAAACTCTACAAAATCACCAAGCAAGAGAAAATTTTAGATCTAACTCAAATCGCCTAGGGCAGAAATTGCAGCCCTTTATAGAAGAAGAAAAGATGCCAAACAATGAAAATATCTGATTCAAGGAAAATCGCCAAAGTCTGAAAGCTGCCTCTCTTCAGAAAAATCGCCGAGTACATGAAAGCTGCTTCTCTTTAGAAAAATCGCCAAGTGCATGGAAGCCTCCAAGAAAAAATTGCCAACATAGAAGAAGAAATGAGATTGGAATGAGGAGGTGAGAGAGGGGGGAGCCCTCTTATACCACAATCTCCTTGCTCCCTCAAGCTGGCCGACTAGCCTTGTAGGAGAGAAAACTTTAAATTAGTGCTTCATTAATGGTCGAAATTTAAATGCCATGCTAAAATTTATTTTTCCCATAGTGAAATTTGCCCATTTAATTGCCAGTTGTGACCAAAAATTGCAAAATAAAATTAGGGAAGCCTTTGAGATGTTAAAATTTTCATTTAATAACATTTTGGTAGTTAAAATATCATTAAAATCAGATTTAGCAAGCTAAAATCGATTTTCAATTGTAATTTACCAATCTCTTTTAATATTTTTAAAATCTTCGAGGCAATTTTTTTAAATCAATTTAATGCAAAATTTTGTAATTAAGTCCACTTTCCATTTTGCAATGCAATTCTAATTTTTAACTAAAATAAATCCTTTCTCTACCATTCAAAATTGATTTTTCCAATTTAATTTCACTGTAACAAAATTTCCCTTTTACTGAAAAATCAAGATTTTCCAAAAGAATAAAACCCAAAAAAAAAATTCATTTTGAAAATGCTTAAGTCTATACAATTATATCCAATTTTCAGAATTCATCTAAGTCCCAAATTTTTTTGCAAATTTATCCTGCCGAATATTGTTCTAGCCATCGAAAAATATGTTGCCTTTGAAATTTGTTTGGCCTAAGGATAAAATTACATGCCCCAGAAAATCAAGTTAAGACCAGGTGGCGAAATAAATCCAAACACCTCCCTCTTGGCCCGAAGGCGTCCAAAGTGTAAAATTTTCAAATCGAAATCTTTTGGACAACTCCAAAAAACTTGCTAAGGCGACGAAAAAATTGTCAAAATCTGCGAAAATTGCCAAGGCTTTCCCGAAAAAGAGGGTCCCCAAAACTTTTGGGGCGATGGTGTGAAAACCTCACAACATAAAGTAGTTGTGAAACTGTCTTGACGTGATTATGAAAAGTAACATACCTTTATTAGTAGAAAAGATCTCTCCTTCCATTAAGTAACAATTAGTTACGATTGCAGTTATATTCATCATATTTGTTGATTGTATACTCCTTCAATTGTTAGTTAAGATATTGCAGTTAATCTGATTATAACCGTTAATCTCTTTCATATGAACATGTAAAATAACTGTTATAACTGTCTTAGCATGCTCATGAATATGGAAAAGTAATCTTGTTCAATGATATGATAGTTGTTAGCTAAGGCTGGGAAAAAGGGGATGTTACAAAGTTAGTGTGCAACTGGGATGAGTGCTTAAATGTGCTAGAGTTGATAGGGAAAACGTAAACAGGTGGATTGTAGCAATTAAGGAGACCATCATTTTATGGGTAAGTATTTTTAGGAGAGAGATCAATTAATGACGGGTATTTCACTCAATATCAAAAGAAGCAAACCATGCAAAGACAATAATCCCCACCAAATCACTCATTGATATTTGGTAACGATGGTTAAAGTGTAGATCGACTCAGGTTAGGAAACTGATTGCATGGCTATCACATTCCGATAAAGAGTGCAACGTAATACAAGTGCATGCGATTAGTCAATTATTATATGTATACAGAGTGTTCAGATTCAGATTAGCATCATAATTGACCAAGTATGATGAAGTTATAAAGACAAAAATGATGATAACCATCACCGTAATTACCGCAGATAATACAAGAAGGCTTCGATTGTCAATACCCATTCCTAGTGATACAATTACAAATAAAGGTTGATATTTCTGCGATTTACTTGGTAATGTAAACTCCTGTGCAAATAATTATTATAAGAGAGGCATCTTTCCATTATTATTGTTATGATGAGATGTGGCTATTCCATTGTACCTCCTCACCTTATCGATCGTGTATATATATGGATATCATATTTTTGCAAGAGGCATTATTGAATATAGAATATAGACTTGACAATATATAACAGTTCCTTGTGGACTGCTTTGCTAGAGCAACCGATTGCCAAAAACAATTAAAGGTGCAGGCATTGATATTTATATTAGAGATGGCATCATCGAGAAGCATTACCAAGTGAAGATATATTAGAGACAGCTTCATTAACAGCACATAGAGATGAAGATTGATCAGACAGATTGTACAATATCCATTCATGTTGTACTCGATAATCTCTGCAAATAGAGATAGCATTGCGGTTATAGTAACCTATATATGCAGCATTGATCAAAAGCACATATCAGAGACAACCATTCAGGTTAGTAAACATATATTTCATTGCCACATCACATACAATATTTGTGATTGTCGTCATGCAAGATTGTAATTGGCTGGAAGCATATACATTTGGAAATAATAACTATTTTCATAATAATTCAGTGTATGCATTTGGAATATCTATTTATTTCCATTGTACTTAGCATCTACAATTGGAATCAAATATCAAAATGCAGTATTTTATGATCATAGAATTGTGGAAATCCTTGTAGTGTCTCAAATCACATAAAATTGAAATTACAATGCCCTTGATGTGTGATACAAATGAATTTTCATTATATTAAGGGAAATTCTAGATATTATTTAAATGCTCATTCTAGGGGGAAAAAAATTCAGAATGATAGTTTTTCTCTCTTAATTTTCTTTTAACTTTGGTAATTGGTATGGATCCAGATCTGTGATTTTCTGTCTAAAAATAATATTTGCTTGGGTAGTTCTAATACATTCTAGCAGATGAAAAATGCATCCACAAATATCTCTGTTTCTTTTATTCACTATGGAAAGATCCTATTGTGTGTTGTCATCACTCTTACATCCTCAAATTTTGTTGAGATTTCACAGGGGATTTATTTTATTATATTCCATATACTTAAAAAAACATTGTTTAATGGCACTGGTTTACAGAGAAGTATACTATGTGGTGAAAGGATTAATTCTTAGGACCATATACAGCTGCATGTTTGTTAATATAATAAAATGAAAATATTATAAAAGTAATTCTATTTGGTATGAATCTTGAAAAAATAACTATATATGTTAAAAAAAAAACCATGTATGTTAATATATCTAATTTTTGTGTTTCTATAGGCTATTTGGACTGGTATATGACCTCTGTTCTATTTTCCTTCCGTCCTCTGAATTTCTTACTGTTATTCTTTATATATTCTATTCAGTTTCACTGCATATTTTAGGAATAATTCAAATTTAGAAACAAGGAATTTCATGTTGTATTTCTAATTGAGTGTAACTTATCATTACAGAGGTTCCAAAATGGCTTCTTGAAGATGATACAACCGTTGTGCAGCTTTCGTCAACATTTGCTGATGCTCTTGCTCTGTGTGGTAAGTGATTGTGAGAACCCCAAGTGGTTTTGAAGGATTATATTTTGTTAAAGGTCTACAATATCTTTAAACAAAAGATCAAGAGTTAAAGAAATCAACTATAGAATATGTGAAGTAGTTCTGGCGATTCACATTGTGAGACACATTGTAACACTAGATTACAATAATGTCAGATTGCTGTGATGAATAATTTTTATTTAGCTTTCTAGTTTGATACTATTGAAATGAATTAACAAGCTCAATTATTTTATGTTGAATCTAAGATATCTTAAATGTTTTAAATCATCTCTTTCTCATAACTAACCCATCTTTTTCAAAATTATATTGAATTATTTCGTTGATTGAGATTTCAACAAAATAGATTGTTAGTTGTACTTTTATCAGGAAACTGAGATATTTTATTCAATATGATATCGAACACATTTTCTTAAAATTATGAGACTTGGATAGAGGGTGAATTTTTAAAAAAAAATGTTGATTGGAATATAGATGGTTAGGTGGAGCTTTCTTTATATGTTATAATATATTGATTCTTTGGTATTAAATTTGTTATTCTGATTTTCTTTTATTGCTATTTATATGCACACCTCCATCAAGGAGATCATGAAGGTTCAAGCCCTCTTTTTAGGTGTAGTTGGTTAACTCAACACATTCAATGCTTTATAAATACAGAATTATTACTGTCTAATATAATTTAAGCTTTAGTTGTTTTTTGGCAACAAAGATAAAGAAATATGATCATTTTTCTCTTAGAATATAAGGTTGTAATCAACCCTTGCCAAACTTGATGTACAAAATATCAAGATAAGGGCAGACTTTTTTAGGTTAAACATTTTGACTCTCAGCAATGTCTTCTCCCCTTTCCAGAACTTAAAAGACTTAATAATGTTTTAAGCTGTCATATTCCTGTCAAATGACCCATAAAAATGACTCATAAGAGGCTGGTGGTCAAATGAATGATAATCATGAATGTGAGAAGATTATGACAAAGGCAGTGGTAATAGTTTTCTTTTACGCAAAAATGGACAGAGCCATTAAATATTTTATTAATAATAGCTAGTTCGATGACTCTGCAGGGAAAGAACTAGTAAGAAAGCCCTGCTTCCAACTCACAGTACAATAAGACAGAAAGCTACAAGAATAGCCAGATGGAAAACAGAAGACAAAACAAATCCCAACAGGATAATAATAGTAGACCATGAGTATACCAAATTGGGAAATAACATGAGAGAATATGTAGAAGACAAAAAGGTGTTGCTCTTCAAAAGATCTGCCAGGAGCTGTGATGTGACTGAATATCAGATGCCACCCCAGAATTCATTCCTCCAAATCATCAGAGGGCTGTTTGATCTCAAAATCTGCACTCCAACAAAAAGATTAAAAAGTTGCGGCAGTACCTTCACCATTTTGAAGAGAGTAAGACATTCCAAGAATCTCCAAAATGACCTCAATCAATAACGTAATGATAAACTGGAACGAGGCTGCTGAGATATCAACCTGGGTCTTAGGACAAATCGTCCTTCGAATGCAATAATATTAATCAATAGGATGCCACCCACACATTCTTCGACATCATACAATGTCCTTTCAAATAAATGACAGCATATGAGAAAGGACATCATTTAATTATAATCTCAAACCAATTGTAAGAACTCTGCACTTAATCTGAACTTGAAATCATAACACCCCAAAAGTTCCTGACAGCTGCTCGGCAAAGATTTGTACTTGCTATTCACCAAGATTCTAACAAGCTGATAAGGCTTCATGCTCAACTAACTTACCAGTTTCCTTGTGTTTTTTAACAAAATCTGTAGGGCGTAAAGAATCCACAAATAATCTGTCACAGCCCCAATTAGCAAGAAGATCCGCGGCGCGATTACCTTTATGCATAGTAGGTGAAATGTGATCATCTCAAAAAGAATAGATTGTAGGTGAAATGTGAGCATCTCGAAAAGAATAGATTAACTTCCATATTCGCAGCAAAATATATTCTAGTTTCCAATTATGCAAAGATCTTTTGATGCGCAGAGGTAAGAGTTACTGGTTTAGGAAGGGATAATTGGCATAATCTTAAGATTTTAATTTTCCTAACAAAATGATATGATGAAGAGACACGGTTATGGAAAAGACATGTCTTCGGAAATACAATCCATCCCCTCTAATCATGCGGGATATATCTATAGAAACTGAATTCAGTGATTGATGATGGCCAAGGAAGAGAAGTAGACATTAGAAATGAAATATACAGTTTCTACTTATTATCATCGATCTTGTAATGTCCTCTTTTTGGGACATTAGAAAGTTTAAAGACATATTTATATAATATTAAAATTGACAATGAGAGCGTGGGTTAAAATTATAGAAGATCAATTTTGTATTATAAAGTGGGCTAAAAATGACAAGGAGAGTTAAGACGAAAAGACTGGAAGGGAGTCAAAGGGTCACAACTTTGAGAATTAAAAGGAGAAAGACTCATTCATTTAGATATGCTTGGTTTATGATTCAAATTTCAGTTTCTCTCTTGTGAGAGTTATTCAGAAAGCTTCAGCTTTCATCCAGTGTGAGGATGTAGCCCCTCGTGCTAGTAGACAGTGGACGCAAACCCATTGTCTGTGGAGATGTCACATCAGATGTCTCGCATTTGCTTACAGGTTATTTTCTCTGTAGTCCAATCCAATTGTAAAACTGTGTTTAAAGATTGGGGCTTTTGAATAAAAGTTATTGTATTGTTGTTGTATAATGCAATAACATGTAAGGTATTTTATAAGAATCTATTGGTTTATATTGTTGTTTCGTAATGTATCTGACTATGTTTTAAGTCTTGAATAAAATTTTGAGGAAGAAACCGGGTGAATATCTATTGGGGATATTTCAGTGGTATCAGAGCAGTGTATCCTGCCATCCTGAAGGGTTGAATATGCAAGAATGAAATATTCATAGATCAAGTTAATTCGGAAATATCTGTCAAAGGGATTTAATTGTCTACAATATATTACTTTGAATACTACATTCAAAATATTGATGGAGAAGCAACATAGATGTTGAATTTTGTTTGAAAAGCTTATAGTGATGTATTACCAAGTGGAAGAATTGGTATGCTTTGAAGCCTGGTATTTTATGCTAATCAATTTAAAGTGGGCAAAGAAAGTCTTTTCATGCACAAAATATTAAAATTTCAAAGGCTTTATCATTATCGTCATAGAGAAATATTGATGTCGGCATGGATATGTTAATTTATTCCCGTGAACACCTAATAGGCCTATGCGGCAGCAAAACAATATCAGTTGTATGGTGAGTTACATTTGGCAGAACATGTGAATGATAGTAATATTAAACGCTTTAAGCGCTTCAAATCTATGAAATGATTCACTGTGGAGGAACAAGACTACAGTTTGCTAAAGGGCCACTAATTTTCAAATGCATCATATTGGCCGATATTACGCTTTTGAGTCTTCTGTGACTGGATGAACAATTTCCTGCTAAAATCAATTAATTGCATGAGCATTATATTTGCAGTGAAGCATAATATCATTTAGATTATTTGTCCTTATTAAGGTTGATATTATATCGACCTTGGGAAAAAGATATAAATATTACTATGAAATACCAAGCAAAGATTACTATGAAATACCAAGCAAAGACTATCTATTTTAAAACGGAGTTTTCATTGCTTAAGCATCTGTTCGTGGTTTCCTGTTGAGGACTTTGAATACCGTTTTACCAGTTTCAAATCAAAGAACATTTCTAGGAGCCATACAAGAAGTTGGATTGGAGTTGGCCTATGGGATCATCATATTAGGTTCGATTCAAGAATATGGTAATGACTATTCCATAGCTGAGTTTGATTGGTGAAGAGGTATTTCAAAGGGAAACAAAACTGTTGGGCTTACTTGTTGCAGGAAAATATTTGATTCTAAGAGAAGACTAAAGTTTGGGAAAAAAAATTGGTGTCGTAAATTTATTGAAGCCCATATTTGAAAATAATTTGAATTTATCATGGTGCAACCATATTTCTGCATGTCGTGAAAATATTGGAGGCTTTCTATAGTCCAAATCAATTTTTGATATAATTATGGAAACTATGACTAAAGTCCGAATGAATTTTTTTTTATAAAAAAAACTAGCCTTTCTATTGATATCTGTAACTCTTGTTATTGTAAACTCAACCCGTGTTTGGTTGGAGCCGATGGATTGACCTCTGCATGTTTTAGCCTCCATCATATTATTTGGGCAATTAAATAACAAAAGCAAAGATCAAAGTGAGAGACATTGGCATTTAAAACAATTCAAGAAAGCTTGAGCAGTTACCGTTATAAAATTTTGAGATAGCAGACTATGGGTAATTGTTGCCATATCAGGTTGAACATATGTCCTTTCTGAGCAAAGACATTACAATTCACATCTAGAGGGGTGTTACTGTGGAGCTCTTTGCCATTAGGTGAAACCAAATTGTTGGTGATTTCCGTAAAGGAGAGTAACACTATCACGAGTTTGAAAATACCAAAGTCAAGGAAGCACGAAGATTTTAGAAAATAAAAACTAAACAGTTCCTGAGACGACATATGTACCAAAATAAATTATATTGGAAATTTGGTCTTTTTGGATAGGTTACAGAAGGGATTGCAGAGGACTGATTGTTGTTGAGCTCGTTGATTCTAGCAAGGCATTACGTTGTAATGTCAATCTATGTTAGTGTAGTCTACGCTAGTGCAGGGAGTTAGCCCAATCTAATTTTGGAGCTTAGGAAGGTTTTAGAAATTGTGAAGGTGAATAGAAAGAAAAATGTGTGATTGCCGTTGAAATATGGGTTGTCGTGTTTGAGCCATTTCATAATTTGCAATCTGTGCATTGCTAAAATGGTCATCTCTATGATCGTTATTCACATCTGTTAAGGAGAGTTTTGACAAAAATTAGAAGAAAGTTAACACCCTCGCCATGAAATACTTAATGTCAGAATCATAGTCGGGAGGGAGCAATCATATTGGGAATATATTTTACATTGTGGCGGGCATTTATGGAAGTATAATGCTTCTAGAAGTCATAGTCACTGCTAGAAATTATTACCGAATTATGGTTTGGATTTATGCAATGGACGAGCATTATCGGCCAGAGTAACAACTCATGAAAGGATTCTAGAATCATCACAACGATTTGGGTAGTCACCAACACTAACAAACACTGGAGCATATTCGATGATTTGTGCAAAGTTTCAGGGATTGGTATAGAGTTGAATGTTGATGGAACTCTTGGATAGAATTTTGGTTGTGGTCATTACTAGTTCCCTGCAAAGTGCGAGTATTATACATAATAGCAATCACTACTTATTTCTTTGATTGGTAGCTTCAACGACGTCTTAGGGAGGAGCTTTAGTGCAGGAGCACCCTCAAATTTATCCATTGCAAGCACATCAGATGGATCAAAGACAAAGGGTTAGGGTAGTAGTTGGATCTTGAATCCAATGTTAGAAATAATGTCTTATTTCTAAGGCAAGGTGACAATAGGTGTGTTATAAACCTAGTTGTCTACCTTAGCCACTTTTGGACAATTTTTAAGTCAGTAAAGTAGTCTAGGAGGCTAAATAGCGGTTTAAATGTTGTCTTAACCTTTCCAAGATCCTAAGTGGAGTCTAGGCTTAGAGTTTTATAAGGTTTGTTAAACACTTAACTTTTTCAAAAAAGTTGTCAATGTTACATAATGCAATTTGAATCCCAACCTTTCTCCAATAGAGGAGGAAATCTATTGTAATCCATTTTATTGAAATCAATAAAATTCAACTGTTTTGATATAGAAACTGTCTGAAAATCCAGTTGTATAGAATTGTACGGATGCCTTTGCATCACTAAAGGATTGGAAAAGTTGGTTTGGTGTCTTATGAGAGTTTTGCAAGTGATTTAAGTCCTAAAAGTAGATAGAAAAAAGGTTATTCATTTTTGAGTGGTTGTTGGTCACAGGAAGGCCCTAACTAGGGTTTTGAAGCAAAATTCCTCTTTCTCAGAGACTCCACCATGGGAAAATTCTGATCCTTGGTGGAAAGGAAGGGGGGAGGATGTACTTTAACATTTTTGGGGTCTCAAATCAGGAGGCAGAAGATGGAAGGAGAAAACACTAAACCCTCTAGACAGGCAACTAAATTGGACTATCCAGAATTGGGTTTTTAAGGCACAACTCAGCCCAAGGGTGGAGTAGAACTCTGAATCTTTGGATTTAGATGTTTTGTGAGATTCTTCAAGTGTTCCAATTGGTTTTATTGGAAGGTGGTTTGAAATTCAAGTACTTGCTTTGTAAAAGTAACCTAATAGCCCTATTAGGCCTAGGAGAGAATTGTAGACAACTGGAGTTAGGGGATTGGTTAGGAGCCCTAACTTGGAAGGGGTTGCTGATTAGTGGATTCAAGAGTTTGGGGGTGGTCAAGACTTTCTGTGGAGGAGTTCCATGTAAGTTGCCTTCAAAAATCCATGATTTCTCCTTGTAGCTCTATATAGAGATTTGGTTGTGTTTTAGAAACATTCTTGTAGAATCTTGTGTTTGCCCAACATTTGAGATTTGTGTCTTAGTGTTGATAGAAGTACTATTCCATTCCTGAAATATTTGGTCTTAGGTTGTGTCCTGTCATGCCATAAAGGTGTTGTAGACTAGTAAGAGGAACTAGTCTAGTTATTGTGGGTTTTGGGAACTACTGTCAGAGCCCTAGATTGTATTGGGAAAAGTGGTATTGTGAACCTCGAAGTGACAAATTTGGATATAGTTTGGAGCTCTGCTCCAAGTGGTATCAGAGCAACTAGTAGATCTTGGAGAAAGACAAAATTGCAATCATGTTAGATGGTGGAGATGACAATGGTCTTCCAAATAGGATGACTAATCCTGAACTACTGAGGGTGGTGAAGGAGCATGATACAGAAAGGAAGTTGATGAAAAAAAATTAAAGAAGTCAGGAAAGGTTACAGTGGTAACTCTGAGGTTGAGAATGAAGAGAGCGATGAAGAGACCCCTTGGCAGGAGGAAGAGGAAGAGATTCTTGCAGAACAAAGGCTGTCCCTAAAGACTTTGAAATCCATGGAGAGAAGGACCATGGACACCAAACTTGATTTTCCTATTTATAGAAGTAATGGATTGGATTGATGCACTCACTAGTTTCTTTGATTGTGAGGAGATACCAGAGCATTAGAAAGTTAAGATAGAAAAATCCAAGTTGAAGGGGTCAGCCCTACCTTGGTGGAATTTCACTGAAGCAGAAAGGGTGAAGATGGAGAAGAGTCAAGTAAGTACATGGAAGAAGATGGTGACCTTGGTGAAGGAAGCCTATGTACCTGAGGAGTATGAAATTCTACTTCATAAGAAGAGACAGATTTTAAGACAAAAGGAGATGGATGTTTCAAGTTACATCGAGGAATTCCATAAACTTACCATGAAATCAAAGTTAGTGGAACCAAAGTGTGTTAAGCTTGCTAGATATATGCAAGGTTTGAGGATGGATATCCAATATGAGTTAAGTATTGTGTTCTTCCAACACAATCCAGAAATGCTTTCAATTGGCATTGAAAGTGGAGAAAAGTTCAGGAGGAAGCAAGATCAAGGTGGAAAAGGAAGAGGCCAGAGAGACTTTGGCAATAGAGGAAGAGGGTCAAATAGTGGCAGAGGAAAAACTCCTAGAAATTTTGGAGAAACAAGTTAGAGGAACTCTTTGATGAGAACAGTTCTAGGGGATCCCATAGAGGGAGAAGAGGAGATTCAAGGGGAAGATTTGGAGGGAGATCATCAGGACCTCCAAGGTGTTACAAATGTAACCGGCCAGGGCACTTGGCATTTAAGTGTCCAGAAAATTCAAGCAATCGGACTGAGAGATGGGCAAATATAGTTAGAGAAGAAGACAATCAAGAAGTAGATACACAAGGGTCTTATGCACGACCTGAGAAGGGAGAAGCCCTTATGATGAGGAGGACACTATTGAATGTTCCAAACAATCAAGAACTACCTCAGAGAAAGAACTTATTCAGGATCACCTGTAAGTGTGGAGACAAGGTTTGCAGAATGTTGATTGATAGTGGGTCTACGGACAACTTGGTATCTGAAGAAGCAGTAAAGATGTTGAAGTTGAGAAGGGTGCCACATCCAAACCCCTGCAAGGTGTCATGGCTTTTAAAGAAGCAACATATTGTCATAGAGGAGCAAGCTTGGGTGGAATTCCAACTTGGGAAGTACAAAGATAAAGTCCTCTGTGACATTGTTCCAATGGATGCCTGCCATTTGCTACTAGGGAGACCTTGGTAATATGATGTGGAGGCTCGCCATGATGGAAGGTTGAGCACATACACAATCAACAACAAAGGTGAAAAGGTAACTCTATTAGAAATGCCAGATTTTGTAGAAGAACAAAAAGATCCAAAAATTTTGTTTGTAGATGGAATAGAGTTTTTAAAAACTTTGAAGGAGGAAAAGGCCCCATGCTATGTCCTAGTGATTTTGCCTAAAGACGACAGACCTAAGAAAGCTGTGAAAGAAGTAAAACCCTTGAGATATGTAGGTTCTAAAGAAGTTGCAGACCTAGTAGATCAGTATCAGGACATTGTAACCAAAGAATTGCCAAATGAGTTGCCCCCAATCAGATATATAAGCCACAACATAGACTTGATCCCAGGAGCAACATTGCCCAACAAAGCAACATACAAATTAACTCCAGAGCAAAATAAGGAAATGGCAAGACAGATACAAGAACTCTTGGATAAGGGTTTGATAACAAAAAATCTCAGTCCTTGTGTAGTACTTACCCTTTTAGCCCCTAAGAAAGAAGGCACATGGAGATTGTGCACTGATTCTAGAGCCATAAATAGAATCACAATTAGGTATAGACTTCCTATGCCTATTCTAAGATATATTTGAAGAGTGGCCATCACCAAATAAGGATTAGGAATGATGATGAGTGGAAAACTGCATTTAAAATCAACGAGGGCTTGTACGAATAGAGAGTAATGCCCTTTGGCCTATCAAATGGACCAAGCACCTTCACGAGACTCATGAATGAGGTGCTCAAACCATTTCTTGGGAAATTTGTCATAGTGTATCTTGATGGCATTCTTATTTTCAGTAAGAGTAAGGAGGAGTATTTAGAACATCTTAAATTGGTTTTGAAGATGCTGCATGAAGAAAAGTTTTTCATAAATTTGGAAATGTGTTTTAATGCAAGGAGAACTTGTTTACTTGGGATTTGTGATCTCAGAACGGAACATCAAAATGGACCCTGAGAAGGTAGAAGCCATCTTGAATTGACCTTCTCCTAGGACCATGATTGAGGTTAGGAGTTTTCATGGACTTGCCTCTTTCTATAGAAGGTTCATTAGAAACTTCAATCAGTTGTGTGCTCCTATCCTTGAGAGCATCAAGGGTGGACAAAAGTGTAAGTTTGTCTAGAACAAGGATGGAGAAGAAGCCTTCCAAATGCTGAAGAAAAAGGTAATGGAGAAACCTATCCTAGTATTCCCTGATTTTTAGAAGATATTTACTATTGAGTGTGATGCTTCAAACCTAGCTATAGGGGCTTCTTTGAGTGAGGAGGGAAGGCCAATAGCCTTTTTTAGTGAGAAACTGAATGAAGCAAAGATGAAATACTCCTCTTATGACTTGGAACTGTATGCCCTAGTACAGTCATTGAAGAAATGGAGGCACTACCTCCTTCCAAAAGAGTTTGTGGTTTTCGCAGACAACCAAGCTTTAAGTTTCTTAAATAGTCAAGAGAACCTAAGCCTCAAATACATGAAATGGGTGGAATCAATACAGGCCTACACCTTTTCAATAAAACACAAAAAGGGAGTTGCTTACAAGGTGGCAGATGCACTAAGTAGGAGGAATCTAGTTGTGCAGGAAATCCAACTCCAAAGTGTACGAATTAATTCATTGAAGGACATGGATAAGGATGATAGTGATTTCGAGGATATTTATAAAGTATGTTCTGACTTTTTAAGGCTTATCATACTGAATATGCAGATTATTTGATTTAAAATGGACTGCTGTTCAAAGGACACCAGCTATGCATTCCATAATGTTCAATGAGGGAGAACATCATTAGAGAGAAACATGCAGGCAATATGGGAGGACATTTTGGCTTGGACAAGACGTTAGAATAGGTAAGAAGGTTCTATGATTGGCCTAAGCTTCAGACTGAAGTAAGGAAGATTGTAGAGACATGTACAATCTGTCGAAGAGCCAAGGGTACATCCACAAATGTAGGGCTATACTAACCTCTACCTATTCCTACAAGGCCTTGGGAGAGTTGCAACATGGATTTTGTGATGGGACTGCCAAGAACATAGAAGGGGTATGATAGCATTTATGTTGTAGTGGACAGGTTTAGTAAAATAGCTCGCTTTATCCCTTGTAAAAGTACTAATGATGCATCATCAATTGGAAATTTGTTCTTCAAAGAAATTGTTACGATACATGGTTTGCCTCAGACCATACTGTCAGACAAGGATGTAGAATTTATTGATCACTTTTGGAGGACATTGTGGAAGAAGTTAGGAACCAATATGAGTTTTAACTGTGCCTACCATCCACAAACAGATGGGCAGACAGAGGTGGTCAATAAATCTCTTGGAAATTTGCTTAGATGTTTAACAAAATAGTATGGAGACAAGTAGGAATTAGTCCTACCCCAAGTAGAGTTTTCTTTCAATGACTTAGTCAATAGGAGTACAAGGAAGAGTCCCTTTCAGATTGTATATGGGCAAAATCCAAGAGGCATCTTAGAACTCAGAGAATTACCATCAAACAATCCAATCAGTGCCCATGGAGAGGAGTTTGTAGAAAGTATGAAGGAGATTCATGACTTAGTGAGGTTGGCACTTGAGAAGAGTGCAGAAGGATATAAATAGGCAAAAGACAAGCATAGAAGAGATGTTCGGTTGCAGGTTGGAGACTTGCTCTGGGTATATTTGAGGAAGGAGAGATTGCCAAAGGACAAGCATACTAAACTACTCACGAAGAAAGTAGGACCTTGTCAAATATTGAGAAAGCATGGAATGAATGCTTATGAGATAGAATTGCCTACACACCTTGGTATCGCTCCCATATTTAACATTTGTGATCTAAACCCATACAAAGGTGATGTAAATGCAGGTTCAAAAGTGCAGCTTGAAGAATTTGAAGAAGATGTTGCAAAGATACCAGCTCATGAGCCAAGGAAGCTTGACAAGATCTTGGACACAAAGATCATCAAACAAGCTAGGAAGAATGTGTACAAGAAATATTTGCTTCAGTGACAAGGAAGTCCTGAAGAAGAATCTATATGGATGGATGAACAAGAAATCTTGAAGCATGATCTCAAGAGGACTTGAGATCAATGAACCCCGGGAGTATGGTGTAGGAGCACCTTCAAATTCATCCATTGCAAGCACATCAGATGGATCAGAGACAAAGGGTTAGGGTAGTAGTTGGATCTTGAATCCAATGTTAGAAATAATGCCCTATTTGTAAGGCAAGGTGACAATAGGTGTGTTATAAACCTAATTGTCTACCTTAGCCACTTTTGGACAATTTTTAAGTTAGAGTGGTGAAGTAGTCTGGGAGGCTGAATAAAGGTTGAAATGTTGCCTTAACCTTTATAAGAGCCTAAGTGGAGTCTAGGCTTAGAGTTTTATAAGGTTTGTTAAACACTTGACAACTTTTTAAAAAAATTTGTCAATGTTGCATAATGCAACTTTTGCAAAAAGTGCAAGATTTGAATCCCAACGTTCACAACCATTTTGGTTAGTTGGAACTGCTTGGGAATGGTTAAATAAGGTTGAGAAACCTTTCTCCAATAGAGGAGTAAATCTATTGTAATCCATTTTACTGAAAACAATAAAATTCAACTGTTTTCCTATGGGAACTGTCTGAAAATCTAGTTGTATAGAATTGTACGGATGCCTTTGCATCACTGAAGGACTAGAAAAGTTGGTCTGGTGTCTTATGAGAGTTTTGCAAGTGATTTGAAGTCCTGGAAGCAAATAGAATGAAAGTTATTAATTTTTGAGTGGTTGCTGGTCACAGGAAGGTCCTAACTAGGATTTCGAAGAAAATTCCTCTTTCCCAGAGAATCCACCATGGGAAAATTCTGAGCCTTGGTGGGAAAAAAGGGGGGAGGATATACTTTAACATTTTTGGGGTCTTAGATTAAGAGGCAGAAGATGGAAGGAGAAAACACTAAACCCTCTGGATAGGCATCTAAATGTGACTGTCCAGAATGGGTTTTTAAGGCACAACTCGGTCTAGGGGTGGAGTAGAAGTCTCAATCCTTGGATTTAGAAATTTTGTGAGATTCCTCAAGTGTTACAATTGGTTTGATTGGAAGGTGGTTTGAAATTCAAGTACTTGCTTTGTAAAAGTGACCTAATAGCCCTATTATGCCTAGGAGAGAATTGTAAACAACTGGAGTTAAGGGATTGGTTAGAAGTCCTAACTTGGAAGGGATTGTTGATTAATGGATTGAAGAGTTTGGGGGTGGTCAAGACTTTCTGTGGAGTTCCATGTAAGTTGCCTTCAAAAATCCATGATTTCTCCTTGTAGCCCTATATAGAGATTTGGGTGTGTTTGATAAACTTTCTTGTGGAATCTTATGTTTTCCCAACATTTGAGATTTGTGTCTTAGTGTTGATAGAAGTACTATTCCATCCCTGAAATATTTCGTCTTAGGTTGTGTCCTATCATGCCATAAAGGTGTTGTAGACTAGGAAGAGGAACTAGTTTAGTTATTGTGGGTTTTGGGAACTATTGTCAGAGCTCTGGATTGTATTGGGAAAAGTTGTATTGTCAAGGGTGTTAACATACAAAAAGGAGGAGCATTATTGGGTCTCGTCTGTTGTGGAAAAAAAAATGACTGTTGAAACCACTCTAACAACGTATGGAGGCACGGGAAGAGTGAGTTGTTCACAGTGCCTATGTGGGAGCTGAGATTAGCAAAATTCTAGTACAATTTGTTGGATGCTAAGTGTTTGGTGTTGACTGCATATTAAATCTCTGAGAAGTTCTAAAAAGGTGAAAATTGGGTTGAACAATGCAATTTGGTGCAGAAATAATATCAGATTGTACGTAATCTATTTGAAATTTTTTTTGAGTTTAAGTAGACATAATAGGACAATGCAGAAATTTTTGGTGGAATCAGGTATAATCTTCAATGCATCCAAATTTAGTTTGAAGGAAGCAAATTAAGATGATGGAAAATCTGAATCACAAGTTGTTTTTAAAAGATTTTAATGAAACCTTTAATGGTGAACAAGTAAGAAACTTGCAGAAGGAAAAGCAATTGGGTAGGCTATACGTACTTGGGTAGCAATTAGAACAATGGAAACTTCAAATGATGTTCTATCCAAATTGGAAGAGATAGAAACTTATTTGACCAATGTAGAGTAGGCAGATTGTAGACTCTTAAATTGGACTTTACAACCTTTAATGGTGACCTTGGTCTAGACCATGTTTATGGAGCATCCAGATAAACGGGTTAGCCTTGTGGTTGCTTCTTGTCTCAATGAGATCATGTGGATAACATCTCCTACAACAACTTACAATAATGTGGTGTTGAAGAAAGTTTTGCAACTGATAGTGAAGAACTTGAAGGGTTTACAAGTTAAAGGAATTCTTCTATGGCAGGAACAAATTTGCTTGACATGTGAGGACACTAGTACACCCGATCCTGTATGTGAGAATCATAATAACGAAGAGGAGGAAAAAGAAATTTAGATCAGCGCAGCGAAAAATGTAGACAAGATGATTTCAGCTATGGGTAAGGAACATACAAGTTTCTACATAGGTGATTTGTAGGTTAGCTTTGACTAATAGATTGATGAGGCTGGTTGTACTCGAAGTAACAAAATGTTGGGTATGATGAACCATATGGTTCTTATACACATGATATAAATTTAGAGGGACAATCCAAGATGACACTGCAAGACGATGAACCATTTCAACATGACAATAATGAGATGTAGGCCTTAAAGAACCAGCTGAAGGTTAGTGACGACATGGTTGTGGCATCTTTGGTACGTTATGACAACACTCAAAGAATGGTTGAGGATCTCTATAGGAAGGCTCATAAGGGAGTGGAAGCAGATTGGCTTGTTGCTGATTTGCTAGTAGTCAAAACAACTCTTGAATCTATGAAATCAAATTATTTATGTTTGCTTTCCGACAGGGATTATATTCTCAAGGTTGCTGGAATTTCTGTCGATCAGTTGAATAAAGAGAGGAATGAGATTATGGAGCTCAATAGGGAGCTTAAGTATGCTCATGAAGCATTGGATGATTGTTAGGTTTCTCTTCAAGAAGTAGAAAATTAGGTTAGGATCACAAATCATTTTTGGGAGCATTAAGGTAAAGAGAGGCAGGAGTTTCTCCAAGAAGTAATTGATGAACTTGATAGCATTCAGCAGACTAATAACTTAGACAGATGTCCAAAAGACCAAGCACCACAATTTCATATCACATTCAGCTTGTAGACAACCCCATGTTTCAAGTAGATGCTGATTGGACTTCCGATAATCCCCTTTTTGAGATAAATGAGGGAAATCTTTTTGATTGTCATAAAGAGGATGATCTTGACTTAAAAATATTGGATCCAAATATAGCTCCTGGTGGTGAATCTTGGTCACAGGATTGGTGTGGTGAATTGCCTACGGTCCCTCGTCATTTGATCAATCCAAATATGGTTCCCAATTTCAATCCATACAGGAATTGGATGGATTTCATACAATCAGCCATTGAATAGATCTTGGCGGAGTATTGATGAGAGTTATGTTTCAATCGCAGGGAATGGTTTTTCAGATTTATTCTTACTCATAGCACCCATTTACTTGGGGATTCTCCAGATTGATGACAATAGTATGATATTTGATGTGCCCTTGGCGTTGTTTTCAGCTTTTGAGCAGCTTGTTTCTTCCATCAACTATTTATGTCGGGTCATCACCATCTACTAGGTTATACATAGCTCCTTGATACATTTCTACCTCGTCATATCAGCTGATCATGACAACAGGGTTTGGGATCCACGTGTTGACCGCATTTATCTATGGCATTTTGAGGGTTTTGTTGTAGTTCTACACACTTTGAGAATGGATGCAATTATGATCAGAATTGTATGGCCTATAGATGCAATGATAATTCATAGTTTAACTTGGGATCGAGGGATTTGGTTGATGGAAGGGTTGCATTTTGACACCTTGCTTCGTAGTGTGGCAGGATTTGTTTTCAAAATGGGCTACACAGTTACCTGTAGATTCATATGGGATCCTAGTACTGATTGCTTGAGGAGGGAAGATTTGCAATGTCCTATAAAGTGGGCTAAAAATGACAAGGAGAGATCAGACAAAAAAATTAAAGACATTCATATAATATTAAAATTGATTATGAGAGTAGGTTAAAATTATAAAAGGTCAATTTAGTCCTATAAAGTGGGCTAAAAATGACAAGGAGAGATCAGACAAAAAGATTGGAATGGAGTTGAAGGGTCACAACTTTAAGGATTAAAAGGAGAAAGACTCATTCATTCAGATATGCTTGGTTTATGATTCAAATTTCTGTTTCTCTCTTGTGAGAGTTATTTATAAAGCTTCAACTTTCATCTAGCGTGAGGATGTAGCCCCTCGTGCCGGTAGACAGTGGATGCAAATCCATTGTCTGTGAAGATGTCACATTAGGTGTCTTGCGTGTGTTTACAGGTTCTTTTCTCAGTGTTCCAATTCGACTGTAAAACTATGTTTCAATATTGGGGGTTTTAAATAATAGTTATTGTATTGATGTTGTTTAATGCAATAACATGTTTAAGGTATTTTATGAGAATCTACTGGTTTATATTGTTGTTCCGTAATGCATTTGCCTATGTTTAAGTTCTAAATAAAAAATTGAGGAAGAAACCAGGCGAATATCTATTGGGGATATTTCAAATCTTTGGTATGGATGTTTTAATATGAATTTATGGCATACTAACTAGGATTGTTTATCATTGAATTTAATATGGATAATGTTGGTATATGACTATTTGCATTACTCAATGTATGCACATACAACAACATGTTTTTGAGACAAAGCACATTGTTGTTTATTTATATTTAGATACACTGGTGATTCATTATTGTTGATTCCCATTGTTGTTTATATTTAGTTATATTACTAGCTCATTATTGTTATTTATGTTTACATATATTGATGATTCATTATATGGAATATGTGAGTTAGAATGTGTTTTAATTGCTGTAACTAGACATTCTTGAAATGAGGTAGTCATACAAGGGAAATTGGTGACAAGTTTGCCTTCTAAGCATGCAAACTCATGTTGGACTAAGGGGTCCCATGAGGCCAAAGGTAATGCTCCCCATTTTTGAGTTGTAAATTTGATGGATTTAGTCTATTATTTTGCCCTTTTAGGCTGATATTTGATTTTAGACGACCTTGTTGTGGAGTTATTAGGCTCTCTAGTGGCCTATGGTGAGTTTTGGCTCCGTTTTGAGGCACTTACTATTTGTAGTTAGTCAACTATTGATTTCAATGAGCTCAGAGGAGTTGAGTGATGCTCTCAATTATTATTTCTAGTTTCCGGTTTGGGCTCCAAGAATCTTGCTAAGAGCGTCTATTTTTAGTAAGTCACCTTGTCAAGTTCATTCACCATATTTGTTCATCAGGATCACTCTTGTGTTGTCAGATTTCATTTCTGATGTTTCTTCAGTCATTTTCGCAAGACGGGTGAATTATAATTATTATTTAACTAAATATGTTGAGGTTGCTACTTTTGTTGGTATTGCCATCTTAGTGTCATAGCTCGTTGGAACTAGGTTGAAAACTTTTAAATCTTGGGCACAAGAAACAATGATATTGTGTGTCAGAATATCATGATATGGTCGAAAAGGTCAATTTTCGGAGTCAAAGGAAATTAATAAATTATATTATGTGCCTAAATATAAAGCATAAAGGCTTTTAAGTGAAAGGTGTGTTGTTGAAGCTAAGTTACACAATTGTTATTATGAATATGGCTCCCATTATGAGAATTGATCATTTGATTGTCTATTGCTTTTATTTGTCTATTGCATAGTTACGGGACTCGGACTCGCCTCTGACTTGGAAAGTCAAAATCTGACTCGGACTCGGACTCGAAAAATCGAAAAACCCATGAAATTCAAAGATTTTAAAGGATTTAATGATTTTTTCATGCATCATTTAGTCAATTAGCATCAAATACACAATAATTGAGATAAATAGAAGCTACTTTGCACTCATACACAATTTTGCATAGATCACATAAGTATAACAACGAATTTCTGAAGGAAAAATCTGAATAACATAATATAAAGTTGAAGATTTAAGATTTAAGATTCAATCCTTAATAAATTTGTGACATACCAAAAATTCATTTTCAAAATTAATATACACTGAAAAAAAAACACCTTCGAGAAAAAAAGAAAAATTTAAAAATTTTAAAAAATAAAATTTTGTAGAGTCCTAGGCTTGCGACTCGGCAGAGTCCTTGGACTCGGCGAATCCATGTGGACTCTACCAGGAGTCGGTCAAGTCAGTCCACAGGCCATTTGCCTCAGAAAGGCCACTTTGCATCGAACTCGTAGAGTCCTGCTCAGACTCATAGTCCCGAAACATTGGTCAATTGTGAGGGTTTTGAGCTTGAGAATTCAATTCCATTGCTGAAGTATAATAGTTTTGATTTGAGGGTTTGAATTTGGTGCTTCCTCTTTCTGTAACAATTGTGGCCGAGGAGCGATTGTTTATTGGAGAATTTGGCATCTTCTCTTACTATTTTTCACAGTGGCTGAGAAGTTAATATTCTGCTAGCAATTTGGGAGTTGTCAAGTGTCCAATTTCGTCTGCTGATGGATGTTTTTAATCAGCAATTGAATGAATACTGGGTGGCCTGAATTTGAGAGGTGACATGGGTTTTGTCTTGTAGCAAATTCCTTCTAAAGGTTGCATTATTAGCTTCAATAGTCACCATTCGTGCTTAGATTTAAAAATAAATGGTGTATTCTTCATTCTAGGTATGAATCTTTGTAGAGTATTATTGTACTTGTCATTTCAATGCATATTTTGAACTATTGGGAGAATTAATTAATAAATCACACTTACATTAAATTTGTAACAACAATGACATGTTTGTTATTAATTAGTTATATTTCATTGTACTTGGCATTTGCTTCATTTGTATAACTTTCACATTGCAAAAACTTCACATTTTCATCCATACACAATCTGAAAATAAAGTATGAGATAAAACTTGCATGCAAAGTGTTTGACAAAATATCAAACTTCTGAATAGTAAAGAAATTGGTGTTTATCAAAGTTAGAGTCGATAGGGTTCTTATAGTGGTATTAGAACCGATTCTTGCCATCCTAGGGGTAGGAAAGTATTATCTATTTTAGATTTTCTGTAATAATTGGACTGATCAATGCTCTTGCATTTTCCAACTATGGCCAAACACAGGAGAAATAGTAGTTCCAAGAGCCTATGGAGTAGTGAGGAAAATGACGAGAAAATAAATGCTTTGAGGGAAAGTATGGAAAGAGTTAAGCTACATTATAAAAGGTTGGAAGTAATATTGCTGGATCCGGTGACAATAGATAGGGCAGCAAGATACATGGTTTTTGTTTTTAGTAGTCTGACATTGAGGATGTAGGGAAGAAGACTTGATTTCTCACCGACAAGGCATTTTGGATGCAGATGAACATGTATTTAGCATGACAACTATTAGTCCTCACCAGAGTTATGATGATAGACTTATTACACAGGGACATGTGGATTTGTCAGTATTATTGGTGGACAACAATACTGAGCTTCAACAGGTTGAGGATTTTCTAGAGTTATTGCGGATAGTGCAGAGGCTATCAAGGTAGTTGTGACTAGTGATCATTCAAACTCTCTTGAGGAGAGGATTGTTAGACTGTGCAGGGAGTGTGAGCCATGATGTCTATCATAGCTATCATAGTGATGATGTCATGCAAATTAGTAAGTGACAACTAAGAGGCGATGACATAAGATATTGTGGTCGTAGAGTTTTGGCTAATGGTTCACCTAGAGCTTGAGGTAGGGAACTTCACGCTGACTTCAATTCAGAAGCTTTCAAATTATCAAACTTCACTCAATCTTCTTCAAAATGTTATTGAGGAAAGCGATGCTGTGATTTCAAGATGTCCAAATAAAATCCTAAAGACAATTGTAGTTGTAGAGAACACTATTGTGCCAAACCTAGATGAAATCCAAGAAAGTATTCACAGGTTTCAGGTTTTCATGGTGCAGGATGAGGAAGAGTGAAAAGTGCTTTTTTTCATTGCTTTCTAGAATTTTAGATATGCATTTTTGTTTTCTACTTTGACAAGTTATGTGAAAAGCATAAAATTGCAATTACATATGTAAAGACACATGTAAAGTAAAAATTTACAATTACATATCTTACTACATGTAAAGTAAAAATTTACAATTACACATCTTACTACATGTAATCACATCAGAAAGGACTGTAGTGTGCAATATGTCAATCCTAGGTAGTTAGTTTTCCATGTTTTTCTCATAGCCTCTCTCCTATAAATACAAGAGACCTCATTGTAGATTTTTATCTTTATGCATTGCAAGAAAACTCTTATGAAAATGTGCAAGCTCAAACTTTGCTTTAATTTGTGCAAGTTGATTTTTGAGTGAATAAAAAGTGAGTATTTTCAAGCTTTGAGTTGAGAGACTTGTGGATTTCTTTGTGCTGTTATATAGAGTCTTGAATCTGATTTTGTATAGACTTTGTGCTATAATGTTCAATTTGAGTTAGTTAAAAGTGAATGCATAGACTTTGATTTTTGGTTCATAGTGATTTTAGAAGTAGAAACAAAGTTTCATTTGTTGTGCTTATCGTATTACTCCATAGTTTAAAACATTCTCAGGACAGTGTATAAGTCAGTGAGCTTATATATATTCCTTAGTCTATAGTCAAGTAGTACGCTTAACAATTAATATTACAATTAATCTTGAGTTCATTATTATTATTGCTCCAACTAGTCCTTAGAGGTGAAATTGTAAAAGGTCATCAATTCACAGAGTATGTTTTTATGAAAGTGAAATCCTTCCTGAAGAAAGAGGAAGTGATATTGGGAACACCCAATTTTAGATTAAATTTGAAGTTTCTTGTTAAGTCCTACTTGAGTTAGTAGGAACAAGAAGGGCGCCTCCCTAAGTCGAGAGGAGAGATTATTTCTCATACATTGTGTTTAAATATCCCATTTTGTAAGTAGTGTGTCTACGGCTACTAACAAAATATTTAACTAACATAGTGTGCATGACTTTGCACATAATCTCTTGTCATCCCATTGGCTCTTGATCCATCCTACAACCAAGAGAGATTAATAATAATTCATAAAATCAACTTATCATGAAGAGAAATATAGAGATCAATGCTAAAAGCATACACTATTCCCATTGATATAACAAAAAAATATAACCATAGAATACTTATCTCTTTTGTAGTCTAATCTCAACATGCACATAAGTATCTACACAAAAGAAATTCCTGTCGTTTGCCTCTACAGCCAAGCAATGGACACGGCATCAACAACACTTACAAGTGATCTGATTAAATAATTATGTGAGGGTAACGTCTGTTAAGTTCTTTTGTAGAGCTCTTCCAAATGAATAGGTGGAGTATCTTTACCAGTTCAGAGTATAACTCTACTTGAACAACAGTGATATCAGTGCTAATAACAACCAGATATGATCAGAATGTAACATCTGCAAGAAGTTCCCAATCTGAAATATGAGTTTAAGTCTTCTGCTGTGTATATGGTCGGAAAATTATATCTACCAGTGAACCTTTAAGAATTGTTTCTAATCAATAAATTCTAAAACATACTTCTTCACAACTAAGCTGAGCAGTAACCAAGTTTTTTTTGCGATAACAGAATTCAAGTCAAAATGCTTTAAATTTGAATTAGATACTGTATATCATTATCTTTCTTTCTTGTGATGTTGCATAGTTCCCAAGATGTTTCAGAAACTTTTGTCTTTTACACACAGCATCAACAAATAGCATTTTTTCGACTCCAAAACATTAAACACTTCAAATTTATGTATGATGTTTATTGAAGATTTAAAATGATTCCCAACACCATTACCATCGTTTGAATACGGAATTCATTATATAGTGTTAGAATCAAAACTAATTTGGAGTTGGTTCTACAAACCAACTACATGTCAGTTGTTTTGAACAAACTTCTTATTCAATTTTTAACAAACACAATATGCTGATGTCAAGAACCAGCTATAACCTTAGCCACTGCAAGGATTGCATAATC
The DNA here is from genome assembly GCA_028749045.1 of Cupressus sempervirens. NCBI lineage: Eukaryota > Viridiplantae > Streptophyta > Pinopsida > Cupressales > Cupressaceae > Cupressus > Cupressus sempervirens. The sequence goes on from CM053783.1 coordinate 594,345,574, forward strand.
ATCTGTCACCAAACATCTATGTGGCAGAAGGATTTTTTTTTTGGGTTATAAAATTGGCTAGACAAACAGCCACCTCCCAATAAGCAAAGACATAAGAGTCCTCGAACCATTATATGAATATTATAGTCTTGTATATCAAATACCGTGAATATCGACGGGTCTTGCTGACACAATACATACTTACCAAATCCTGTACATGTTTAATATCAATGACTATCTTCCTAGTACGCTGTCATCTCTACAACCAACATCTTCAGATCAAAGTGAATGCAGTCAAAAGGAAAGAATCTCCACCATTTATGATATCAGAATGTCCACAATTAAACAAGTGCTTCAAGAACTATGACCCTATAAGAAGCTCTAAAACAATTGAAAGCTAGAACATATGAATCAACCCCTCAATGGACAGAGGAAAATATCTGAGATGGATGATAAAGCCAGATCACCTACTAGAACAAGTGCCAAATACAGTAAGAACATAAATAAATCTATGATTCGAGAATGATAGAAGGCATTATCACAAGAAGAACCATTTCATCCATGAACTAAGACATATCACTTTAATGGAGAAAAGAGCGTATATGAAGAGTTACAACAAACATAGAGGCAACATTATCATGCCAGGATAAACTCTTCCAAAATAATGACAACAAAAGGGAAAAAAAGGAACCTGAACATGAAATGATACTATTCTTTTGAAACATGTAAGAGATTACGTTATCACAGTAGGGATGCAAGTAATTAGAGATACAATTCATAGCTTCAACTTCAGAAGAATGCAAGGAGGAAATTGATACTCTTTATCGTAAGTATGCTGCAATGAGACTTCAATGTACAAAATCAGAATGGTGCAATGCAGAGAACCAAATAGGCTAAGAATGAAATCTGACTCTCAATCCTTAATCCAGAAGATAATATATGAGGTATTGATAATTTTTCTTTTCCTTCTTTTCAGAAAACTATAGTAACAATTACACCAATGTTGAATGAAACACTTTGGATACAAAGAGTCCCCATTTTGGCATACAAAGAGGCAAGGATGTTTTTGACAAACTGGACAGCAGCAATACATGCCATAAGGAACTGCGTTAGATTATATGTGACACATTACCATCTCCTTTTGTGCCATGTCAAGCAACTCGGTAATGATAATGCTGCAAATAATATATATTAGATAAATCTCTTCCGCAGATGCATATAAGACGGGACAAAAATGGTTTTGCAGTCTATATACAAAGACAGTTATAACACTAGTGCTACAATATTAACTGATGTCATCAATCCGAGGATGATAGATATGATGCTGCCTCCACATAATCACGATGCCCTTAATAAGCATTGCACATACAAAGATCATGAAACAGACAGAATAAGCTGATTAAAGACCAACTTGACCACTATAGAGTAATGGTAAAGTCTCTGAAAAAAAAGAGGATAGCTGCAACTAGAATAAACAATATACCAAACTGATACTACAACCAAACACGACATGATATGAATACAGGGACTTGAACAGGACAGTTGAATGAATCTATTGAATGCTGTAAAGCAGCTCACGACCAGGAAGGATAAACGGGAACACAAAATAATAACCCACATAAATTATTACTGTTCAACAAAGAGATGACTCTCAGACAAACTCAGATAATCAACATCAGGTAGACAAGCATTCTTGCTGCTATAAAAAACTTCAGCACTTACTCGAGCAATAGAAACTTCCTTCAGTGTTGTTTTCTAATCTGGCTTGGATACCATGTTAATGTTTTTCCCAGAAAATAAAGATAAACAGTAATAAGAAAAATAGAATAAAAATGCACAAAAGTCCCAAGAGATTATCCTAGGAAAGACCTTCAGCTAGAAGGGAAAAACCCAGCCACACCAGAAAAATATTTCTTTTATTGATATAAAAAGGTTCAAGCACAATGCTTTTCAACTTGATACAATTTTTTTATACACACAAAGTAATTCCACATATATATGGAATTGAGAGACTTTTCATATCACAACCAAAGGTATCTTCAATTTCCAAAAACAAGTCTTTTCATATTTCCAAATGCAAGACCCTTTGTATGACGCATGTCTCTTCATATAATATTATCTCAAATATTATTATAAATATCTTCTCCAGCTATAAACAGAATACAAAGGTATTATCCCAATTTCTATATATAGCAAAATCAGAGACCATTGCAGTTAGAAAAATTGAATACACTTGAAAAGGCACTCCAAAACATCTTAACACACACCTCAAAGCACTACTTAAGGAGAAGTATATATTTTCCATGTGGAGATAATAGTCGCTAAACTAACAATGATAATTCCTGCTGGTACACTTATAATCAAGGTAGATGTACACTCCTTTGCCCCTTCCTGGGCATGCATATCTCCACATCTGAAACAGATTGCTAAATCATCTTATAATTATTTATGTAGCAGTTATGTGTCTATATTGCTTTTGAAGAAATGAAAATTTTCTTTGATAACTTAGAATATTGTGCCAAATATATTTGTATGTGATTTTATGATCTTATCTATCCATATCCATATTGGAGATCTTTTAGAATATCCATATTCATATCTGATAGTGTATCCATGTCTATGCAACTTTCCCTATAATAGCAATAGGAAAATGCATAAACCTTAGCATACTCTTATATGTCCACCATGAAATATCTGAAAAATGCCAAATAAGACCAAGGGACTTCCAAAGAGAATCAAATTCACTCCCCAAAGATAGTGTTGTCGGAAAAGATTGAGTAGCCGATGGGTTGATGTCGTCGGTAATTGTTATGTAGCCAACGGACCCCTTCGGTAAATGTTATGTAGCCGACAGGCCCCTTCGGGAAGGTTCTTCGGAATGGTATATGTACAACTTTGGATTATCATTGTAATCATGATTATAAGCATTATGTAATCTCTTCGGCATATATGCGAATAATAAAAAGGAGTATTGTTGTTCTTGTCTATTGTCTGTGTGCATTAATTCATTTACCCCATACAATAAACATTTGGCGCCGTTGTCCAACGGACCTAGAACGAAGGCAGAGGAATGAAGACCAATGCTGAATCAGCTTAACAAGGATAGGAATAAGATAAAGGGAAAAGATGAAATACGCATAGCACAAGGAAATTTTATTTTGGCACAATAGGCCGAGCGCAGACGGAGGTTTCAGTAGATTGCCGACGGACACCGAAGCATCAAGGAATTGTTGGAAGAGACTCGATAGCGGTTGAATTTGGTAGAAGAAACAAGAGAGGAATTTTTGAACCTGTATACTGTCATGTCCCCATTTTGGAGGCAATTTGATTTAATTAATTTAATTAATTAGGTTATCCAAAATAATGAATATTTTATGAGGATGACTAATTAATTATTTTAATTAAATAAATAAGTGGTATTAAGTTAATTATTTATAAAGTTATCAAATAAATAAATATTAAAAGGTAACTTTATATTTAATTAATTTAATAAAGTGACTTGAATTATAAAATATTTTATAAAGTCACTTAATAGATAAAATAAAATAATGTTCTAGAAGCTTTTGGAGAAAGTGGAGAAAAAAGAATAAATAGGCACCCCGGGCTTCATTCTAATCATCCAGTTGTTTATTTCTCTCTTGACATCAAATTGTGATACAGTCACATAGTCTATTGTGGAGCCAAGTGGTTTCAGATAGTCAGTTGATCTTTGGGAACGAAAACTCCCTTGGATTTGCATAACTGAGGAAGTGAAATATCTTCTGAAGGGTTGCACATTTGGAGGTGATACTTCAGTCACTTCAGCTAGGGCATCATTGGGCTTAAGGCCATTTTCAGCATTTCAGCATTTCAGGAGGCATTTTTAGCAGGGCCGAAATTATTGGAGGTCATTTCTAGCAGGTCCGAAATTATAGGAAGCCATTTTAAAGCAAAACCGAAAAAAAAAGTAGGCCGAAAAAGTAGTCCGAGAAAAGCAGGCCGAAAAAGTAGAACCGAAAAAAAAGTAGGCCGAAAAAGCAGTTCGAAAAAGCAGCTCTGGAAAAAGCAATCCGAAAAAGCAGTTCGAAAAACCAAAACAAAAAAAGAAAATCCGGAAAAAGCAAGTGGAAAATGCAGATCGGAAAAAAGCAAAGCAGAAGGGGCAACATTGAAGAAAATTATTACAGCCATCTACAATCAGGTTCTTCACTTCTCATTTGGCATATTTTCTGAAAAATGTAGGTTTTCAGCTGAGTACAAAATATAGCTTCAGCACTTCACTATTTTCATATTGTACTTGTCTTTGTTTTCCATTTGGCATTATTGGTATCAAAGGAAGGCTAGGATTTTGCAATTGAAAGAGCATTGTAATTTTTAGACTATCTATATTGCAAACCTAAAGTTTGATGATCAGCTTATTAGTTTGCATGCCAATTGTTTGACAAAATGTCAATTGGCTGTAAGTTCTCTTTTTGGCATAAATAATGTTATAATTTTGCATACTGTGTTTATATTAATGACACTTGGTTGTAAGTGCATTAATGCCATCTTAGGTTGCATCCAAAGTATTTGTCATAATTACTAGTTGCTGTAGCTGCATATTGCAAGTAGTTAAGTCACATATTTGTATTGAATATTGTCAAAATTAGTTGCACATTTATGTTAGGTCATTGTTTAGACAATCTGGAGTCTTTTTTGTAAGCATTCTCTTTGATGCAAATTGAAACAAGAGTCATTGCAGCAATCTGAAAAGTTATATCAGTCATATGACCCCTTGTATGCAAAGTGTTTGACAAAATTCTTTGAGCCTTCAATCAGCATTTTAAGGTCGGAATTGAGCAGGGTTGTTACAGTGGTATCAGAGCTTGCTTGCAAAGTGTTTGACGAAATGTCAAACAACTGAAGTATAAAGATTTTTGGTGTTTGAAGAAGTTATAACCTGTTGGGGTTATTACAGTGGTATTAGAGCTTGCTTGCAAAGTGTTTGACGAAATGTCAAACAATTGAAGTATAAAGATTTTTGGTGTTTGAAGAAGTTATAACCAATTGGGGTTATTACAGTGGTATCAAAGTAATTTCCTGCCAGCCTGATTGGGTTATTTCAGATTGAATTCAATTATCAGTATGGCTTTAACAGGAGACAAGGATTTGGAAGAAAGAATGCACAATGTAAAGAAGAAATTAGATTGTCCATTTCAGCAAACAGAGGACCTTCTAAGAACTTTGGAGGAGTTGGAAACTTATTTAGGCAAGTTTGATCAGTCAAGACCCAATGCTATGCAAACAACTTTATCTCTAGCATTTGGTTCGTTGGTTAAGCCCCGATTATTGAGACATCATGATGAGGTAATAAGACTTACAACTCTCTCTTGCATTAGTGAAATTATGAGGATAATAGCTGGCCTTGATTCTTATGACGATCAAATTATGAGAGAGATACTTCACGCCATGGTAAAAAGCTTCGAAAAGTTGGACAACATCTGGGACCCTTATTTCACAAAAAGGGCAAGATTACTCGAAGTATTTGCAAGGTGTAGATTTGAAAACATTATGCTGTCAATAGGTTGTATCGGTGACATTCGCAAGATGTTTAATACATTTTGGAATATTATGGACGAGTTCCATCCCAGCAGGGTATTGGCATCAATGCACTCCATCATGTTCACAATCTTGTTTGAAGGGGAGGATGAAATTTCTAAACTTTTGGCAGAAGACTTATGGTATGTTTGGACAAAAGAGAGGAATTTGTCACCTATGGCATGTACGTGGTTAAAGAGCCTGATTGATAGGCCTAAGGATCGTACCTTCCCTATGACAGCCAGAAACTTGTATGAGGAGTTTAACAGACATGCGGATTCGAAACAGGGAGACATTAGTACATCTTCAAGTAATGGCTTATCTGCAACATCTTCACAGGCAGAAGGGGTTACAGATGTTGTGCAGGTTGAGCCAGTTGCATCAGAAGGTGATATCACAAGCACACCAGATTGCGTGATTGACACAGATAGTGATTACAGTACAATTGGGCTGGATGAAGTTACAGCAATTGGGGATACTGTCATGTTTGAGGCTAGTAGCTCTTTACTTGGTTTGGCAAGCTAGCTGAAGACAAGGGACAAGGATATTGTTGCGGCTTTATCTCATCATGACAAGATGCATGGATTGATTGAGAATCACATTTGGATGATTCAACTGCAAAAGAGACAAAAAGGAGTCACAATAGGTTCTTCTTGTGTTGACTTACAGGCGATTAAGGAAGGAATGGGAACGATGAAGTTGAGTTATTTACATCTTCTATCAGATTGTGACCATCTTCTTAGCCTTGTTGGAGACTATTCAGATGCCTTGAGGAGGAAGGAGGAGGAAGTTGACAGGCTTTCTCGCGAGCTTGAGGACACTTGAGCTTCTTTGGTGAATACTCCATTGGCATTACAAGACTGGGAGAGACATGGGGATAAGCATGGCATGGAGTTGAGTTTAGTTTCATCTTGCACTCCTGATACTCAGCTTTCTACGGCACATAAATCATATGTGGTCATTGATAATGTTGTGAGTTCATCTTGCATTCACATCCAGGATACAGGGACAATGTCAGACAGGTATGTGGAGTTAGTTGGTATTGGTCATATTACTCAGGTGAGGAGTTTGCTTGAGTTACCAACTGATTCTAGTTTACGGATATGGACTCGAGATTGTTATATTGGCGTTTGGGATTCAGTTGACTGGAGATCTTTAAAACTTTTTGGTAGCAATGATTGTTTGGGTGCTATCATGGATTTGATTAGCAGATTGCACGGTGTTGTCTTTTCTTGTGCCAACAGCTTGTTCGATGTTGGTATTAGTTTTTATACATCAGTGATGGGCTTTGTTCATATATCCAGTCGACCATTCTTGCTGGAATGTGTTGATGATCTTTCATATTTGGCAGTGTGTACAGATGAGTCTCAGGATCATATTGGCATTGATGACATCCAGGAGGATGCAGTGGGCAGTTTTGAAGACTTAGTTTCCTTGGCAGTTTCTTTTGGTACAGAGGAGTTGGACAGCAGTGCTACAGACTTTGATACTCCGTATGTTGATATGAGCTTTGGAGTTGATTTGCAGGATATGGATGGTAATACTCTAGAGACCAGTAACTTTGAGGATACTCCTTTAGACAATGTGTCAAAGGAGGTTTGTAGGAGATAGTCTAGCCAGTGCCATCATGTGTCTAGTCAGTTGAGAGTTAGTGAGCGAGACATTGCTATCGCTTGCCAACATTTCGATGCTGCTCGTCAGTTGTTAGCAGTTTATGGATGGGGTTCTCCTACTAGTGATGAGTAGGGAGGCAATTATCTTTCCTTGACAGAGATCCACTCTTTATGGGAGGCTATTCGGATTCTGAGACAGAATTATATGCAGTTGGTAGCCGATAGAGATTATCTTATGGAGTGGGGGAGTACAGCATACAATGCATTATTGGCCGAGGAAGATGAGGTGAGTGAGCTTACTCAACAACTCGAGGTGACTTCTGAGATTCTTGTGAGTACACAGTTAGCTTTGGAGGAGTCACAGTTTCATTTGGCTAAGGTAACCATGGAGTTAGAGCGACTGCAGTCTTTACCAGATTCTGTAGAGTCACAAGCTGTGGTGTCTGGTGATCCGAGGATGTCCATGGTCGAGATTGTCAAAGACAGTGGAGATGGGGATGCATCCATCCTTGATACTAACATTGGCATATCGGGTTCGTTCCCACTAGAGTCAAGTTCAGTTGAGTTGGGTGCTGCAGCAGATTGTTATGATATGCCTGACATGGTGGTGGCCTCTAGTACTGATGGCACGGAGACTAGAGATGTTGTATCAAAGATCATGTGTGATGTTGGTGAGCCGGCAGTTGGCATGGTTCCTGCTAGTAATACTACTCCCTTGGTGATATCTTCGGAGGTAGTAGTTAGTTCCAACATGGTTAATGATCGATTGCAGTTAGTTTCATTTGGATTGCAGTCTGAGCCACTGACTGAGATTGGCGTATTCTATCGGCATTACACTGTGAGGTATGCTCATCAATTTACCTTTGATGACCATGTTGTTGAGATGATGATACAGAGATGTACTTTGGTTCCTAGTGCTTGTCATCAGTTATGGGACAGTTTGATGCCTCGGGATAAGAGTTGTGATGGGCATAACATGGCGATAAGTTCTGCGGTTGACAGCTTGATAATACATGACTTAGAGCAGGAGTTTGGGAGTGATGCTTCAGCGGTTGTTGTTATTGATTCTACTCCTTTGGCTATGACATCTCCTAACTTAGCTGGTGATCAGTCACGGTGGGTTGTATCACTTGTTCATGGTGAGCTGTTGACTGAGGTTGGTTCTTTTTATCAACATTATACTGCAGGGTATGTACATTAGTTAGCATTTGATCCTTGTGTTGAGGAGTTGATGGCAGGCAAATTTGGTTTGGGTTCCACTTCTTGCTGTTTATCTTGTGATGTCTTTTCACCATCAGCAATGCATGGGAGTTATGGTTATGAGATAGTGGCCGGTGATCTGCAGAGTTGTGTTGACTGCAGGAGTTGTATAGTGTGTGGATTCTCCATACTTGGTACAGTTTCATTCAGGAGCGTTCACCATTGTTGTAGAGTTGGATTGTACATTCCATATAGGCCAGTGGGATGCGTTGATGGTATTTACTGTGTTGGCAGTTTGATTTGTCCACTTTACTTGGGTTTTGATTTTCTAAGAGTTTGTGTCTCATGGGTTTCTGACTGTGGCAGTTGTGATTTTGGAGTTTGGTTGAGCTGTAATTGTCAGTTTGATTATGGATTCCTCTTGGTTATATTGCAGAGGATATTACAGGAGCTTGTGTTAATTGACAGTAGTATAGTTCATGATGACATTTGGGATCCAGGCGGATTGATTGGTTTATTGTTCAGCCATTGCTTGGGGACAAGCAATTTCAGGAAGGACGGACTGTCATGTCCCCATTTTGGAGGCAATTTGATTTAATTAATTTAATTAATTAGATTATCCAAAATAATGAATATTTTATGAGGATGACTAATTAATTATTTTAATTAAATAAATAAGTGGTATTAAGTTAATTATTTATAAAGTTATCAAATAAATAAATATTAAAAGGTAACTTTATATTTAATTAATTTAATAAAGTGACTTGAATTATAAAATATTTTATAAAGTCACTTAATAAATAAAATAAAATAATGTTCTAGAAGCTTCTGGAGAAAGTGGAGAAAAAAGAATAAATAGGCACCCCGGGCTTCATTCTAATCATCCAGTTGTTTATTTCTCTCTTGACATCTAATTGTGATTCAGTCACATAGTCTATTGTGGAGCCAAGTGGTTTCAGATAGTCAGTTGATCTTTGAGAACGAAAACTCCCTTGGATTTGCATAACTGAGGAAGTGAAATATCTTCTGAAAGGTTGCACATTTGGAGGTGATACTTCAGTCACTTCAGCTAGTGTATCATTGGGCCTAAGGCCATTTTCAGCATTTTAGCATTTCAGGAAGCATTTTTAGTAGGGTCGAAATTATTGGAGGTCATTTCTAGCAGGTCCGAAATTATAAGAAGCCATTTTAAAGCAGAACCGAAAAAAAAAGTAGGCCGAAAAAGCAGTCTGAAAAAAGCAAGTCGAAAAAGAAGAATTGGAAAAAAAAGCAGGCTGAAAAAACAGCTTTGAAAAAAACAATCCGAAAAAGCAGTTCGAAAAAGCAAATCCGAAAAAAACAAGTGAAAAAAGAAAATCGGAAAAAAGCAAAGCAGAAGGGGCAACATTGAAGAAAATTATTACAACCATCTACAATCAAGTTCTTCACTTCTCATTTGGCATATTTTCTGAGAAATGTAGGTTTTCAGCTGAGTACAAAATATAGCTTCAGCAGTTCACTATTTTCATATTGTATTTGTCTTTGTTTGCCATTTGGCATTATTGGTATCAAAGGAAGGCTAGGATTTTGCAATTGAAAGAGCATTGTAATTTTAGACTATCTATATTGCAAACCTAGAGTTTGATGATCAGCTTATTAGTTTGCATGCCAATTGTTTGACAAAATGTCAATTGGATGTAAGTTCTCTTTTTGGCATAAATAATGTTATAATTTTGCATACTTAGTGTTTATATTAATGACACTTGGTTGTAAGTGCATTAATGCCATCTTAGGTTGCATCCAAAGTATTTGTCATAATTACTAGTTGCTGTAGCTGCATATTGCAAGTAGTTAAGTCACATATTTGTATTGAATATTGTCAAAATTAGTTGCACATTTATGTTAGGTCATTGTTTAGACAATCTGGAGTTTTTTTTGTAAGCATTCTCTTTGATGCAAATTGAAACAAGATTCATTGCAGCAATCTGAAAAGTTATATCAGTCATATGACCCCTTGTATGCAAAGTGTTTGACAAAATTCTTCGAGCCTTCAATCAGCATTTTAAGGTCGGAATTGAGCAGGGTTATTACAGTGGTATCAGAGCTTGCTTGCAAAGTGTTTGACGAAATGTTAAACAACAGAAGTATAAAGATTTTTGGTGTTTGAAGAAGTTATAACTTGTTGGGGTTATTACAGTGGTATCAGAGCTTGCTTGCAAAGTGTTTGACGAAATGTCAAACAACTAAAGTATAAAGATTTTTGGTGTTTGAAGAAGTTATAACCTATTGGGGTTATTACATATACGTCGAGGGAAGAGAATCCAGACGGAAGGGAATCAACTCGCACGGCTCAAAGTGTCGAGGGACCACGAGCGTGGAGTGAATTCTTCATCCGCAATACACTTTCGGAAGGAACGACTTCGCTTCAGGAAAGTTGGAAATACGATTGTTGGAAATAAGACAATTGTCTGAAACAACGTGGGTGTGCAGAACAGTGTGGGTGTACAAAACAACGCGGGAGTGCAACAAGTACCTCAAATTCGAATAATAATGGCTGGACCAAAGGAAAAATTGTCAAAGTTTGATGGTGATGGAACGGTCGATCCAATCTGACACTGTAAGACATGTGAAACAATTTGGACGGCGAATGGCATAACTGACACAGATAAATGGGTTCGACAATTTCTGGCAACCCTAAGAGGTGTAGCAATTGATTGGTTTGTCGATGCGGATCCCCAAAAATTAACTAATTTGTCAGGAGTTAAAAACGAGTTTATCATCGAATTTCAATTGCTGCGCGACGACAATGAGATGGTAGCAGAAATATAGAACACAAAGCAAGGGAAAAATGAAACAGTCCGTGTATATGCCAGGAAATTAAAAGAATTAATAAATAAAATGGAAAGTAAGTCAACAGATGGGCTACAAAAGAGATGGTTCATTGAAGGATTATGCTCGAAGTAAAGGAAGAAAATGAAGATTGTGTCGCCATCATCATACACCGAAGCATACAATCGGGTGATGAACATAGAAAGTGAGCTGAAAAAAAAGAAGAAAAGTAGCTCATCTGACTCAGATGACGCATGTTCGGAAGAAGATAGTAATGATAACGAAAAGGGCAGCAAGAAGGTTCGAGCTCTCCAGAAGGATATGATCAAAATGATGAAGGAATTTAAGAATATGCAGAAAGAGACGAAGGAAAATGAGCTATGGTGCACAGAATGCAAGACAAAATATCACACGAAGGGATCCTATTTGAAGAACTAGTTCTGTGAGATCTGCCAAATTATGGGACATTCCTTAAAAGAATGCCCCTTCAATATGGAAAAAAGAAGACTTCAACAAGTGCTCCTGACATAGGAGGCTTCCCCATCAGGAGCGAGTGGAAACACCACCAGTGATGGTGCCACTTCGGGCGGGTGCAGAAATAATAGAAGAGGGCAAACAAGCAATACCAACAACAATACCAACAATAATAATGGGAGCCGCAACCGAATTCAATACGATGCGAACGGCCGCCTGATGATTCAATGCCGAGCATGCAATTTGTGGGGCCACTTTGCCCGAAACTATACATTGGCAAACACACCAAAGTTGTTATTCAAGTGGTGCAGTCCGAGAGATCATGAAGATGCCAAGTGCCGGAAATCAGGGGTAAATCTGATTAGCATCGGCACCGAAGAAGAGGTTCTCGCAATCACACGGAAACAAGCAAAACTGTACCCCGACTCGACTGAAGAAAAGAAGAGATTGGAAGAAGCACGGGCAAAAATTGAGAAAGCAACGTAGGCAAAGAAAGCACACTTGAAGGACACTACTGGTACCCCAACAAGGAATTGTGCGGAACAAAACATCATACGGCAGATATTACAAATTGAAGTACCAATCAAAATAAACTATCTGCTGCTCACAATGCTTCAACTCCGTTCGACACTCACAAACATCGCTCCAACTCCTAAATTACCAAGAGAACAAGGAAGGGAGAAGGAAATTGGAGCAAGTGCAGAGGACCCAATGCTGCTAGCCCATACATCTGGACGGCATTCGGTGGTTGTTGAAATGGGAATTCTGGGAACTGTTCTGACAGACACAATTATGGACAGAGGGTTAGGCGTGAATGTGTTACCGGAAGATACCTGGAAGAGGTTGGGATAGCTAATGTTGTAGCCACCTACGTTCCAGTTACTAACGGTGGATCAACATGGCATTAAACCTCTCGACGTCCTGATGGCATAACCAGTGACTATTGGAACATAGCCGTTTCTACTCGACTTCGTCGTCATCCCGTTGAAGAGGAGAGGATATGACGCCATTTTGGGCCAGGGATGGCTTGTACAAGAAAGGGTTCAGCATGAATGGAAGAAGAATACACTATCAATGGAAAGCAGGGGACGACGATTCATTATTGATTTACACACAAATGGTGGGCGAAGAAGCCGTATCATCTGATTCTGAAGAAGAGGATGAAGAAAAGCAGTGATTGGAACCCAATGAGAAAGGAGTCCTATGTTTGGAAGGTGGATCGATGGATGATGATTTTGATTCGGTGAACGACCTTTTTCACTAGCAGATAAAGGATTATGAGCTCTTTTCGAGCTGTAATATGTTAAGGGTCAACGAAGGTGAGAAAGAAGAGGGAAATGAATGTCCGAAGGAATACAGAGAAGCGGAAGAAGGAAAGACGGTTACGACAAAAGCTAAAGGGAAGAGCATACAGTACAAACCCAGAAGAAGGAAAGATTCCACTGTATGGTACATAACAACCAAACTGCATAGAAAGAAAATGTTTCGTCGAACCACGAATTTACTAGAAAGGTGCTGGCAGCAAGGAAAACACATCGTACGGTCTGCACTGGAAACAAAGAGGAAGGGCTTAATAAAAACTTCAGCAATACGGACTGAAGGTTCAAAAATCAAGAATACAGCTATTGACAGCAGAATTCATGGTACTGAGTTTTGAGAAGAAGCTTGGAGATATGTAAAGTCTGAGGGAGGGATGGTATAATTTAAATAAACTAGTTGAGTGACGACTGCAGGCACAATGGGTCACGAAAGTTACACAAAACAGGTGGAAGCTATGGCATTAGAAGCATTTGAAATTGAATAAATTTCAACCGGGCTAGTTGGTATTAAAGTATAGCAGATGGAACGAAATCAAACCAAGAAAGTTCAGAGTCAAATGGGTTGGACCGTGCCAAATACGGGAAGTGGGCGATAATGGAGCAATAAAGCTGTGGACATTGGACAGGAAAGAAGTACCAAAAGCGGTGAATAGCTCCAAGTTGAAAATATATCATGCACAAGTTGTTGCATCATTGATGAATATCGAGGAGCAATAAGATTCAGGAGAAAAAAAAAAGAAAAATAATAATAATAATAAAAATTTAAAAAAAGGAAAAAAAATTTGGAAAAAAAGAAAAGAAAAGAAAAGAAAATATTAGAGTCATCGTATGGCCACTGTATGGCAGCCAACTGGTGCCCCACCGTACGGTGTCTTATGTGCCCCATCATACGGTGATTAATAGGCCCGTACGGCATTTTGAGTGCATTCCTCATACGGCAAAGTAAGACACCTTCACCGTACGACAAGGACGAGTTGACAGAATTTTGCCTTCTGGATTTTATATTGCCCCGTACAGAAATTGCTTAGGTGCATGTCTTATAAACACTGTATGGCTTCTCTTAGGGAGATTAGTCCAAAGTAAATGAGAAAAAAGATTGTACATGGTATAGAAATCTAAGGCACTCATAAAGAACCGCACGACCCTCTTAGTATTCCACCGTACGACGAATTGGGAGAGGAAGATTGGCCGAGTGAAGCTTTGCAGAGGATTTTGTTGTGTTGTGGCAGCTGGATTCAAACCCTTGGCGGTTCATACCTACATTTTTGTTTTGTTGAGCTTGTTTCGAGGCCACGGGGGATTTGAAGTGGCGAATACAGGTAGCACTTTCAATGTGTTCATGGAAACGCCTTCCTCCATCCAACCAAAACACGACCATGTTTAGGGGTGTGCGGGCATTCATAGTGATTTGTCTGAATTGTTTAACCATACAACAAAAGCTCACAGATCAGTAGAAGGAAGCAATCAGAAGAGGAGCTAAAAAAAAGAAGATGACGATAGATTGAAACAATTTAGAATGAGTAACGCATGATGCCCTAGGACCCCGTGGGTGCGTTGCCCCTCAACCCCACTGGGGGCAATGCCCCCAGACCCCCAATCGCTTCAAATATCAATCGTGGGAAGTATGACCAGTTGATGAGACCTGGAGCTGCTGCAGGCATGGAGTGTCTGTGTACTAAAGGTAGAGAGAGCACTAGAGCAAGCTTTTCAAGAGGGGTGATATGCTTTGAGGCACTTGGAGTAGGTGTTGGACGTGAGGTTGTCTTGGTGGATGCACACAGAGCTCGAGAGGAGCTGATCATCCCGTTGAAGGTAGTACAACGACACTTCGCTCAGGGTACCCAGGAGTTGGAAGCAGAGAAAGTAGCATAGGTGGCTATCAAGGTCAGCTTGATTAAGGAGACAGTATTGTGTTAGCAGAGGCTACAGATGCAACGTGGTTTGGAGACCAGTTTGGTGCAAGCACAAGACGAATGTGAAAGTGGTGTTACAAAAACAGATATATCTTGTTGTAGTTAGTCAGTTAATGTATTCCATTTTGTTAATCTATCTCAGATATTTTGTAATTGTCGTCCAGAGACTACTTTTTCTTTTAGGGGGGATGATGTTGTTGGTAAATATTGAGTAGCTGAAGGGTTGATGTTGTCGGTAATTGTTATGTAGCCGACAGGCCCCTTTGGCAAGGTTCTTCTGAATGGTATATGTACAACTTTGGATTATCATTGTAATTATTATGTAATCTCTTTGGCATATATGCGAATAATAAAAAGGAGTATTGTTATTCTTGTCTATTGTCTGTGTGCATTAATTCATTTACCCCATACAGTAAACAGATAGTGCTTCACTATATTGGTTCACATGTCCCCTTATTGACTACTACAATTTCCATGCGGAAGGTATAACTTTCACCAAACGCCAATCTACACCCCTCAAAAATGTATGGTCTGCATTATAACACTATTAGAGACCAAATTCGATAGAATAGGAAAGTATAATGCCCACCATGAAAGGCCTAAAATGCTATAACCAGGCTGGGATTTGTATGGACAAGATTGAATGGAATTCCTCCAGTTTGCCCTTCAAAACATCAATAAATTCTTCACCAAAAATATTAAAATCTAGAACTTCAAAAGGCATAAACAATATCCATAACTGTGTAATGCCCCCTTTTTAGCCTACCATGGTTGGTGGTTTGGACTAGCCTATTGGTGGCCTTGGTAGGTTAAGTTAGAGGGATAGATGGTCTCAGTTGGCAAAACCATACGCATATTTCCTTTTGCAGAGATTAGGGATCTTTAGGATCGCTCTTCATTTGGAGCAATTTGACACACTATTTATAGTAGGTGTCTCTTTCAAAAAGTCGGGGTTTCTATCTTTAGCAAGGCTCTTAAATAGGTTGGTGGCAAAGTTGAGGTTTGGTATTGTTGACAGAGCTTTCATTTAGGGACTTACTATATTGGAAGTCAGTTATGTCCATGTTGATATTTTTGGTCATGCATTTGGACTTGGTATTAGCAAAGTTCTTTAGTTGATTGAGTGGATGAAGTTTGTTGGCTCTGTTCTTGTTAAAATTATACTATAGCCGATGGGATTAGTTAGTGTCCGAAAAGTTGCGTGATGGTTGAGTCACCCCTTTGGGAGATATATGTACATCGTCTGAATGGAATTACGAGGCATCATTGTACTCTTGATTGTATACTCTTCTTTTGTGAATAAAGTACTATCTTGTTTTGCATTACATTCTAGTCTCTTAATGCAATAACTATTTGTTTACCCTGCATGATAAACTTTGGCACCATTGCCTGTCGAACCTGGTGCAAAAGATGCGTTATGAAGATTAATGTCGAATTTGCTCAATAAAGATCAAAATAAAATAAAATAAAAGGATGATGTATGCATAGTTGGAAAACTCGCCAAATGCAAAAACTCGCCAAGCCTCCCAAAAGTTTAATCGGGGAAAACTCGGCGATTTAAAAAAAGAACTCGGGAAAAACTCGGGAACCTAAAAAACCGCTGAAATTTAATTAAAAATACATTTATTTTGCAAAATTTAATGAGAAGATGCATCTAATAAGTTAATTAAAGACAATACAAAAGAAAGAAACGAAGTTTAGATATATATAAATGTATAATGCGTACAAAATTGCATTCTCATGCAGAATGCTCATGGTAGGAAGCAAAATAGTAAATTACTAAATAGTTTCAATCTGTCAAACTAGAAGTAAATACTAAAAGTTTAAATACATCAATACAATTTGACAATGTCAATCACATCTTCCTCTTTCCACTTGCACTAGCAAGAAAGCGAGGGGGTCTAGTCCTAGAAGAAGTGCCCCGCACTGGGATAGGGCGTGAGTTGCGTGATTGTGAACTCTGTGGCTGTGCCCCCTTGCTCGACGTCCCTATTGACTGGCTCGGCGTCCTAGAAGAGGATGCATCTCCTCATAATCGTAATGCCTGATCCTCGCCTGAATCATCATCATCCTCGTCCTCATCCTCAATGTCATCCATAGTGAACTGAAAATCAGCGTTAGCCTCCCCCTCCATGGCTTGCCTCTCCAAATCAGCGATCTCATCTGGTGTAATCAATGGACTTGGCTCCTGTGCTGTTCAATCAGAATAAGGATCTATCTCATGTAGATCAAGCGGACCAGGTAGTTCTAAGAGCTGTGCCTTTTTTATACGCAACTTAAGATTATAGTGCACATAAACAAGGTCATTAAGCCATTTTTGAGTCAATCTATTTCTTTTCTTTGTATGGATGGACTCAAATAAGCTCCAATTGTGCTCACAATGGGATGAGCTACAAGGTTGGGATAGGACTCTGAGAGCAAATTTCCTTAAATTGGGGGTATTGCCACCCCAACTTACCCACCAAGCATCTGCAAAACAAAATTAAAAAAGTTATAAAGCAATAAAAAAAAAATCTGAAGCACAACTTATCAATTAGCAAAATTTTTTAAGTTTGACGCTTTACCTGGTGCTTGAGTAGATCTTGCTCTCTTTGCTAGCATAGAAGAGAACAAAGGACCCCTTGATTCCAAATAGATTTGTTGTTCGGTCACAATAAGGTCTCTCTCCTCTTCACTTGATATCATTCTCTCAATGCATTTAGAGAGACCTTCCATGACCTCTCCATTAGGATCTGAGTAGGAATCATCAGCCCTAAAACAAATAGAAAATGATATCAAGTCTTACTACACAACCTTAAAAAGTAAAGTAAAATAAATACTTATTAAACTCCCAACTTCAAGGACAATCAATTATCATAGTACCTGAATTTGGGATTGAGGAAGTAGCCTGTTGCATGAATAGGTTGGTGGAGCATATTGTTCCACCTCCTATCAATTATTTTCCAAATGGGGTCAAATTTGAGACTATCCCCGTGATAGTAACTTCTAACAGCCTCTTTCGCCCTATCCATGGCCTCATAAAGACCTCCCATCGGGGATTGCTGCCCATCACATGTGTGCAAGACTAGAACCAGCGGCAGAGACATCTACATTTGAAATTTGAAAAATAAAAATTAGTTAATAACATAGTAAGTTATGAATTGATAATGAAACTTGAATACACTAAAAATATAATGAAGTTACCTCCATAATCTCCTTAGCCTTTGCAAAAAAACTATCATCAAACACTATTCGTGCCACAGCCTCTCCTTCGGGCTTCTTTGAGTAAGGTGAAGCAACCCAATCAGCACACACAAACATTTGCTTCAAAGCCAATATGTGGTCAAGAATACTTTGCAACGTCAAGAAGACCGTTGCAAACCTTGTCATAGCAGGTCTCATCAAATCTTTGCCTTTAGTGGCTTTTCTCATCAAACTGAGAACCCATGGGTGATTATAGATATATTTCGTAACTCGCCTAGCATCTTCCACAATTGGACTCACCCAATCAAGTTTTCCTATGTCCTCCAAAAGAAGGTCAAGGACATGTGCTGCACAAGGTGACCAAAAAAGTGTGGGATGCCTCTCTTGGAGGATTCTACCTAAAAGATTAGCAAAAAATCAATAATCAATAACAAACTTTCCATATTTAGTATTTACAAATTACATCAAATCTAAATTGAATAATACCATTATCCATAGCATTACATTCATGATTCATATTGATTCAAATATAAAAAATTAAATCTACTTGTTGCCACATATGCTGCTGCATTATCTGTGATTATTTGCACCACATTCTCTATTCCCACCTCCACGACAACATTCTCCAACATTAAAGCCAATGTGGCTGCATTTTTCACTTTGTTGGAGGCATCGACAGATTTCCAAAACACCACATCATCTTTGCAAGCAATCAAGAAGTTAATAATGGTTCTACTTCTTCCATCTGTCCACCCATCAGATAAAATGGTGCAGCCATACTTCTTTCACTCTTTCTTTTGGTCTTCTATCAACAATGTTGCCCTACCAACCGCTTTGTCAAGCAACCTACAAAATTTAGGTGTAATATTAAATAAAGTGTAAGTGTTAGTAAAAAATTAGGAAATAAGTTATAACAATTAAGATTTAAAATATAACAATGAACTAAAGTGAATCACAATTATTTACAATTACTAAATAGTAAAATACTAACCTTCCACTCATATCCTTGCGATTAGGCGGCTTGTACCCTCTGCCTGATATTGTCATTGCATTCACCATATTGACCCAATAGGGACTATCAGCGACATTCATTGAGATATTGTTGAAAAACCAAAAATCAGCTGCTGCAATATCAGTTTGCTCATGCACCTCCTTAAACCATGCAGTGCCCTCTAATGATGGCTGTGCTCCAGGTGTGTTCCTGGGCACAAAATAACCACCTATCCCTGATGGGGATCTGGATGGTGATGATGATTGTGTCTGACACTTTCCAGCTACCGTACGAGGTGTAGCGATCAATTGGTTTTCAGACATCGTTTTGAAGAAGCTAACTACGTGCTCAGATGTCAAGAAAGAATTTACAATAGAGATCTGATCACTCAGGGATGACAATGAGATCCTAGTGGAAATTTACAATACAAAGTAGGGGAAGAATGAAACTGTCCACGTATACATGAGGAGATTGAAAGAGCTGGTAGGAAAGATGGAAAGCCCACTAACAAACGAGTTGAAGAAAAGATGGTTTGTCAAAGCGCCATGACCAACATCGAGGAAGAAGATGAAAATAGTACCTCTAGCGCCATACATTGTTGCATATAATCGCGTGGACTTAGCGAACAAAAACCCGACAAAAAGAAGAAAGAAAGATCTTCGAATTCTAAAGACTCATCCTCCAAAAGCAATGATGAGGAATTGAGTAAAAAGGTTTGGGCATTATAGAAAGATATGCTACCTATAATAAAAGAATTTAAAAACATGAAAAAGAACCCTGACCAAAACAAGTAAGGGGAATTATGGTGTACGGATTGCAAGGATGAGGGCTACACAAATGGCTCTTGCCCTAAGTACCAATTTTGCAATATTTGCCAGATTGTAGGACATTCTACCAAGGAATGCCTGTTCAATATGAAAACAAAAAGACATCGACAAGTGCTACTAATGCAAGAAGTATTCACCTCGGGAGAAGGAACAAATACAAACAATGATGCGGCAACTTCAAGAGGGTATTGAAACAACCGAAGTGGAAGAGGCGGCAACAACTATAACAACAGCAATAATGGGGGCCATAGTCAGATACAATACAATCCAACCAAACGGCCAATGATACAATGCCGTGCATGCAACCTCTAGGGCCACTTTGCCAGAGATTGTACTACAAAGGGAACACCGCAACTGTTGTATAGATAGTGTGGTCCTGGAGACTACGATGACTCAAAATGCCCTAAAGCCGGGGTCAACTTGCTAACTATAGAAGATTGTGAGGAAGAAACATTAGCAATCACTCATGCACAAGCAAAGAAGGCAACATACCTAGATCTAGAAGAGGAAAGAAAAGGATACATTAGGAAAAAATAGAAATAGAAAAAGAGATGGATGCCGAAAAAATGCAAATGAAGGATAGTGCCGACACCTTGAGGAGGAATTTGGCAGAACAAAAAATCATACGACAGGTAATGCAAGTTGAGGTGCCTATGAAACTAAATGACCTTCTTGTAATGCCTCAATTACAGACTGCAATTTTAAACATGTCACCATCCCCGAAGGTGGTGGATGAGCCAGGGAAGAACGAAACTACCACAGTAGACCCAATGCTACTCATGCTGAACACAGGAAGACACACCGTAGTAGTTGAGATGGGTATTTTGGGAACTCTCCTCATGGACACCATCCTAGATGGAGGGTCAGGCATAAATGTATTGCCTGAGGAAGTGTGGAAAAAGTTGGGACAACCAACCCTGTGGCTGCTTACATTTCAACTACTTACCGCCGATTAACTCGGAATCAAACCCCTCATAACTCTAATGACGCAAACTGTAATGATCAAGACACAACCCTTCTTACTCAACTTTGTGGTCATTTAGTTGAAAAGGAAAGGTTACGATGCCATCCTTAGAAGGGGCTAGCTTCTATAGGAAAAGGTGAAGCACAATTGGAAAAAGAACACTTTGTCTATGGAAAGAGGTGGTAGGTTTGTAATTGACTTGCACACCCAGATAGTGGGAGAAGATGCGGCATCGCCAGATTCCAAAGGTGAAGAAGGAGATGACAAAGGAAAGAAAAGAATGGAACCCAACGAAGAAGGAATCCTTAAACTGGAAGGAGGATTTGACGATGCCGACTTGGAATCAGTGAATGACCTACTCCATTGGCAAATGGAGGACTGAACTCTTTCCGAGCTATCACATGCTAGGGGTTGAAGAAGGAAGTAAGGGAGAGGGAAATAAATTTTTTTTAATGGAATACAAAGAAGTCAAAGAAGGGGAGGTGCCGAAAGATGAAACACCTGCACGTACATTCAATGACGAGAACCCATTTAAATACGAAGAGCCCACGGTGAAGACGATGAACTTAGGAGACCAGGTCAACCCTAAGAACATTTTGGTGGGAGATGATTGGAATCCGGTACTAAATGTCGCAACATTAAGATATGCATGGAGTATAAGGATGTTTTTGCATGGATATACGAAGACCTGAAGGGGGTATCACTAGAATTGTGTGTCTACTACATCTCACTAATACAAGGAGCAGTACACATACGGAAGCAACCATACTGCATGAACAAAAACTATGCCGCATGGATCACAAATGAGATTAATCGGATGCTTGATGCAGGGATTATCTTTTAGGTACAGACAAGTGAGTGGGTATCTTAATTGTGATATCACTGAAAAAGGATACCACTTAAATAAGGATATGCATAGACTTTTGTTGTCTGAATGTAGTAACAATTAAGGATCCATTCCCAATACCGTTTACTAATAGTATTTTGGAGGAGGTTGTCGGGCATGAAATATACTCATTCGTGGATGGATTTTTCGGTTACAACCAAATATCCATCATAGAGGAAGATAAGCTCAAAACAACCTTTGTAGTGGAAGATGGAGTGTATGCCTACAACAGGATGTCGTTCGGTCTATGTAACACCCCAACAATGTTTCAAAGAATCATCCTGCACATCTTCAACAAGATTTCAGTAAGAAACTTCAAAGTGTTCTTGGACGATTGGTTAGTTTTGAGTATGAAAGACGAGCATTTGACCGCACTCAAGGAATGTATGGAAAGATGCGGAAAGGCATGACTAGCACTAAACCCTAAGAAGTGCAGATTTATAGTACCTCAGGAAAAACTGTTGGGACACATCGTGTGTAAGGAAGGATTGAAGATAGATCCAGAGAAGGTTGAAGTGATTCTGGAAATGCCAAATTCAAAAGATGTGACAGAAGTAAAATCGTTCCTAGGACGCATAGGGTACTACCAGAGGTTTATTTAAAATTTTGCCAAAATATCTTACCCTCTCAACAAGCTAACTTGCAAAGGAGAACCCTACAAATGGGAAACAAAATAGGATGAAGCCTTTCAGGGATTAAAGACACAACTAACCACAACACCTATTCTGGCTTACTTGAATTGGGACAAAGAGTTCTAGTTACATTGCGTTGAATTTCGCAATCGGAGCAACACTGGCACAGACATGCGATCATGGACTGGACCACTTGGTGTACTTCGCAAGTAGACTACCGTCAAAAGCAAAAAAGAATTATAGCACAACAGAGCACGAGGCTCTCAGAATGGTATACGCTGTACAAAAGTTCAGACACTACTTACAGGTGACCCCATTCGTGTTTTACATAGACTATCAGGCTTTTCTATATCTCGTAAATAAACTGATCATTCAAGGATGGATAAGTAGATGGTTACTGCTCTTAGAGCACTTCACATTTAAAATTGTGGTACGGTGTGGGAAAAGCCACATGAGCGTGGATCATCTATCTAGGATCAAGTCAGGAGAACCTCAAGAGGAAGTCAATGATGACTTCCCAGATGCACAACTATTTTAGATCGCCGTACTACCATCTTGGTACACGAGTATTGGGGAGTATCTTTCAATAGTGCAATTCCCTAGAGAAATGCCACCAAGTGAGGAGAAAACTTGAACTGAGAAGTTGAATGTTCCAATTGATCAATGGGTCGCTATACAACAAATTCTATGATGATGTGTTCTGGAGGAAGAAATACTGAAACTGTTGAAAGAAGCACACGATGGACTCGCAGGTGGGCATATGGGACTAAACACAACTGCGCACAAGATACCTCTTGCAGTATTGTGGTCGCCAACTGTGCACAATGATGCCAAGGAGTGGGTCGTTGCATGTGATACATGTTAGAGAGTTGGGAAGCCACTAAAGAGGGATTTTATGCCTTTGAACCCCTCACACGCGCATGAACTATTTGATTGATAGGGGCTGGACTTTGTCGGGCCCTTGAAGATGAGCAAAGCCCAGAGATATAGGTACATTGTTGTAGCAACCGAGTACCTTACAAAGATGGTAGAGGCATGGGCCCTACTAGAGAATTCTACACTAAGCACCACAAGGTTTATCTACAAGATCATTACAAGGTATAGAATCTTGATATAATTGACAAACGACCGTGGAGGACATTTTTCAACCATCTCATTCGACTACTCATCACGGAATTCAAAATCTACCATTCCTTGTCAAGCCTATACTACCCGAGAGCAAACAGGTAGGCAGAATTGACAAATAAAATCTTGGTTGTAGTAATTTACAAGTTTTGTGTAATTGAAGGTGAAGAGTGGGAGGAAAAGTTGCCGTCGGCATTATGGGTATACCATACCTCTTACAAAATTAGCACGGGACACACTATGTTTCAGTTAATGTATGGTCAGGAGATCATAGTACCAGTAGAGTTCATGGAATTGAGTTTGCAAATAACGATTGAAAACAAATTGGGAGACATGGAAAGTCTCAGGGAGAGGTTTCATAACCTAAATAAACTAGATGATCAAAGATTACAAGCACAATGGGCCACCAAGGTTTCACATTGCAGGTGCAAGGTTTGACATGACAAGCACTTGAAATTGAATAGGTTCCAACTAGGTCAATTGGTATTGAAATATAAAGGGTGGAATGAGATCAAACATAGTGAATTTAGAGTAAAGTGGGTTGGACCATACAAGATTCTTGAAGTGGGCGATAACGAAGCAATCAAACTATGGATGCTGGATAGGAAGGAAGTGATTGATCAGGTAAACAGTTCAAAGTTAAAAATCTACCATGAGAGGAATAAATCTTGAGGAAATGAGGATACATAGACGAATGATTTGGATCAAATATGAATAATGAAGAACAATAGTAAGTAAATAATAATAAGTAAATAATAGTAAGTAAATATTAATAACAATAAACAAAGATGGCTAACAATTGAAAAGTGTAACCCAATTATGAAAATGTGATAATAATGGAGACAAAAAAAAAGTACAAGCAATCAATAAGAACTGTATGACCCCTACAAACATAGTAGAAAGACACCACACAGCCACATAGATCAAGGACACGAGGATGCCAGTTGCCACAACACCATACAGATCTATCTAGAAACAGTTAACATATGGCCATAGAAAAACATCGTACATACTCTAGACATAGCACACTGTGAAGTCAAGCTAGGGAAAGCACTACTGTATGACTCGGAACAGGCAGCAAAGAAAAAAGCCATTGTATGGCTCCAACATCAAAAATATAAGCCAAAAGATACTACGGTGTAGATGCAATATTGTACGATTTTGTAGAGCTCCAAAAGGGGAATGTACGACCGTACGAGACAAGAAGGTTAACCAGGCATTTGCTTGAAGAACATTTGTACTACCGTATGGAAATGTTAGATGAAAAATTGTACGACCTTGGAAAGTATGAAAGTAAATACCGTACGCAGGATAGGAGATAGGTAGCGGCTGACAGAGAGTATCCTCCAAGTGTAGGGATTGCGAGTTTTGCACACCTTAAAAATGAGTTGGACAATTGATGAATGATCAACACACATGATTGCATAAACAGGGATCATGCAGAATTGCCAAAGGAGTACATCGTATGGCTAGAAAAGGATAGGTTAGGAAAAGCTTGAATACCGCACAACCATAGGAAAGTAAACACCCTTGTGCGACTAGATACTTTAGGAGAAAGATTGTATGAACATTGTACACCACTACAAGGTGAACAACATTGTACGAACTTTCTTAGAAGAAGCAGTACAAAATAAAGGAGTGGTATGGAGAAGTTGGTGGGAGCGATTATGAAGCAAAAGCTAACTATTTTTGGCACACAAAAGGACAAAAGAAAAGACTGTTATGTAGTCAATAGGGAAGATAACCTAGAAGAAACAATTGGAAGAAGACTTAGCTATGAGCACGAAGACGAATCGAAATGTGAAGACATTGCCTTCAGGTGTTTGTGTTGCAGGAGGCACAAGCACAAGCACAAGCAAAAAGAAGGGCAATAGGTAGCATAGACAGAAGTTGTATTAATGTAACTTTCAACGCAAAACATTTCCTTCGAAGGTTTGAGTGGAGTCAACTGCAAGAAATGGTGGCAGGATAATCCTGCAGACCATTCGGTGAAGAATTGCATTAGAAAGGCGCAGGTAGAGTAGGCGATACAAATGCCAGTTTTTTGCATTTGTAATTATGAGGGCTTTTTGCGCACGATGGTAGAGACCTATGACCAGTTCTCCAGAACCAATTCATTTTCCTATCTTGGGCGAGACTTGATCATCTCCTTTAGGGCACCAAACATCACTTGGATATTCGGCATATCTGACCACACATAAGGAGGCAGGAAAATTGATAGTAAACCAAAGAAGTTAAATCAAGAGGTGAAGGTGCAGTTAATAGAGTTTGTATGTGGTGAACTGTCTCAGTTAGAAAAAGAAGCATTGATGGACATTTCAAAGGGTGGAGGACGAAAGAAGTCTAACATCCAGGAAGGACATTGGCATTGCCTCATGGACCTGGTTAAGAGTAGGCTCACGAGATCAAGTCAAGTGTCTTGTATCTTCTTTATGTAGGTAGCAATGATAATTGGGATCATGAATGAGGATTATATGACTGGGCCACATTTCTGGCAAAACAAATGTATGCGATTATGAAGCTACAACATAGGACATTCTACATGCCCCATTATGCTATTGGATTATTCCTAGATGTGACAACGCAAATGATTCCTCTTGACAGGCTGGAGATCAAGCTTGACCCACTCGTGCTAGGGGAGCCCCCTATCATGCAGTGGAGACATTTATACACACCAGGCGGGCAGAAGGCCACAGTCAAGCAGAAGCGACCCAGACATGAGTTGGATGTCGGTTTGGAGCATGGAAATACAGATAGTGGCTAGCAGGAGACATCATCTAACGATAATGAAATTGACGAAGAGGAAGAGGATGTAGAGGATGATGAAGAGGTTGAAGTCGTTACCGCCACACCTTTGCTATTCCCATGTCTTGCACTCTCGACAACATTACAGTTGGCCCCAATGAGTATGCACAGTGCACACATTCTAGGATTTGAACAACTTAGATAGCCAGTAGTGATGACCCCTGTCATAGTTGCGGCTCAGCTAGTACCTACAGGGACCCTAACCATTGCGGAGGTCGTAGTTACAATTCAGACAGAGTCCCACCCATCACCGCCTACAACTTTTCCAAACGAGGTGATGGAGATACCGACTAAGGAGGTTCCTGAGAGTTCAGGGGCACCTTAGGTCAGACTGGAGGTTGTGGGATCTGATGTGGTGGTCACTATAAATAATGCATTATTGGCTACTAGTGAGGGTATTGCAACACAAGACTTGAGCGCATACTTGAGTAGGAGATTCAGCATCAGACTAGTAGTGCCGACATCTAGCACTTTCTCACCTATGAGAGAAGTATCTCAGGCGATGAATCATCTAGCCCCACAAAAGGAGAGTCATCCTACATTGCAGTTGAGCTGCCACCCCCACCTCTAACAGGAAGTACTATATAGAGGATGTTAGAAGCAGTAGAGTCAGTGATGGCCATGGAGCACCCCACATCATTAGGCCCCTTGAGAACTATAGGGGAGGATATCGAGACGTACTTCGCAAATGTGGTGACTCGAGATCGCCGAATAGTGATTTCAGCCCAGACATTTGCATTGGAGGCAATGTTGTGGGAGTTGGAGTAGGTCTTGTCATTCATGCGGGTTGGTTGCCCAGCGGCCTTTTCAGTATGTTTCGAGGCACAAGGATAGCCAAATACAGAGACCCCAGAGATGCAGTAGGATTGGGCTGCTAAGGAGCCTGTAGTAGAGAGCAGAGTTGAGAACTTGACGCTAGAGATAGTACAAGTGTATCGGGATGCGTACTATGCTCTACGAAGGAGTGAGGCGGATCAAGTAGCAACAATGAGGGCTCAAGAGGAGACAACTCCTAGATTAGTCATAGTAGAAGCCAATTTGGCTGCGTAGTAGTCAACTTGGGAGATAGAGTGAGCAACACTCATTGTTGAGAGGGAATCAGAGAAGGCAACAGTTGTATCTCAGTTGGAGGACGCGAAGATGGAGTCGGATGCAAAAGAGGTAGAGCTCCGAAACATAGTTGGCATGATGAAGAGAGCATTAGAGCTTCAAATGCAAGCTAAGGTGGATTTGAACACCTGGACGCAACTGGTGCACGAGTTGTGGGTATAGCTGAATGAGTTACGGGCACAGAGGATGACTAGTACATCCACTCTACCAAGGACACACCCTTCTTAGTTTTTGTCTTGATATACTTAGTAGTTTAGTTGTCTCTATTTTGTCATTTGGAGACAACTGTTCTTTTGGGGGAGGGGGGGGGGGGGGGGATGATGTTGTCGGTAAAACTATACTACAACCGATGGAGTTAGTGTCCAAAAGGTTGTGTGAGGGATGAGTCACCCCTTCGGGAGACATATGCACACTGTCTGAATGGAATTATGGGGCATTATTGTACTCATGATTGTGTACTCTGCTTATATGAATAAAGTACTAGCATGTTCTGCGTTACATTCTAGTCTCTTAATGCAATAACTATCCATTTACCTTGTATGGTAAACAGAATCAAGCTCAAGGTATTAATTATTAATAAGTATTCTTTATTAATAATTAATTATTAAAAGTTATAATATAAAGTTTTTACTTAGATGGGCCAAATTGATACATAAAAGTGCACTAAATGAATATGATATAAAGTGGCACATTAAAGAATTATCCTAAGTCAGAGTGGGTTATTAAAAAGGTTATCTTTAATGGTCATTTATTGCATTTATGCAATTGATGCCAAGTCCATAGGGGAAACAAACTAATTTGTTATAAGTCAAGGTGCTTTTTAAGCCAAATATATTTTAATTATTTTAAATGCAGTAAGCATGGAGCTGGGCATCAAACATATAAGGCTTTCATGAAACAAATCAACTATTGTTATGATAATTTTCTTATTTTATAACGTTGGCGCGAGCTTCTGGATTTGGGAGTTGGTGCTTGGACTAGGGTTTGCTCTTGGAGAATGTTAACTCTTCATAGATTTTGAAGAAGCATTTGAGCTTAATTGCTGAGAGACGTCAATTGATTGGCAGCAATACAAGGGTTGATATCAAAGATTGCAATCAGCTTTAGTTTGCAGAGGTGAGAGATTCATCAAATGATGCAGATTGCAGCCTCTATGAGCAGTGTATGGAAGCATTAAGGCAGCAAAAGGGTCATAGGGTAACCGCGCGAGTCACCAACAGCTGATGTTAGAACTAGAGAAGGCACATTTTGGGGGTTTTGAGTGCCAATTTTCCATCTTGGTGCCAATAATACAAGCTGCATTCAAATCCATTTTTTTAACTTTTAACTATGTTAGATGATCAATAATTGTAATTTAATTCCAGCATTGAAATAAAGAGGAGATTTTGTGCACAGTTGCAGAGATAGTTTTTTTATGCATTGTTCATATCTATATTGTCAAAAACCTAAAAAGCATAAACTCTGAAAGTACAGAAAAAAACCAGAAATTTGAAATTTGCAAAAAGCAATATCCATCAAAGACAGTTGAACTGGGGTAGAACCAATGGGGTTCTTACAAACTGCGACTCAAAATGGAAGCTTCAATTTGTAAATCAACGGCGATCTCAATATGAAAACACACCAGATAGTTAGGGGACATCTCTTCTTCAAATTTATCAACTCAAAGAGGGTATACAATGTTCATTCTCAAGAATCTTTGAAAGAACCTAGGTTTACTCAAACAGATTTCCTAGTCAGACCTTACAAATGAGCTCACTTCCTCTTTTTATGGCTTTCTAGAGTAAAATATTCAGAACTTTGTAATTTTAATTCCCTTATTCTTCAACATAATCTGTTAGAAAGATAAATAATATTTCAATGTGCAAAAGGACCCTTTCGCTAGGCTCCTGACATACTTGCAACACATTTCTAATAAATTATTTCTATAAGTTGTCATTTGAATAATTTAACATTGGACAACTTAAGTGAATAATTAAATTAATCTACCCAAGTTGTGGGAAGCACTGAAATACATTGCAATCAAATTTTAAAATACCAACATGATATTGAAGAATTGGGATGACATCCATAGGCAACTTGATGACTTACTCAAAATAACTTTTTCTTCTGAGAAGTTTGATGTGCTCTAAAAAGGTTTGAAATCAATTCTAAAATTGTCATGATAGTCTACTCTGCCAAATGAGCTCATTGCAATTAATAGCAATCCTGGTAGATTAAACTCGTGATTTCCGAAAGCTTTGGAGGTCTCCCTTACAGATTAGCCTAGAGGAAAACTCAGAAAATAGGCTGATCCTCCAGCAATTGATTATGCTCCAGAAGTGGACATTACACAATTACAAGGGCAATGGATAAACTGTTTACCTTTTATTATGGGAGGATAATGTCTTAGTGCTAACTTTTTCCTCGCCAAACTTTTGGAGTTATCACTAATTAGTATGCCCAAATTTTTTATGAAACCTACTTTTATTTTTCTTTTCTAATGTGTTTTTGTAAAATCTTTCCCATATTCTGAAAACTCAGAAAATATGCTGATCCTCCACCAATTGATTATGCTACGGAAACGGACATTAGACAATTACAAGGGCAATGGATATTTTATGTACTTTTTACTATGGGAGGATAATGTCTCACGGTTGACTTTTTCTTTGCCAAACTTTTGGAGCTATCACTTTTGATTAGTATGTTTATAAGAGAACAATGGAAAGAAATTTGATTTTATTATTTGACAAACAATCATTTATTTGACTTTTAATTTGATTAGACTCACTTTTCTAGCATTCAGCTTGCAAGTTTAAATTAAAACAAAAACCTGGAGTTCAAGATGTGTGGATTTTAAGAGTGGACCATTTTTTGATTTATTGTTCATATTTTCAATGATTTGAAAGCAGTAGGTGTTGCAACAATGATTGCATACAAACAAGTTGGAGCTTCATTTGCCTTGAACAACCTTATTGCTGCTTGTATTGCCACTGAGATTCTGCGACTATTTTCTTTGGGCAGGTATGTTTTGTTTTGAATTCTATTATATTGCAACTTCGGCATTCTGTTTATTTTCAAACTATTTATAAATCAAACAAGAATGAAAACTCTCTAGGATTTCATCTTTCTAGGTTTATTGTTTGTTATGCGCATTAGTGTGCATTTCTCTCTCTTATGTATAAAAATTACCATGAGGATAACCCCTCTGGAATGAGCCATTATCATATTTGAGATTTACATTTGCTCTACATACCATCTTAGCAGATAAAGATCTTGTTAAGGCTATAAAGGTACTAGTGATGTACTCGATTTGATGGGTTTTTTGTGAGTGGTTTCCCAATGGAAAAGTATGAACAAATTCATTTTGAGAAATAGATCTTGATCATGGGTAGCAGACCTAAACTTGGCAAGCTGGCTTTTGGGTCAGGTTTACTTTGCCAAAAGACCTGGCGAAAGCTTGAAAATCTAGAAGTGATATGTAAATATTTTACAAAAACATAAATTATTGGAAAATATGGTATAGATTTAGCCAGACTAGATGAGTCTAGTGAAGTGAGCTAACATGCCTTGTTTTAGCCTACTTGGACAAGGACTTCAAAATTCACTGTGCTTTGCAAAACTGATCTGGATTTTATATAATTTCTTTCTAGAAAGAGAAAAGCATCTCACATTTCTCAAAATGCATCCTTATGGAAATCTCAATTTATTGATTGAAAAAGCAATTATTCTTGAAATTTGAAATACTTGACAACAGTATGATTACTCTTTAAAAAGATCATATTAAATTTTTGAGTAATTATTTGCCACTCAACAGCAATTAAAACTAAAAGAATGAGGATTAATTTTAAATCTAATTACTTTTTCTTTCTTTCTTATGATATATAAACAATCATGTATTATTTATTTGTTGTATCTAATGTTTGATATGGTTTCTATTTGGTTTGCATCACAATTTACATTTATATTAATGTCAGTAATTTAATTGCATCTTTCAATGTGACAAAAAATGAAAAAAAATTGTTCTTCAAATTAGATATTTAGAAATTAAGCTATACCTATAAGTAAAAGGCAGCCTAATCATTATATCGATCTCCAAGATCACTCCACTGCTGCAAGTAGGGTTTCTCATAATAGATTTTTCAATGTATTAGGAAAACAGTTAAAATAGTTGATTTTCAATTGAACATGAAATATAACTGCATGCATGAGATAGGTTTACTTGATGGTTGTAAATTTCTTTCATTCATGTGAATATGAATATAAGCGTTTCTTTTATTTAAATTTAATTGTCATAATTACTAATGGCAAAAAGGGAATGCAACAGTAGTTTTGTTACCCTAAATGGTATTGGTTATTACAATACAGTGGTATAACTGTTTGTGCCTAAGCGGTTTATGTGGACTAACCTGGGTTTTGTAGATGTTGCCCTAGGCGGATTTTGGTTTCGGAATTTTAGGGTATTGCAAATTCAAAATCCTCAATTTAATTACGCCTTCAAATGTTAGTTATGACATTTTAGTTAAACAAATTGTAATCGTTAATCTCTTTCATATGAACATGTAAAATGACTGTTATAACTGCCTCCTCATGAATGTGAACTGGTAACTATATTTCGATGATATGTGGAATTGTTAACTAAGGCCCAGGAAAAGGGAATGTTACAAACATACTCCCTTCATGTTGTCTTGATGATGATCGATATAGGATGCCATCTTATGGACATGCAAGACTATGGGTTTACTGTTTATTATGTTGATCATATCGGTTCAATATAATTGATGGTGTAGTCATGATCTAAATGTTGATAATTAGGAAGCTCAACAAGGTTTCCATACTGGATATCTGAGTCATATTTTGGTGGTGAGGGTGGGGGACGGTAGCACAACTGATGTAATGATAATCATAATGCATATAGTATTACTATTAGCACTTGTAAAATTAAAAGATACAGATATATACGGTATAACATAACCACTAGAGTCTAGTAGTAGTAGTCAACTATAAAATGTCAAAATTGATAAGTTGGATGCCTAACAAGGTTTCCATACTTGATATCTAAGTCATATTTTGGTGGTGAGGGTGTGGGACGGGAGTGCAACTGACATAATGATAATCATAATGCATATAGCATTACTATTAGCACTTGAAAAATTAAAAGATGCATCTATATAGAGTATAACATAACAACTAGAGTCTAGTAGTAGTAGTCAAAAAAAAATGTCAAAATTGAAGTAGGATTCATGAATATCAAATATAGACATCACAATGACAATTTTCAAAGTTTTAATTTTATTATTTTTTGTGATTTCATCTTCTATTGAAGTTTGGTTATTTGCTCAAGTTAAAATCCTAAGATTCACATGTGGAACAATTGGTTTTGTAAAATAATTTTTTCTGCCTACTATTGAGGTGGATTTGTATAAGGTTCACATGTGTGCTTATTGTTTTTTTTAAGATTTTTGGTTTGATGCTGAAGCAGAAGATCATTTACAAGTTCATGTTAGGTTTAAATTGTGATTGAAGGTTTCAGCTTAATGAAGATTTGTTATTGAGGTTATCGAAGATTATTTTTTAATCTTGAAAGGGAAGTAAGTTAAATATAATTATTTCCCAAATCCTGAGCCACTTTGTTTTGGATTGTTGCATCATTATAAAGAGGGTGTGGGATGATTTAAAATAGGTGGCCACTAATTTTGGCAGTTTGGGATTAATAAAAATACATTTGGAGGAGCCTTTATGTCATTGGGATTGTGTAAACCCTATTCACCTTTATCTAAACAAAAGATAAAATATTGTAGCTTCTTTTTCTAAATTTGTGAGCTTCAAAGAGGATTTGGAAAGGTGTTGAAAGTTTTCACTGGCTTTTTGAATGAATATTAATGTCATTGGGGCACTAAAAGTCTAAACAATGTTGTTGTACCTTTTTTGGAGTATTGGAAGGTTTGAAGATAGTATCGTTGTACTTTAATAAATTGTATGTTACTAAGAGTGGGATGTTGGACATTAGAATGGAAACAAAGGTTACCAACTATTACATAGTAACATGGTTGTCGTTATACCATAAGATTGACCCGTCAATGTCTGATACGACAATTAGACTTACAAAAGACACAAAAGGATGTTAAACCATGTTTCAAATCCAATGAGGACATTGGGCCACTACCAACAATTCCCCTCCTAGCATTACTCGCCACGCCTTGCAAGCATTCAAACTTGTGATTAAGCTTTGATACTAATTGTTAAGGTACACTAGGGTTGTCATTGCACCAAAAGATTGACCTGTTAATGCTTGATACAATCACTAGACTTTCAGAAGACGTAGGAGGCTGTTAAAACATGTTGCGAATCTAGCAAGGGATGCTGGCCCACTGACAATAAATGGTACCACTTTTGAGCTCCTCCTACATTTAGGGCTCCTCATCTCAGTTGCTCTGCATAAGAAAAGTTTCAAAACTTGAAGGCTGTCATAGGAATTATTAAGGCCAGCAGCTAGCAAGATCATATTTTTTTGCCTCCTTCAATTGGTGGTTAGAATAGTATCCTCATTTCTTGAATTATATAAACTATAACAGAAAATCTTATGGTGATGTTCAATCACTGTTGAGTATCATATTGTGAACTCCAGTAGTAGAGAATAGAAAGATATTTCTTCACATTTATATTATGGACAATTTGCCAATTAATTGATAAAATAAACTCCATGGAGCAAGAACAAAAATCAGCGGGAATATTATAGCACAAGGCAGTTGACACTATGTCAAACTTATACAAGGAAAAATAAGAAGTCAAATTATTTCTTGTAATGAATTTCCTTTTCCCCTAACAAACAAATGCTGAAAGATCCCCTCCCAGAATCTTTGACAAATGACTGAGTTTGATTGTAATTTATATTGACCAGTGAAGAGGTCATTGTTTGATTTTATCTGCATTCTGATTTTTTCCCTCCTGAATTTTGTTGTTTTTGTTTTTGGTTTTTTCCAATATGAATTTGTTGAATGCTAATTATGATTACACTAAATAAAGAACTGGAATTTCTATGACAAACTAACAATTGTTCTTTAAGAATTTGTAATGCTAAATAGATAAAACAGCAGCTCTAAATTTTAATCTTATATATTTCCCAAATTCGATCCTACAGTAACTTATTAGAATCTTACCGGAGGTATTTGTGAGTAGACGTCCTTTGATGAAGTTGTTGAGCAACAAAATTGCCCTGGCGTACCTAGAACTATTCCTGGTGTCCAAAGACTAGCTTCTGTTGTAATTCCCTTTTAATAACAAACTTATTCAATCCACTTGGAAACTACATGTGCATGTCTGTAAGTATATGGCTTGGCTGGAGATGTTCAAATGCTCAGAAAACACCCGTCCTTCACTGTCAATGCCCAAGCCATATTCTTAGTCTTTTATAACAGGTGAAGTTTTACTACTCAAAATGCAATTCTGCTGCTGGGTGATGATTTTGGGTTGAAAGAATTGACTACATCAATGAGTCTGCAGCTGATAGCCCTATTCAAGCTTATATGCCTCAGCTGGGGGCCTATTACTTGCACGCTATGCCTAGAACGATGCTTGCGATCTGAGACTGTGGACTATTTGTAACATCCAGTTTTCCTAACCTTTAGTTCCCTTATATTTTAACAATAGCATAGGCTAAAAATCCTATTCACATGCATGGGTTTAACAATTATAACAAATTAACTACTTCTCATGAAATGCTTTAGCAAACAAACGAAGATTACTTACAAACACAAGTAAATAGTATGAGAGAAAAATAGTTAACTGAAACATTAACTATCACTTCATATAGCTGAAAGGAGTAAATGAAACTGCATATCTATATTTACATATATCTAGCTGATTTTGAAAAAAAATATAAAGGAAAAATAAATACCAACTATGTTCGAACCATATCAGAATAAGAAAATGTAACCCAAATTGTCTTGTGCAAGTCTTGGCTTTGGAGGAGAGGAGAAGCATTGTCAGAGGCTCTTCCAACCATGGATCTAGTGTATCCCCTCTTACTCCAAGCTGAGAATGGCACTATCCTACACAGGATAAGGCATGAGAGCACCATCCTATCATGCCACCTAAGCATCTTGGTGTTAGAGTGTCAACTATACAGCCAGATAGACCATGGAGTCCTTCCCATCAGCCCATCCATCCGACTGCAAGCTATTATGACCTCTACTGATCACGACAGCAACATTCGCCACTAACCTACCCTTCCTAGGGATTTACATGGGCACTTTGTATTTGATCACCCACCACTCGACTTGGCAAGAAAGACCATACCCTATTGCCCACAATGAGCTGGCTCGGTTTACAAATTAAGTTTCTTAAGTTTCTTTTAATGCTTGGTTTATTACTGATTTCACTTCTTGACTTGTAGGGATTTTTTCACAATCCTTTGTTATCAGCATATGCCTTTCATCTCGACCATGCTTGGTTATCCTTGATGATCACTAGTGTGATAGTCCATATTTCTTGAATATTTCAGACTATCACCATAGTCATATGTTCTATGCCCAACCTGGGTCTTCAGTTGATCTTAAGAAATAACATGGCATACAAGGAGGTCATTAATATTCTATAATGGTACTTCATCTTATCTAAGAGGCATATAAAGTTATACCCTTGTATAAGAGCATAAGACTTATGTTGTTCTCAAATTATCTAAAGTTTGAAACACACAAAACAACAAGCATTTCTATTCTATACCAAACTTATCGTATGCATTCAAGTTTTGGCCTTAAATTCTTCAGGTAAATTTTTTTATAAAAACATTCAAAAATCTGACATTCATTGATTTGATTCTGAATGACAAAGATTCCAACTGCCATTTAAAAATTTATTAATCCAAATCGGCTCGATAGCAGATCTTAATAAGAAAGCGATTGGAATAGAAAAGAAGTAATATAGAGTACCACTGGTGCAAAGAAATATGCATCAATCCTCAAAGGTAGGCTTCAAATCCCGAATATTGGCTTGGAATAGCACCTGTTAGAATATGATGCCAATTGATTTACTCTCACTGCTAAATCAAGTGGTATGAAAGGAAAATTGCAGAGCTTTGATCAGTTATGAATATGTCTCCCCGAGCAATGCTCGTTTTTAAATTGTGATGTTGTCCAAGAAGAGTTACATGCATGGGTGACTCGAAAGGTGGCGGC
Source organism: Cupressus sempervirens (assembly GCA_028749045.1). NCBI lineage: Eukaryota > Viridiplantae > Streptophyta > Pinopsida > Cupressales > Cupressaceae > Cupressus > Cupressus sempervirens. The sequence continues at coordinate 594,382,111 of CM053783.1, forward strand.
ATGAGTTACAATCTTAATTGTAAATGTAAGGGTAAAAAAAAAGAGGCTGATGGACTCAAAGAAGAGTGTACCAAGTTGGAAAAATAATAAAATACTTTCTATGTTTTACTATAATGATACTTTTATTATTCACGTATATTTGTCTATGTTATTTACACATACATACATACATGGTATATTTCAAATAATTGTATTTTTACATATACATAGATATATGTATACATACATATACATTATATTTGAATATTCATATGCATTGCATATGCACAAATGTATGTAAATACCATGGGTATCATTATAATAAATCATGTCTTAGTAACAAGAAGGATTGCGGAGTCTTCCAATACATGATAAAGGTAACAGTTGTTGTTAATTTGCTTTAATGTTCAAATGAATATTTATATATCTTCTTAAACTTGTCAACCTTGTTAGCTCATGGTAGACACTTCATGGTATACCCTTGCTTGCCTAGCCTGTCGTTTTCCCATGACCATGGTGGCTAGGATGCATACCTGTTGGCTTAGTGGTAGGTTGGTGCCCTTGTGCTCTATTCCCTCTCAGACAATTCCCCCCCTTCGTCATATTCCTGCAACAAGAATTAACACAATGAAATCTTATATCGTTTAGGAGAAATCCAATTGACATAACTAATAACCAAATTTGATTAACCATTTCAAATCATGAGATAACATAACAATTAACCAACATCTTTCATTTCACATGAACATAACAATAACCAATATTCCCATTCATATGAAGTCAAAATGAGTAACTAATTTAACCACCCTTTTTAGATAAGCTTGAAACATAAAAGACGAGATATATATATTTTTTAGATGCTTCAGCCCAAAATGACATGCTCAAATTTTGATAAAAAATCATAGCCCTAGCAGCTTCTACAATAGTTCTATTTTTCCTTTCAGCAACTCCATTTTGTTGAGGATTGTAGGGGATTGTGAACTCCCTCTTAATCCTAGCAAGTTTGCAGAACTCTTTAAATATTTTAGAAGTGTACTCTTTCCCATTATCTGTTCTCAAAATTTCAATTTTCTTTCTTAAGGAGTTTTCAGTGATTTTTTTGAATTCTTTAAACTTAGAAAGAATCTCTTTAGATTCTTTGCACTTAAGGAAGTATATCCATGTCTTCCTTGAAAAATCATCAACAAATATCACATAGTACAGGAACCCTCCTATAGATGGTAAAGACATGGGTCCACATAGGTCAGAGTGCACTAGTTCCAACACATCTTTAGTTTTGCTCAAACTATGAGGGAATGACTTTTTAGTGTTTTTCCCCAAAGCACAATCTTTGCAGGATTCATTGTGAATATGGCTTAATTTGGGCATTCCAGTTACTAACTTCTCCATAGATGTTAGGGCATGAAAGTTGATATGACCTAATCTTTTATGCCATATTTCATTTGAATCTAAAATCTCATGCACAAGTGCAAAGTTTTTCTTAGTGCATAGCTCATGTAATAGTCTTTGTCGTACTCCTATTGTTAGAGCCTTCTTTATTGTTGAATTCTTAGGCCAAGCTAGTACCCTACCTTCCATGAATGCAATTCTATAACCATCATCTTCAAGTGCATATATGGATATTAAATTCCTTTTAATACCTGGTACATAAAGAACTCCAGAAAGCTGAATAGAATTTCCAGTTTTCAATTTGATGGTGCAGATCCCAATCCCTTTTACGGAATGTGCAGAATCATCACCAATTGTAACTTCTTCATCTATTTCTATTTGCATGCTTTCTACGTTATCTTGATATCCAGTGATGTGTCTTGAAGATCCATTGTCAACTATCCTAGTGTTAGATTTGGTTGATATTTGATTGGACAATGCTGAATAGAAGGCATATTTCTTAGATTCATGACCTTTATTTGATTTATTAGATTTGGCAAATGACGCTTGAGGTCTAGATTGATCAAGACAATTTATCGCATAATGTCCATATAGATCACATTTGAAACATTGAATTTTAGACAAGTCTATCTTCTGTTTAGACTGTCCTTTTGTATGAAAGTTTCTTTTCCTTTTGTTGTTGTTCTTCTTTCCCTTCTTATGAGAGTTTGTGTTAAGAACTTGAACGTCTTCATCTAAGGTTTTATGTTTTCTTTTAATCATTAATCTCAAATCTTCTTGAAGACAATAAGATCTTAATCGATCTTGTTTTGGAATTTTAGATCTAGCACATATACCTTCGTAGAAAAGATTCCCAAGAATTTGGAAGTTGTCAATCTCATAACTAACTGCTGATAATTGATCTCTCAAATCTATTATTCTCATGAAGAAAGTATTTACAGTTTCTCCTTTATTCGCCAATGTTATTTATTATGAATATATTTTCAAGAGCTCAAAACATGCGATGTGCTGCTGCATGTTTTGCCACAATAGGCACTATGTGATCTCGAACAACTTCCACGATTATCTTCATGGCCTTCTCATTATTCTCAATCCATAATGTTTTCTTTGGATCATCTTTAGGTTCTTCCTTATCTTCTCTTACAAAAGATTCCAATTTGTTTTCTTTTAATAACATCATTATACGAAGTTTCCAGGATTCGAAGTTATCATCACTTGCAAGGTGGTGTTCAAATCTTAACATGTTTGTCATCTTGTAGAGAAAAGATAGACTGCAATTTAATGTGAAATCTGATCTCTTAAACTTAATGAGATCTCTTCTTAACAAGGCTCTGGTACCATGTAAAGTTTCTTACCAGATTTCAAATTCGATGATAGACTGATGCACAATTTTATTGCAAGTATGAACACTATTGACAATGGACTGATTCACTCTAGAATCTGTAGAAGTTAGTGCAAAAATAACACAGATAAAATAATATTCTTGAACTCAAAATGTCCTTCGACCCTTTGATATGCGTGCATTAATTTATTTCTATGCCTTGTTTACTCGGGCAGATCAGGTATATATATTGAGTGAAAGGGTGTGGGGATGAATGGTCATGTCTCCAAATGGAGACAAGGACATTGATCCTTACACCTATTCAGAAGTAACTAATCATTCATGATTTGTTATGAACTTAACACAAGTAAAACAATGTAATACCAATCATTCAAATCTGTGGCCCAATATAAAGTGTAGATCGAAAGAGATCTAAATACCAAAGGAATTAGAATATGTTTTGATCATGCCTTAAATGATCTCAGAAAATATATATCATCGGTTTCAATTGTGCATTGTTTACATACAGCATGTATGCATATATGTATAATAGTATGTGCATCATATTGTTGTACATATATACATATATATATGCTGATCACAGTAATGTTAGACCAAAGCTACATGCTTTAACAATAATTATTCAAATTCTTTATAGGAAATGCTTGTTTACTTTCTTATTGAATAATAAAATAACCCAAAGCTCCAAATGGGCCCTACAAGGCTCTGCAATGACAGTCCCTATCCGTCTCGTTGGCCTACATGAACTCCAAATATAGGCCAGCCTCAACTCCATCTTCTGTCACCTAGAAAAGGGACATTACCAATGCATTTGATTGAACCGACACTGGCCATAATCTTTTCTGTCATTATGGAACTAGAAAGAGATGAAGTTAATGATAAGGAAAATGTGCAATTAAGGGTCAAATCAAATATGGGGGATACTGATTTGATGGAGAAAAAATTGGCCAGAAAGAATGGATCTCAAAAACATGAAAATTATGATAGGGACAATATGCAAGAAAGGTCAAATCCAATGATAAGAAGAGTTAATTTATTTAATTTCAACTTCTAAAATTTCACTTTACTCAAAAAAATCAAAATAGATGGGTAAAGGGAATATAATGATACATTTTTGTCCCTTGCACAAAAATAAAATGTGGAAATGTAAGTAGCACTTTAAAATGGAATGGACTACAGATTTGATTTCCTTTCTGTAAAGATTGAGAAAATTGAAGAATGGCTGATCTAAATTTGAAGAATCTTGTTATTTCAACTTAGAAAGCCTATATCATATAAAGTATTAAATTTGGTTGTTGATGTTTGTCTAATGCATATATTGCAAAATAAGATTCTTTGTTGCATTACAAAGCACATTTGTTGTATTTTTGAATTGACTGACAGGCTTTAATAATCCTAACTTGATTTCATTGGCAGTTTTCTTACAGCTACCACATTGCTATCTGGATTGCTTTTGTATGATGTTTTCTGGGTCTTTGGATCTATGCATATATTTGGTGACAACGTAATGGTCACTGTAAGTACCAATACACAATCGATGATATAGGAAATGAATGTATTATGCAGTACAATTAAACCCATCCTTGTTTACAAACACTTTTTAGTGAATGAATGCTGTTTCACATAATTAAAACTGGGCTCCTTTTATTTGATCCAAGTCTGCTCAAGCATTCACATAAACACACATAATCATGGGCATTTGTGTGTGTGTGTGTACGTGTACACAGGCATGCATGCACATACATGCACACAATTAGATGTGTGTGCAGATTTGTGCACACACATGCCCACACTTTAGCACTAAGATATGCACACAGATACACACATTAATGGAAAATCATCTAAATCTATAAAAGCATTTCTATTGCTCTGTACAGAATCCTTAAAAGATATACACAATCTTTTAAGGTATCTAACTGCAAGTTAACTGCTTAAGAAATCACAGAAGAAACTATTTTAAGCTGACTCTAATAAATAGTGACATTGCTTTAATTTGAGATGTTTCTTCCCATTACTAAGTTTATAATGCTTGTTCCCTTTAATGCTTTTATATCTCATACACCCTTTGTGTTTTTTATTTATATCAAGTTGCTCTTGGATTTTAAGAGGGAACATATAGGTGAATTTTGTTATACTGTGGATTATGGAAAAAATTGTAAAAAAATGCATGAATTAGGAAGGACATGATTCTGGCAAGTTATAACTTATTTCTCTCTTGATTTAACTGGGTTCACTAATACAGTTTTGTTTGTTTTACATATTTATACTTAGAATTATTGAGTCACTACTTGTACTTTCTTTCTATGATACAGGTTGCAACATCTTCAGCATTTGAGGGTCCTATAAAATTGATATTTCCTCACCTTAAGGTTTGTGGCATGTGCATCCTCCCAGTTTTTGATTAATACTTATAAATATTTTGGATTGTGCATGTTGATGTACCAAAGGGATTAATCATACCAATGGCATTAACAATTAGAAGTACATTAACAATTTGTTCATTGATTTCTTGTAGTTGTTTGTTCTGATGATTGTTTATGTTATGTACTGCTATTCCAGGGTAACTCCACCTTTCCATATTCCTTGTTAGGATTAGGGGATGTAGCAGTACCTGGTCTTTTGACTGCTTTGATGCTGAAATTTGATCGGTCAAACTTCTCTTCAAGAGCCTATGAAGCACTTGAGGACTCAAGCACAGGGCTGATCACTTATCCCAAGAAGACATACTTCACCACTTGTATTGCTTCTTACATTTGTGGCTTGATTCTAACATTTGGTACGTCACATTTTCTTTTGATTAGCAGATACATTGTTTTTTTTACATTAAACTAGATTCTTGAAACTGAAGGGCATCGAATGAAGTGCATAAGTGAAAACATTAAAAATGTCAAATCAGATCAAGTTATTCTTCTTTGCTCTTTATCATGTGCAAAAAATCTTTTACACCCATAGACCAAAAATCTGTTCAACACATTGTAGTGACAGTTGCTGTCCAAGAATATTGAGAATATGAATTGAAACTATTGCAATAGCTGCAGTTACATATGTTGTAGCCCATTATGATTGTAGTCGGCAGATTGTGTACTTTGTAGCCAATAACGTCGGTAACCAGTTTGTAGTGGACAGATTTTGTAGCCGACAGGGTGTTGTTGTCGGTAAAGATTTTGTAGCCAACGGGCCGACGGGTAGATTAGGATTGTTTGTAGCTGACGGACCTCTTTTGGAAGGTTCGGCGGAAAGTATTTATACACCCCCTTGGACCATTGTAAATCATATATTCTATCTTATATTATCGCCAGTTATGTAATCTTTTGGCATATGCGAATAAAGGAATATTGTTGCTGCTGTTCTTTTTCATTATCTGGGTGCATTTCTTAATTAACCTATGCGGTAAACATTTGGCGCAATTGCCCTATGACCCTGGAAGGTGGGAGGAATGAGGAATGAAGATTAATGCCAAATTAGCTTAACAAGGATCGCAATAAGGTCAAGGGAAAATATGGAATCAATACTGCGCAAGAGAATTTAATTCTGGCACAACAGGCAGAGTGCCGAAGGAGATTCCAAAAGATTGTTGACGGAAACAGGAGCGCAGAGGAATTATTGGAGGAGACTCAACATCGGGTAGAGTTGGCGGAAGAAGCATGGGAGGAGTTTTTGAATTTGTGTTCGCTGAGGGAAGAGAATCCAGACAAAGAGCATTGAATCGCACGGCTCGGAGTGCCGAGGGAGCATGAGCGTGGAGTGAACTCTTCGTCCGAGATACACTTCCGTGGGAGACAACTTCAGAATATCCTTCTTCACCAAGGTTCGCAGCTATTGAGACCGCGAGAGAACAGTCCACCGGCGTGTGGGAGAACAGTCCGCCGGTGTGGGAGTGTAGACTGCCGATGTGGGAGTGCAGTCTGCCAGTGTGGGAGAACAGTCTACCGGTGTGGGATTGCAAATTGCTTGTGTGGGAGTGCAAAGCCACGGTGTGGGAGTGAACAGTGCTAGTGTTGCAGGACCGAGCAACGCCGGTTTATAAAAACCAATTGTGATGGTGGGACCAAAAGAGAAACTGCCGAAGTTCGATGGCGATGGTACGGTCGATCCCATTCGACATTGCAAAACATGTGAGATGCTCTGGAAGGCAAATGGGATAACTGATGAAGACGACTGGATGAGGCAATTTTTGGCCATCCTACGGGGCGTGGCAATTGACTGGTTTACTAGTACAGATCCGCAGAAGCTGGACAGTTGGAATAACATTAAAAAGGAGTTTCTGGCCGAGTTTCAACTGTTGCGTGATGATAATGAAATTGTAGCCGAGATCTTCAATACTAAGCAAGGGAAGAACGAAACTGTTTGCATCTACGCCAGGAAATTAAAAGATTTGATAAACAAAATGGAAAATAAGCTGACAGATGGACTTCAAAAAAGGTGGTTCATGGAAGGTCTACGCCCAAAATTGCGGAAGAAAATGAAAATTGTGCCGCCATCATCATACACGGAAGCCTATAACAGAGCACTGAACCTCGAAATTGAGCACAAGACAAAGAAGAAGAAGAAGACTAGCTCATCTGATTCGGATGATGATGAGCCTTCCGGAGAAGATAGCAGTGACGATGAAGGCAGTAGCAAAAAGGTCCACCCCTTACAGAAAGACATAATCCGCATGATGAAGGAGTTTTAAAATATGTAGGAGACAAAGGGTAGCGAATTGTGGTGCACAGAGTGTAAGGCCGACGATCATACTAAAGGATCCTGTCGAAAGAACCAATTTTGTGACATTTGTTAGATCATGGGCTATTCGACAAAGGAATGCCCCTTTAACATGAAAACTAGAGGATCTCCGTAGGTGCTTCTTACACAGGCAGCTTCCACGTCAAGAGGGAACGGAAATGCAAACATTGATGGTGCCACTTCGGGTGGGTACAGGAATAATAGCAGAGGGCAAAACAACAACAATGCGAACAATAACAATGGCAGCCAAAGTTGAATCCAGTATGATGCGAACGAACGACCGATCGTACAATGCCGAGCGTGTAATTTGTGGGGGCACTTTGCCTGAGAGTGTCCAACGGCGAATACACCCAAACTATTATGCAGATGGTGCGGACTTGGCGATCACGAAGATTCCAAATGTCCAAAATCGGGAGTAAACTTGATCACTGTTGGGACGGATGAAGAAGAGGTGTTGGCGATTACACGAAGGCAAGCAAAAGAGTACCCGGACCCGGCAGAGGAAAAGAGGAAATTTGGAGAAGCACGGGCGGATATTGCAAAGGCATCGCAAGTAGAAACATCTCAATTGAAGGACACCATCGGCACTTCGGCAAGAAACTCCGCAGAACAGAACATCGTACAGCAGATTTTACAAACAGAGGTACGGGTCAAGATAAATGATTTGCTTCTTACAATGCCCCAGCTCCGATCTGCTCTCACAAATATTGCACCAGCTCCAAGGATACTAGGAGAACGAGGTAGAGGGAAGGAAAGTGATGTAGGCGGAGAAGACCAAATGTTGCTAGCCCTCACATCCGGTCGGCATCCGACGGTTGTCAAGATGGGGATCCTCGGACATGTTCTCACAAACACAATAGTTGACGGTGGGTCCAGTGTAAATGTCTTACCCGAGGAGACCTGGAAGAAGCTAGGGCAGCCAACATTGTGGCCCTCAACATTTCAGTTGCTCACAGCAGACCAGCATGACATCAAACCTCTGGGCGTTCTCATGGCACAGCCAGTGACAATTGGCACACAGCCATTCCTGTTGGACTTTGTCGTGATCCCGTTGAAGAGAAAAGGATATGACGCCATCCTTGGCCGCAGATGGCTTATTCAAGCCAGAGTAAGACACGATTGGAAGAACACCTTGTCACTCGAAAGTAAAGGCCGGCGGTTTGTTATTGATCTGCACACCCAAATGGTCGGGGAGGAGGCCCTGTCATCAGATTCCGAGGGAGAGGAGGATGAAGGAAGACAACATATGGAACCAGATCGAGAGAGTCCTACGATTAGACGAAGGACCAACAGATGACGACTTGGATTCGGTCAACGGTCTCTACCACTGGCAAATAGAGGACTACGAACTATTCCAGAACTGCAATGTCCTGATGATTGAGGAAGGTCCAACAGTGAACGAGTATTCGAAGGAGTTTACTGAAGTAAACGAGGGGGAGGCACCGTTGGATGTTACACCCACTCACACATTAAGGGAGAGACAATTAAATATAATGAAGCCACACTACAAACCATGAATTTGAGAGATGAGGCCAATGAGTCAACTTCGAAAAAAGCGGAGCTACGGCAGAATGAATCAGAGAAGGAGATTGAGGTTACTGTGAAAACAGTGACAAAGCAAGAGCTCTTGGAGAAAATGGAGATCAATGAAACAGTGGAGAAAAAATTTGAGAATGAAGAAAGTGAGGGCAACCGTAAGAAGAGTAAGAAAAGAAAGCGAGCGAACAAAGTAAAAGGAAGAGAAGTGAAGAAAATCACAGAGGAAGATAGAGAAGGGAAGAAAATACCATCGGAAGTAAAGAAGAAAATCACAGTGGAAGGACATACGAAGAAAATCATAGAGGAAGAGGGGGAAGTAAAGAAAATCACACAGGGAGAAGGACAGCTGAGGACAACGAAGGTTGATGGAAAAGTAGAGAAGAAACCAAACAATGATCAAAGAGTGAGCGGAATCTGCCCGGACAGGGGTCCCACGAACTGTTCTATGGACACCTTTTTCGTGGGCTATGTCTCCGTGAGAAGTTTTTTGTTCCCCACAGCTTGCCTTTATCTCCCGCGACCTTTTGTTGTGCGGATGGCTTTCTATTCTCCGTAGATTGCATCTTGGTGTTCGTGGGCTCATCTTGTTCATTGGCGACTTCACTTTTTCAATCACGTCGTAGTGCGGCTTTTTCCTGTCTTCTATGGATTCTTCTGCATGATGCATTGTGATTGCCGGTTGTCTTCATTCTTCCTTGTTGGCCTCTTCTTCCACCCCTGGTGGTGTTCTTTCTTCCATAGTTTCCTTGGATGGCTCCCTAGTTCAGTGGGTGGTGTTGTTATGTGTCTTACGTCTCCCTCGTCGTCGCAGGTTGGTGAGGCTGGGAGTGAAAATTGAGCAGTTGTATTTTTTTTATTTAAATTTTTTAAAAAGAAAAAAGACAAAAAAATTTAAATTAAATTAAATTTTGAAAAGTCTCGCGGATAGCCTGTCCGCGGACTATTTCCCGTGGGCTGACTATCCCGCGGACACATGTCCTGCGGGCAGACTATCCGCGGAAGACTTTTCTCCGCGGGGTCTTCTTTGTCTGCCGGGTCTTGCCTTCCTGCGGAGCCTTTTTTCCGCGGAGCATTTATTTCTTCCCCGAAGCTTTCTCTCCCCGTGGAGCCCCTTTTCTTCCCGCGGAGGTTCTCCTATCTTCCCGTGGAATGTTTGTTTTTCATCTGGCCGCAGAGTCTTCCCTCCTGTAGACTTACGCGCAGTTTACTTGGTGCGAGCCATTTTTCAATTGAGGGCAATATCACAAACCTAAAACTCTTCACTGAAGCATGTTATCACCAGACGATGAACAAACAATATAAGCGATTGGAAAACACAAGAACACGACTCTCGCGAGATTCAGCTCACGCTTCGCGCAGGCTAGATTGAGGTTACCTTTTCGCAGGCGAGCTGCATAGTCTGCGCCATTGTCTTTGGTGTTCGCGTGTTTAGAGATACGGCGTGCAGAGGGGAGAAGAAGCCAAAGGAGGAGTCACGTGTAAATGTAGTTGCTAAAAGATATTTGCCAGAACATGCCAGGGTTAAGTTGCAAGTCACGGATACTCAATTAATGGGGCGAGCTTGTTGAATGGTAGGCTTCGAAGGAGGTTTTCGCGGATTCTTTGCCCCCAACTTTCCACAAGCAAGGATGAAACGCAGCTACAGGCCCCCAAAACGTGGATTTTTCTGTGGATGAAATTGCCCTTGGCTGCTCAAGACTCAATTCTATTGGTGTTTGCTGTTATGGAAAGGCTTCCTGCGTGACTGCTAGATCTGTGGGTTATTTTTGAAGTCTTCTTCTGCGGCGCATATTCATCTAGAGGAATTTGTGGTGGATTGCAAAGGAAAAAAAAAAAAAAAAATCGACAACAGATAGAAACAGTCCAAAATGAATAAGGCATGATGCCGGAGGGAAGGGAAGCACTGAAAAGGTAGGAAAACATAAGCGATTGTCAAAAAGACTGTTGGATCAGAAGAAAATCACAAAAATGGTGTTTTCGGTGGCTTCGAAAGTGCTAATTTGGTCTTGGCGACACCCTGCGAGGGTGCTACCCCTCGACCCCACCGGGGGCATTGCCCCTTGGACCCCCAGTTGTTGCGGATATCAATTGTGGGAAGTCTGACCAGTTGATGAAGACTTGGAGCTACTGCAAGCATGGAGTGTCTGTGTACCAGAGGCACTTGGAATAGGTCTTTGGTGTAAGGCTATCTGGGTGGATGCATAGAGAGCTCGAGAGGAGCTAATCATCCAGTTGAGGGCAGTAGAGCAATACTTGGCTCAGTGTACCCAGGAATTGGAAACAGAGAAAGTAGCACGGGTGGCTATCAAGGTCAGCTTGACTAAGGAGACAGTATTGTGTTAGCAGAGGCTATAGATGCAATGTGGTTGGAGACTAGTTTGGTGCAGATATTTTGTTAGTCGTCAGGAGACGACTTTTCTTTTTGGGGGGGATGATGTAGTCGGCAGATTTTGTACTTTGTAGCCAACGACGTCGGTAACCAGTTTGTAGTGGACAGATCTTGTAGCCAACAGGGTGTTGTCGTCGGTAAAGATTTTGTAGCCGACAGGTAGATTAGGATTGTTTGTAGCCGACGGACCTCTTCTGGAAGGTTCGGCGGAAAGTATTTATACACCCCCTTGGATCATTGTAAATCATATAATCGATCTTATCTTATCACCAGTTATGTAATCTGTTGGTATATGCAAATAAAGGAATATTGTTGCTACTGTTCCTATTCATTATCTGGGTGCATTTCTTAATTAACCTATGCGGTAAACAAGGATACCCTTCAAAGCATGACTAGACTCCAGAGTCAAAATATCTTTAAGAAAGCTTGTGGGAAAATAGAGTAAAGAACAGTATTGCAAAAGATGAGTCGATTACAAAAATATAGGTTTTGAGACATTTCATGTAATGTGCGAGTTTCCTATGTGGTGCTAAACTATGAAAACTATAAAAAAAAGATGTTGAGTACCTAGTGATTGAATTGGCTTTGCAAACCAACCAATGAATATAATTTTTCTACCCAGATTGAGCTTGGAATGAGATAAGGGAATGAAGATATCTAAATTCTTCCAATTGATATGCATGTTTGCAAATGTTCTGAATATATTTTACTATGCCTTGAATTACCAAAATATGGTGACTCCATACAACAAAGTAGGAAATTTGTTTTTGATGGATTTTATGTTCTTGGGCCATATAAATATTCCATTCTCTTCAGATATAGATAGTAGACATACTGATAACGAGGGAATTCATACTGCTAAGAAAGCTAAAATCGTTCTCTGCTAGTAATATCCTTTCCTCGCGTTTCATTTCATTCTCCTCCTAGCTTTATCTTAATGATATTTCATAAGCATTTCATTCAATTAATGTCAACCACTATATATCATTTTTTATCTATTCTTAGTTCACATGGTAAAAAATGAGGGCCAAAAAGATTTCTTGGGGAAGGGTTACTTTATTAATTAGCATGATGTTTAAAGGAGATCTTGTCTCTGTTGTAAGAAGTTTATTAATAAAGAGACCGGTCGATGTGAGTTTTGTGACTACACCAACATGCAAGATGAAACACTTAGTATCCTAGGATAGAACACTTAGTATCTAATCTTCTCTTGAACAAAGACATTACATGTGCTAAAGAATGCAAAGAAAGATCATAGAGACAACTCCAAGGTTCATGTTCTTGTTGGACATAACTCAGTTTATGATGTGATTTTCAGATAATCACTTAGGGACTTACATAAGCTTCTTTGTGGAGGATCTATCAACTTCTTGAATGTGAATGATGTGGCAATTAAGCTCTTCAAACTAATGCTAGCAATGGTGTTATAGAAATTAAACTCTTCAAACTAATCCTAACAATTGTTTGAAATAAAGTGCACGCAGATGAGGGTTTAAAAACTATACTACTTCTAACTCTATACCTTCTAATGCAAGACAATGTTGATGTTGTGGTGAGATCAAACTAATCCTAGCTTTACCAAGTCAACTACACTAAGGAGGGTGCAAGCATGATCTTCATGTCACTTGTGTGTAATGACCCTAATTGTGATTTTCCCTTAGTTTTTTTCTTCAATCCTTATATTCAGAATGGATCTTATTTATATTGTGTGAATATTATGGATTTCCTTATGAGATTTACAAGATTTATATCATAACGCAATTTATCCTCTCTAGAGTACAATAAATTCTTCATATAAAGGCTAACAATATTTAATTTACTTCCCTTCCAATCATAACACTAGGACGAGTTTCTCTTATCCACTTGTTCATTTAAATTTCCATTCCACTAATCAACTCTTATATGTCACCAATCTTTCCTTATTTTCTCATCTTTGATATACACACACACACACACACACACACACACACACACACATACACATACCCCTTATTTATTATCCTTCACTCATTTTTTCACTTAATAGTGGCTTACTCCCCTTATTACTTTATTTTGTGCTTATTGCCTTATTACATAATTAGTCCACGTAACTTATGTCTCTCCTTCCCTTTTTAAAGGTTTCTTGTCTTATATTCTTAGCTGCCTTTTAATTAGTTTGCTGAATTTGTTTTTGGCACATATATGTGTAAGGCTTAGTATTATATATTATATATTACATATGTTGTTTTCCTTAATAGCTAATATATTTTTAAAATGACTATGATGTTCCTTTGCATTTGATGCTTGTTTTATTCATTCTTGACTCCACGTGTGTAATATCCCTTGCAATTCTGAACTAATTTTTTTGATTCCCTAACTTAAGGATTTCATCAAACACTTTGCACACAAGGGATATATTGCAGATCTAAGATCCGATTTCTTTCTAAATGCCAAACTTTAATAAATATGCTTTCAAAGAACTCCAAAACATCTAACAATGAAGATGCAAGTGCTTTTGTATTTTTTGAAACATATAGCACTGGTTACAAATGAGAAAATATGCATCTAAAACAATAAGGCATTAGGGCAACGCTTGCTATGATTTTCAATAATATTCCAATCCCTTTTGACAACTTTTTGATATAAGATTATGATATAAATCAGATTACAAGACCTCCTCAATTGATTTATAAATCCCTAGCAATGCCCTAAAATATTCATATCTAACCTCATTGCAATGCAAAAATATAAATGAACAGGAACCTGGAAACCACCCAAAAAATCTGGATTTAACTGTAGAGACGATACTGTGCCAGAAACACTATAGCAAACATATTGTAGCGACAACACTGTTCACCTTTTGCTACAAGAAAGTCTTTCAAACTCTTCTAGAATCTTTAACCAAATATCCCAGCCCTACTGCAATATGTCTGGGTATTAATATCGAACTTATTACTTCAATTTAACTTCTCAATTCTCACCCTAGGCCACAAATTTGGCACAATGAAAAGACTAATTCATCTTCTCCAATAGTTGAAACCCTTCGGAGGATCTTTCACCACCTCAATTATGTGAATCGATGAGAGTGTTCATTTCCAATGACCAATTTAGCAAACTGTAGAAACCCTTGGCTCCACAAGTTATTAGGCAAAGTAGATGGCAACACATTCGATGTCCAACAATGAAGGTTTCCTCCATATTTATTTTTCTTCTCCAAGAGGTCGGCTTACTTCTAAAAGAAATAAAAATAAATTTTGATTTCACTTTCTAGAAGATTCACCCTTTCTTACAATAATAATTAATTGCACTTTAAAGTAATACTGAAAATACAATTAATATGAAGTGCAAATATCATAGGCTACAAGAAGTTTGTGGCTGCAGGAAACCTGTAACTCCCAGAGGTTTGTGGCTACAAGAAGACTGTGACAATAGTAAGAATTGCCCACACGACTCTCTCCTCAACACCTTGGCCTATGAGGGTCCGATTATAGGCCAAACTCCACTAAATCTGAGTACTAGTGAGAAGGAGACATTACAACGTGGGTGACCTTGGTTTGACCTTTAGAATATTATTAGTGCTTCTTTTCCCTTTTATCTTTTCTACTCCCGAAAACATACCTTCCCTCATTATGTATTCATTTGATCCCTACTTATATATCTCGATGATCATTTGACAAGTCACATGCCTACTCATCATGTGGGCCCAAAAGGTCATGCCTCATTCCATGTGGTCATCATTAAGAATAGAATAATTTATAAGGTATAGATAGACAAGTAATAAAAATGCTAATGATAACTATAATTAGCAAGATGTATAAGGAGTTGATGTTTTATTTAAGAATGTTTAGAATGTTAAACATTTGGAATATATAAATAGATAATAGGTTATTATTATTGTATTAAAATATATAATTGAATAATGTATTGAATGGATTGTGGTTTCTTATAAGGAGAGTTCACTTTATTTCAATTAGGTATATAATAGTAGTATAATTATCTCATGTATAATATATGATCATATTAATATATTATTATTATAGCACATCATTTTTATTATATATTTATATAATAATAATTTATGATCATCATGTCTCATTCTATGAGGGGTCATGACATTGTGCTTGTCAAGAACGTAAATAATACAAATCAAGGAATATAAACTAATTGAAGTGCTTGCAATGAGGCCTAGACTAACCTTGCATTATTGTTTGCAATCAAGAAACACCATAAGTATGGACACTATTTTTGCCATGCTATCAACAACAACGAAATCTTTCTTTAAACTATCCAATTATCCAACGTCAACTATTTTTAACTTTGTCTTGTCCCCTTTTTGGGTTAGTCAGGATTGATACTTATTTAATCAATCGTAATGTTCATAGAAGTCGTTTCATTATCAAATGATATGATTATTTGGATTTGAGATTAGAGGATATAGATGTTATCCAAGTTGCCTAGACACATCTATGGGCTCCCTCAAAGTTCACAACTCTAAGTCCATTTCATGAAGATTTACAAAACACTGACCCACACCCTCTATTGGGATAAGATCCATTAGATTGGATTTATAGAGCTATCTCACAAAATTAAGGTATTCCAAGAATGAAGCTGATCCTAACATTTACTTCAAAATAAATGGAGATGATATGGTTATTCTTGTATTATATGTTGATGACTTGCTAATAATAGGTGA
The DNA here is from genome assembly GCA_028749045.1 of Cupressus sempervirens. Taxonomy (NCBI): domain Eukaryota; kingdom Viridiplantae; phylum Streptophyta; class Pinopsida; order Cupressales; family Cupressaceae; genus Cupressus; species Cupressus sempervirens. The sequence continues at coordinate 594,398,146 of CM053783.1, forward strand.
AGAAGATCTTATAGCTAAATACAAACAGGAACTAATAGTAGAATTTGATATGAAAGACCTAGGACTTTTTCATTACGTCCTAGGCCTAGAAGTCTGGCAAACGGAGAACCACATTTTCTTAAATCAAGGAAAATACACTATTGGTATCTTAACCAAGTTTGGAACGATGGATTGTAAACCAGTAACTACTCCTATGGAAGCTAATCTATATAAACTATAGAATGACGAATTTGAATTTGAACCTACTGATCCTACTTACTACAGGCAGGTAATCGGATCGCTATTGTACTTGGTTAATACTCATCTTGATATCTGTTATGCAACTAATATTTTAAGTCAATTCATGTGTGAACCAAAGAAGATACATCTTATGGCAGCTAAGCACATCTTACGATACCTAAGAGGTTCAGTTGGTATGGGACTCAAATATGATCAAGTTAAAATCAACCTTCATGGATATTCAGATTTTGATTGGGCAGGTAGCTCTACTAAACGTAAGAGTACTATAGGATGTTGTTTCAGTCTTGGATCTACTATGATTTCTTGGTTTAACAGAAAACAATGTTTACTTGCCTTAAGCTCCACTGAAGCAGAATATATAGCCTCGTCCATTGGAGCCAGAGAAGCTGTATGGTTGAGGAAGTTGCTAGTTGGGTTATTCAAGGAACCTTTGAAGCTAACTATCATTCATTGCAATAATCAAAGTTGTATTAAGCTTTTGGCAAATCCAGTTTTCCACAATTGATCTAAGCATATTGAGATACCTTATCATTATATTAGGGATATGATAGATCGAGATGTTATCAAACTAGATTACATAACTACAAATGAGCAAATAGCGGATGTTTTTACCAAACCTCTTGCTAAGGTTAAATTGGAATATTTTAGAGGAAAACTTGGTATGATGAAATTGTAATTTTGAATATTGAACTTGAGTTTCAATTTTTATGTGTGTTTATGCTTCTAATTGAATAGTTGCATCAGATATGTAATAAAAGATGACAATCTTTCATAGACATATATTCAGAAGGTAATCATTGTAAGGTGATGATATTACAAATGATAGGTTTGTTATCATGAAAAATTATATTATTGTTCTGGATACGCTAGAAGTCATTGATAACGAACGTATTATAATCACTCTAATTGTTGATCTAGAATGCTAGAGATCATAATACATGTTATGATAGTGTTCATAACATTGTGATTATAGTTATTTGACAAGTCACTATTTGAGAGTGTTAAAGTCAAATAATCTATTATTTGTATGAATATCATTAATATTGATATTTTTTTAAGGTTCTTGAGATATGATTGATATTTCACTTCTCCCTTGCTAAGAGGGAGTGTTAATATGTAGCTTCAGAAGAAGTGAAGTGCACATATATGTTGAGTATATGAACTATGATTTCCTCACACACACACACACACATATGTATTTACTACTAAATTATCATATACTGAATCTTATTGTAAATACTCCTTTTTTTATTGATGCCTAATTAATATCGGCTTATTATGGAACCGTTGGTTAATTAGAAGTGCATGGCCCTGTAGAGCCATGACCCTACATGGCCATTGGCTATGTATATTTATGTCCCTACGGGACATGCACCTCTACTCCCTTATACTTGAACACCAATCACAGGATTAATTCAATCATCGGTCACACATAAATGATATGCTCTTCTCCAGTGATAATAAACAAGTAATTGTGTTGCCACATTCAACACTGTCAAATATATATGGTTTGGACTGTGATTAGAAGTAATATAAATATACTTACCATATCAAGTATATGTATGAGAGCACATCGTTATTATTAGTAATAATCAAAACCAGATCCAGTTGTGTTCATATATACAATGCTGATAATTCTATATCAGAATATTGATATTACTACCAAAGAGATTCAGTATATCTCTATGAGAGACTCTACAAACCTTTACAAAAAATACATGATGAAAATATTCTAAGTGCTTGACAAGACATGACTTCTATTAAACATCATCCTTTTTGGTCTTCATGCTGCTAAAGAAATTCCTTATGAATGATGTGATCTGTTTTGGTGCAAGAATCTCAAATTGGCATATGAATATGCATCCTTGATTGTTTCATTGAGTGTTTGTTGACCATTTTTGTTTTGAAAGCATTCTATGCTTATAATCATTCTTTCACCTCCTTGTAGACTCCATTATGTGATCATACTTGCCTCATGTGCCTCTTTCTTCCTTGCATGCATAAAACCAGCTCTTTAAACGGGGGAAAAACTTTAAAATGCAGTTTTTTTGGGGGAGCATTGCATATAGAGTACGGCTAGAAACTTTTGATATAGTGAATGGATGCAAATGTTTGAGCTCAAAAACATGCATTTTTATGGTGAAAAACCCAATTTCAAATTTTTGGAGTATGAAAGCATATGCAAACAACAATGATGTTATGTGGAAAATGCATGAAAATGAATGAAAAAATGCTTACTTATAATAAGAATTTATGTTTTTTTTTATCATAAGTAAATGTTAGATTTTTTGAGGATAGCTACAAATGTACTAAGCACTGCCATTGTTTTGGTATGTGAATTCCAAAGGCAGCTCTCCTCATATTAATAAGCATAAGCCATGAATAGACATGTCCCTTTAAAGGACATGTCTATTTATTAATTTAATATTTAATATTATATACATATATATAAGATAAAGATATCTGAATTGACTAAAATTTTAACACTCCCTCTTAGTCAAGAAGGATAAATACAATTTGATAATGAAGGATAATGGTCTATCACTATTTTACTCAACCCATAGACACTCAATTTAATGATATCTAAGCTCTTAGTTGGTGAAACACTTAGTGTACATTTATACAAATAACTCAAAGACATTATAATTAATGTGTAAGCTCTTATTCATAAGTCTCACAAAATGCATACTTACCAATATCTCTAATATGTATTCATACAAACAACTCAAAGAGAGTCAATTTAATGACATCTAAGCACATAGTTGTTGGTTTCACAAAATACATATTCTCATGATATAATTCTGACACTTACTCAAAATGTGTAGAACAAAATTTTAGTCAACTAAAGCTGCCACACATCAACACTCCCTCTTACCTAGGGAGGATAAACACAAGACACATATTACACTACCGGTCATATTAGGAATGACAAGTTTTAAGGATCTCTTTGATCAAAAGATATCTATCATTATGATATCATGGAGTATTGGTCTTCTAGAATATATGATATTCACTAATTACTCAAATGTATGAAATCACATCTGATATCAAGAGTATTGGCCTCACAGAATATCAATGATATTCACCAAGTACTCAAATTAAGATTTGATATCACACAATACAAGCTATTGTAAGATCGTCACCTTATAGTAACTTCTACAAATACAAGTGATATCATTTGGAAGTCGTCACTTCCTCATGATGTACATAGGGGGTAGGCTCATTAAATCACATAGTTACAAGATATATTCATGAATTATAGTCCTATTGCTCCAATTTACTGGAGTATCCATCTTAAAATGGTTTACTCCCTTTGAATCAAGATCATCAAAAGTTTGATTGAAGTATTTTTTTTTAATTTTCTACTCCCTCTTTGTGTCCAAGGTTGCCTCTAATGAGCTGATAGTCTCCGTTTGAATCTCAATCTGACTAAGATCGACGAAGGTCGACTGAACCATGTCCTCCAGTTGTTCCTTTAGATGAATGTGTTAGAGTTCATTTGAATATCAATCTTCTAAGCTCCTTTACCTTTGAAGAAGTGTCAAACTCCCTCCAATTCTGAAATTAATCTCCCTTTTTCTGTAATAACATTCTTGGAGAAGGTCAAGGGAAAGAGCTCTAATAGAATGTTGAGATTAATCAAGATGTTAGTAATTTAACTCATTACATAACATAAATACTTATAACTGTTTTCAAAAATAACACAATACTTAATTTTTATAGGATGTATAGAGTTTCAAATATATAACTATGCCTTTCATACTCTCACATTGGTAGAAACATAACCCCTTTCAAAACTTATAGTTTTGAATTCACTATCTTAGGAATTCCAGGATATAGTCTTGAAAATCAAGACACACACACACTTAAGAAATCAATCACTATCTTAGGAATTCCACAATATAGTCTTCAAAATCAAGAGACACACACACACACACACACACACACTCAAGAAATCAATCACTATCTTAGGAATTCCACAATATAGTCTTGAAAATCAACACACACACACACACACACTTGTCAGATAAATTAGTTATACTAATTCACATATCAAACTACTCATTATACAAATTATATAGACTTATACTAGTTCACCATATAAATAATCTTGTTTGGTGGTGGGACACACTCATACGTGTTGCATTGTACATACTCTACTTGTTTGATGGCCTTCATGTATCATCGATTCACCCTTTGGTGGTACTTTTCCTCCATCCCACGTGGAAGGCCACCCTTTTATTTTTTTATTTTTTTCATATATATTAATGTTGCATTCAAGGATTTTCACTTCCATTTGGTCTAATGTATCTTTCCAAAATCTACATGTACACATGTGACTTGTCGTGTCTGTGGCATGTTCGAAGATTATTTCTTCAATTTGTTTTCATTGAGGCTTGTTGTTGATGAAATAGATGGGGTCTAATTGTTCATGATTTCAGCCATCTCTATTCATATTCATTTCCTCTTATTCCATCCAAAAGTCTAAATGTTGATCAATTCCCAAGTGCCCATTATTAATTTACAAAGACTATAGTATATGCGACTTTCTAATATCTTTTTTAATAATCTTTACCCATTTTAACACATGTAAAAGGCAAGCAGTGTTGATTGACCACATCCTAATGTATTATTACTTGCATTTCATTTCTTATTATATTCCCTTTAATCAATTTCCTTACACTTATATAATCTTCTCCATGTATTCACTTTTTCATTACATAAATCCACTTCTATTTATACATATAGTAACTCTTAGCTCTTCACCCCCTTATTATTATTTCTCACCTTTATCAGCCCTTTATATCTCTCCTTCAAATATTGTGTATATTATTTGAGGATGAGGCAAATTATCCTCCCTTGTTATCAGTTGCAACGAGTATTCTCATTAATTTATTATTATTGTATGTTGATTATTATTGTTGCCAACCATCCTCTTTAGCACTTGAATGGGTGTGGCAATAATATTCACGATCCCTTTTCTTATAATACTTTACCTCCTGTCAATTTATTTGCGTAGAACTTGGTCATTCTATTGCTTCCTATCCTTACTATATTCACCTCACATGGTCAATGCTATCCGTCCGATGCCCTATTTGACTGCATACCATCTTGACTCTTGACCGTTTGATACAATTTATGACACGTGTTTGGTATAGTTTATGACACATGTTACTTTCTAAATGTTTAATGCCAACATCAAACTGATTATACTGGTGTGTGTTCATGTTTATCTCTGTGATTCAACACAGATAAAAGCTAATTTGAAATAATAATAATTTTGTACCTCCTTTTACGTTGTACGAATATCATATACAATGTGGTCTTTATACTTAGACCGAATCCCTTAGAAGGTGACTTTTTCCTCCTTTGTTGCACATCCTTAATCGCAATATGATTGGTGTATGAATTCTCCTTGACTTTTGCAATAGAGGTTTGGTGCATACCTTTAAGTTATCCTTATAATCCTTTATGTATTTGATCATTTGTATAACCATTTCATGCCTTTTTTAATACTTGCATCTCATAACAATTAAGGTCTTTTTTTTCACGTTTCAAAATATATTCCTTGTATGCATTATCAGACTTATAGAACTTTCCAGTGCTTAATGATTTATATCATTTATTGTGTATGTGATCCCTTCAGTTTGGGCTTCAAGCCTACCCACAATTGTTATGATTTATACTTTTATTTTCTCATGATTGAAATGGTGTGAATCACAATTTCCGTATTAAACTTTGATGCCATATTTGCACTGCTTATCTTTCTATTGATAATAAACTAAGTACTCGACCTATGGCATGGTCGGTATGTTTAAATACATCTTCCTTTTGCCTAGTTTGACTGTGATTGGTCAGTTGTACTGCACTTACTTGTTCAACTCTTCCATGCAACTTGAGAATCTATCTTTCTATTAGAGATAAGAGTTGTTGGTTGTATGTCTTACATGTGTTCATAGAATGGTGGCAATGTAATGTATTAGGTACCTTCAATTCCCCATGCTCGATATCTGACTTTATCACAGCATATGAGATTGTTGTGCTACCTTGGCATGATTAGGTAATCACCCATTAACATTATGTTTATCGCCTTACTTATATTGTGAATCCCAACATGCACTCAATACACTGTTCACAGTCAATGCCTAACATAGAGATAAAATGTATCTCTGTAATGACCCCTTTTTTGGGTCCATCATGATTCATGACTTTAAATGAATTGTAATATTCATAATTATCACTTTATTTGTCAAATGATATTATTATTTGGATTTAGGACCAAAGAATATAGATGTTATCAAAATTCCTAGATACCATCCAAGGATTCCCTCAAAGTTTACATGTCCATGTCCGTTTCACAAAGATTTATAGAATGCTAACCCCTACCCTCTATTCGAATATTGAATTTATACAATTCACTCCTTAATAACATATACACTACTTACCAAAAATTAAATAATAATAAAAAATAAAATATTTATATATGTTACAATTCCATATATATTTAATTCATTTTACCCTTGATTATATATGTACACAATAATCACTTTTTTCATATAAATTATATCATATTTATTATAAATTATTACTTACTAATACTATGGAGTCATGACTCAATTTATATTGATTCTAATCTCATATATATAAAAGACATTAAAAGAAAATATATCTTCTAGTACCTTTATGGTATTAACACATTTCATTTATTATGGCCTTTTTACTCTCATGTTTCAACATAATGAACATAATGTGCTTTTTCTTATGAATATCTTGGGAGCTTCCTTTTTTAATATAATTGTTTTCTATAACTTTTGTACCATTTTATAAGTGGAATGTATTTTCCCTTGGCTTTTGTTGCATGCTTTTTGAATGTATTATCTTCCTTTCAATTTTTGGTTATAATATAGATATATTAATAATATATGTGCATGGTAAGTTCCACTTAGTATTAATTGACTGCCACAATAGATTATGCTTGGAGTGGGTATTTCATAATAATATTATTCTCTCTATTTTATCTTGTTTTTCCTATCATGTGTTTAATGCTCATGTGAGGTTATATTTCTACCCTTCATAATTCATAGGCCACGCCTTTTACCTATGGTAGGCCATCCAACATTTGTATGTGAACCCGTTAGTTCTTATTTGTTTAATTTGTTTATTTTCCAATGCATTGTCTGATTCCCTTAGGAGATAAGGTAGTTACTAATATTAGTAAGTTTATGTTTATTAGTGCCTTTAGGAAAATGCTTTGAAGTACAATTATATTTAATATTTGTTTTATTTAATTATTTAATAGAATATTGATAATTGATGTTTTATTTATTTGAAATTTTTATTTATCTTAAAATCAATATATTTCTCGTTTATTAATCATTTAATTAGTAAATAATTATTACAGTTAGGGTCATCACAGTCTCTCCATACCCATGGCCTCTGATGTCTAAATAATAGCCCTCGACATTGTTGGAAGCCACCATGGCCTGTAGGGGGTCACACAAGCCAAAAGATAAGGCTTTGATACCTCTTAAATCATGGTAAAAGTACAATTTTGGTAAGGTAATTTCCAAAGGCATGCCTTGAGTTGAACGAAAAACAAAGAGCATGAATATCATTTTACACAAGGTTTGGTGTAGTTTCCCATGCACATGAAGGTGGTGCAAATTCATTGCATCTTGATTTGTCTGTCATCTCAAATAGTGGGTTATGAACATGAGATGTTTGACAAAATCCCTGGTGTATTCCTTGAAATTCAACAATCTTAGAATGCGCCTATGAAATAGATTTATGTTGGAAGGGATTTCAACACACCTAATAAAAAATGGCTTGGAACCTCACAAGATTTAATGATTGCTAACATTACAAGATATGAACCAGTTGAGAAACATTGTAATATATGAACAAGACATTTGTGGTATGAGCCACATATCTCAATTTTAATATATCTCTCCATTCCTCCATGCAATTTATAAATTGTTTCTTCTGTTAATTGATGCCAATGGCTGACTCTGACTTATTTCTTTTATTGTCTCTGATTGTTCATTGATATCCTCCTCCCATACTTGGCTTTAATACCATGTTAGATTTTTTGAGGATTGCTACAAATGTACTAAGCACTGCCATTGTTTTGGTATCCGAATTCCAAAGGCATCTCTCCTCATATTAATAAGCATCAAGCCATGAAAAGACATGTCCCTTTAAGGGACATGTCTATTTGTTAATTTTATAATTAATATTATAATATATTTATAATATTATTATTATATAAATATAACCATAGTTATATATATTATTATTATAGTAATTTATCACATATATAATTATACATATATATGATAAAGACATCCCAATTGACTAAAACTTTAACAGTAAACGTACAAGCACATGTAAGCAACCACCATCATGAGTTTTGAAGTCATGTGGTAACTATACTTAAAATGTGAATGGAGTGTACGCAAGCATGAAAGTGGAATTTTGGAAGCAAAAACATGTGGTAAATGAGCTCAGTTCATAAGGATGTTTTTCAAGAACGGGTTTTTTAATCCCGACTACATGTACAAGAAAGATGAAGTGCTTGCTCATGCAACTTAGAGAATTGAGGTGAAAAATAGAAGGAAAACATCATATACAACATGAGAATTTGAAAACTGAAATGAGAAGAATTTCATAAACAAGAGAACAAATATATACAAAAAAACCCTATGAAATTGACAATGAATCATACCTTTTTCGTCAGGAAGCAAAGGAAGAAGTCTTTTAACCTATTGTAAAAATGTGAAAATGAATCCAAAGAGATTACTTGGATTTAGAATGATTGCAAGATGGAGAGTTAAATAGACTTCAAATCTTTACTCAATCTTTGCCAAATTTGAGTCAAAATTCATTGCTTGCCAAGTGTAAGAAGTTAGAGACTAAAATTACACCATTTTAGCAATTGTTTTGACCAAGCAATGTGCAATATGGAAAGAATATTGAAAATGACGTCCAAAGCATAAAATGTAACTTAAGAGTTGTATTCAAGCTAAGAATGATAGGAAATGCCTTAGAACCTACCTTGAGCCAAATAGTTGACGATTTGATGAAGAGAAATACTAAAACCTAAGGAATTTTTAGGCAAAAACATGCCCTAGATGGTTTTCTAAATGAGAAAAGACCTCTATTCTCTCCACTTTTGAATAGTTAGGAATGATCCTTGGCTGATTTCATGCAAAAATGACCTAAAGATCTTCAAAATTTACCAAGTACTGCCCAAGTTATGAGTGATTCAATGCTTCAAATCCCGTTTTCCGTGAACAAGCCCAAAATGGTGGATTTTCACAAGTCATAAACATGTGTTTTTGGGATAAAAATCACCATCCAAGTTTGGAAAAACATAAAGTCTTGTAAAAAGAAGTAAAGACACTTTTTGATGCCATAAACTGTTGAAGTTTGTAGCTGCAATAGAGATCTATCTCTGATTTTATATGTTTGTTATGACCGTTATGATCATCTTCAGCTGAAAGGGATATTTGTGATTATAATTATGCTAATATTATGCAAAAAGACGTGTCATACATCATGCGAAGAGGCATTGAAGTGCTAAATATGTGGAAATATGAAGTGTTTTATTTTTTGGGAGTCGGAGACATTCATGTGGAAGATGAGTCTTATTTTTGGGACTCAACGAGACATTCATGTGAAAGATGAAGGGTCTTATGCAATCTATTTATGTGATTGCTTGGTATATTGTAATTTAATTAAGTGAAAGCCTTGTACTTGGAACTTTTTCTCTATCAATAAAATATATATTTTGCTGGTGTGCCTGGGTTTTTCCCTCTAGTTGGAGGGCTTTCTCAGGATAAATGTATTGAGTTTTGTGTCTTGGTTATTCACTTCTTTGTTGTTGTTTATCGAATTTTTGGGTATATAACTTAAACATGTTCTTTCAAACCAAAAATCATCACCCATCAAAAATGGGTAAATATGTACTTTGAGGAATGAGAAGCATGCACTTTTCAAGGCAAAATTGCCACAACTTATGCATTTTGGTTATAAAATGACCAATGACACTTTTTAGAGGTGAAAACATGTGCTTTCGGGTCCAAAATCACCACCCATATGTTTTCTGGTTTAAAATACATGTTAAAAGTAATGATGTGCTTTTCAATTGCAAAAGCATGTGCTTTTGACTTAAAAGTCACCATTTTTGTGTATTTACCGATGGAACACAAGGACTCCCCCCCCCCCAAAACCTTGAAGTACCCATCCCCGAGATGAATCCACACTAGGTACTTGGAGTACCCGAGTACCCTCACCATTGTCATTCTACAACCACGTCGGAGTTAGGATAGGTACTTGACTTTCTATTTTAAAATGTTACTATTGGGTATGTATTATGTTACTATGTTAAATGTTCCATGTTTCTGGTTAATGATGTGATTTTGGTAAAGTATTTGAATTTGGAATGTCATATTGAAACATCATATCGTTACTAGCATATTAAGTTCTACATGTAGAGTATACGCCCCTTGGTGTCATCCCAAAATTGAAGCCCTTTGTCCCCCATCTTGGAAACCCATCCCAACGTACCCTAGTACTAGTGTTACACTAGTATTTACCAGCAAATATAAGTAATGCCATGCTTTTGGGGTGAAAAGCAAGTGTTTTGGAGTCCAAAAAGTCCACCGTGTGCATTAACAAATCAAAAACCTCTTGTATAAGAAGTAATGACATGTTTTTGGGGAGGAATAATAGATGCTTTTGATAATGTATGTGCTTTTTGGTTCAAATTCTCTACCTATATGCATTTTTACACTAACTCAAGTCAATAAACACATTAATAATCTTTAAAAGTGCAATAATATGTGTTTTTGGGTTAAAATTCCTAACTTATAAGCACTTAAGTGATAAAATAACATGTTATTGCCTTTAAAATATCCACTTGTATGCATTTTTTAAATATATTTATTGGAAGTGGGGGTTTAATAGGTGTTTTGCATGTTGATATATGCTTTGAGTGATAAAAACCCAACCTTTATGCATTTTAAATGTCTCGTGTAATTAAATTTAGTAAAAAACTATAATTTTCAATAAAGTAACATGAAAATAGACCTAAAAAGGGGAATTTTTATAAAACATTAAAAACCATAGTCAAATCAAACTCAAAATGAGCTAAAATTTTAAAAATGGATGTCAAAATCCATTTTATATATTAAATATAATTTTGTTTCGTGCAATTGCCAGTAAAAAGCCCAGTTTTGGAGGTTTTTTAATCATGATGTGTTGTCGCCCTGAAAAACCCGACCTTTTTCTTCATAAATTGAGCTAGGCAACTCTTTTTGAGGCTTAAGTTAGCATGAAATAAGCAGAATTGCAAGGGCTATCATCGTAACACAAAAATGAGACTGAAAACTATTTACAACAAGAAGAAAAACACTCAAAAGATGAGAAATTTTACCAAAAATAAGCATCTATGGTCAGAGAAGAAAAATTCTTCCTCACAAACTTTTAGGGATTAAAATTGATGGAAACCTTCAAATGAGACACACAAATAAAGTCACATAAAGTATAATTCAGGGATAGCAAATTTTCTTAATGACACTTTACTAATACGTTAAACAAAGAGGATATACCTACGAATTCATGAGATAATTGCATAGGGTTGCCTCAATTTTGACATCTTGAGGACAACATGGTCCTAAGGTTTAATCTCTATGTTGTCATTTCATGTGCATGATCCTTGTGGGGATGTGAGGTCATCCTTGTGAATCCATGTACTTGATCTATTTGAGATCCATGACAAGTCAACAACCTCTTCTTTTTGTCCTTCACCAATGGTGTTTGATGATTATTGTTATCCTTCATTTTTCAATTCTACTTTCTCCTTTCAGTGTTGCATGGATGAGAGAGGCCTGTGGTGCAATTGTGTATTGTAGGTACTTGTCTCATGTTCCTTGGAGTACTTATGACATCCATTTTCACTTTTCAAGTCTAAGTGATGACTACTTCGCTTCTTAGGTGGGCTGATCTTGTAAATTGGCTTAAGTATTTTCTTTCCGTTTTTTCTTTGGAAGAATAGTAAGAAGCATTGGTCTATATTTGAGGATATGATGCCTCAAACATTCATCATTCTTCTTTTTTCCTCCTGTTTTATATGGTAAATATTGGTTAGTAATCCCTAACTTAGCTAATTTTTCTTGAATCTCTCCGTCTTTTGGTGAATTCATCCCAGTGATTGTTAAGTCCTTTATTTTCTCCCATTTTCAGCCTTCTTTGTTATTTGCATTCCCCCATTATTTCCATGTTTATTAATCCGAAATATGTTTTCCACTAGCTAGCAGGTTCATTAGCTCTAATACCAATTGTAATGTCCATTTTTTCTAGTTATATGGACAATAAGTGACTTTGTAGAACTTCTTCAATTAGACAATGAAAATGTAGATATATGGATGACCACAGTTGGAAAACTCGGACTCGGCAACAACTCACCAAGCCTCCCAAAGGTTTAATTGGGAAAAAATCGGCCTTTTAAAAAAAACTCGAGAATCTAAAAAAACCGCTGAAATTTAATTAAAAATACATTTATTTTTTCAAAATTTAATGAGAAGATGTATCTAATAAGTTAATTAAAGAGAATACAAAAGAAACAAGTAGAGTTTAGATATAAATAAATGCACGGTGGGTACAAAATCGCATTCTTATGCAGAATGCTAATGGCGGGAAGCAAAATAGTAAATAGTTTCAATCTGTCAAACTAGAAGTAAATACTATATACATCAATACAATCACATCTTCCTCTCTCCATCTATACCAGTAGGAAAGCGAGGGGGTTTAGTCCTCAAAGAAGTGCCCTACATTGGGATTGGCATGAGTTGCATGACTATGAAGTTTGTGGTTGTGCCTCCTCACTCGACATCCCTACTAACTGGCTCGGCGTCCTGGAAGAGGATGTATCTCCTCCTATATTTTTCACTAGCAATGCCTCCTTTGAGCTTGAATCATCATCGTCCTTGCCCTCAATGTCATCCATTGTGAAATTAAAATCTATTCCAACACCTCCCTCCATGGCTTGCCACTCCAAATCAGTGATCTCATCCGCTGAAAACAATGGACTTGGCTCCTATGCCATCCGATCAAAATAAGGATCTATCTCTTCCAAATCAAGTGGACCAGGTATTGCTGAACTCTGTACCCTTTTTGTGCGCAACTTAAGATTACAGTGCACATAAACAAGGTCATTAAGCCGTCTTTGAGTCATTTTGTTTCTCTTCTTTGTGTGGATGGACTCAAATAAGCTCCAGTTGTGCTCACAATGGGATGCACTACAAGGTTAACATAGGACTTTGAGAGAAAAATTCTTTAAATTGGGGGTATTGCCACCCCAACTTGCCCACCAACCATCTACAAAACAAAATATAAAAAGTTATAAAGCAATGAAAAAAGATAAGTAGAAAACACAACTTATCAATTTGCAAAAGTTTTGAAGTTTGATGCTTTACCTGGTGCTTGAGTAGCTCTTTCTCTCTTTGCTAGCATAAAAGAGAACAAATCACCCCTTGATTCCACATAGACTTGTTGTTCGGTCACAACAAGGTCTCTCTCCACTTCACTGGATATCATTCTCTCAATGCATTTAGAGAGACCTTCCATGACCTTTCTGTTAGGATTTGAGTAGGAATCATCAGCCCTAAAAAAAATAGAAAATGGTATCAAGTCTTACTACAAAACCTTTAAAAGCAAAGTAAAATGAAGTCTTAGTAAAATCTCAAGGACAATCATAGTACTTGAATTTGGGGTTGAGGAAGTAGCATGCTGCATAAATGGGTTGGTGGAGCATATTGTTCCACCTCCTATCATCTATTTCCCAAATGGGGTCAAATTTGATTCTATTTGCATGATAGTAATTTCTAACAGCCTCTTTGGCCTTATCCATGACCTCATAAAGACCTCCCATTGGGGATTGTTTCTCATCACATATGCGCAAGACTCTAACTAGGGGCATACACATCTACATTTGAAATTTGAAAAATACAAATTAGTTAATAACATAGTAAGTTACAAATTAATAATTAAACTTGAATCAGCTAGAAAAATAATGTTTTGATTCTTGAAGTTACCTCCACAATCTCCTTAGCCTTCGCAAAAAAAATATTATCAAAGACTATCTGTGCCACAGCGTCTCCTTTGGGCTTCTGAGTAAGGTGAAGCAACCCAGTCAGCGCACAAACATTTGTTTCAGAGCCAATATGTGGTTGAGATACTTTGCAACATCAAGAACACCATTGCAAACCTTGTCATAGCGGCCCTCACCAAATCTTTGCCTTTAGTGGTCTTTCTCATCAAAATGAGAATCCATGGGTGATTATAGATATATTTGGTGACTCGCCTAGCATTTTCCACAACTAGATTCACCCAATCAAGTTTTCCCATGTCTTCCAAAAGAAGATCAAGGACATGTGTTGCACAAGGTGCCCAAAAAAGTGCGGGATGCTCTCTTGGAGGATTCTACCTAAAAGATTAGTAAAAATTCAATAATTAGTTGCAAACTTTCCATATTTACATCAAATCTAAACTGAATAATACCATAGCATTACATTCATGATTCATACTGAACGTAAAAAATTTAATTTACCTGTTGCTGCATTATCTGTGATGATTTGCATGAAATATCTCAAATCAATATTGACCCAATATTTTCCTCATAATAATATTTAAAACATAAACATATGAAGTTGCATTATAAACCAATGATATAAAATGATAGATTCTCATAAAATCCCTTGAAATATGCTATTGAATTATACATCAGTAATACAATAACCAACATTAAAGATCCAATCTTAAACACTGATTTACAGTCAAATTGGAATACTAAGAAAATAATTTGTAAGCACATGCGAGACACCTGGTGTGACGTTCCCATGAATAATGGGTTTGCGTCCACTATCTCCTGGCATGAGGGTTTTCATCCTCCCGGTGGATGAAAGTTGAAGCTTTCTAAATAACTCTCACAAGAGAGAAATTGAAATTTGAATCATAAGCCAAGAATAATCTGAATGAACGAGTCTCTCCCTTTTAATCCTCAAAGTTGTGACTCTTTGACTACTTTCCTGTCCTTTTTTCTTATCCCTCCTTATCCCTTTATCCTATTTTATAAAATTAACTGGACCTTTTATAATTTTAATTCATGCTCTCATAGTCAATTTTAAGATTATATGGATATGTCTTTAAAGTTTCTAACGTCCCAATTATAAATTTTCTAAGCTCGTGAGTTCCCAGTTATTCTAATTCTACCAATGTGTGAACGTATCTTAACTCCCCAAACTTATTGTTCTCCCAAAGATATTAGATGAGAAACATTAGGATTGTCCATTAATATTTATTGAACCCAAATGTAAAAAAAATATTTGTTGTTATTACTCCAAAAGAGAATGCATTGAAGCCTAAATGGGGATATTCGGGGCCATCCTGAGAGCCAAGGAAAGAAAAGTCGGTCTGGTTTCCTCAGAATTGAGTTTGGTGTCCAACATTCATAGCCCATGAAATATTATAAACACTTGGTTTGCCACAGACCAATAGAAACGTTGCATTTTACCATATTGAGTCAGAAACTTTATGATTTCCAAACTAACCGCATCATTGAATTCAAACAACTTTAGAATGGTTTGATGAATGAATATAAGTGAGTCATCAAACCTTATTATTAAAAGGATGGGTGCGTAACTAATGATATTATTATTTATTTTCACATCATTCGCACATAATTAATTTGTAAATAATACATGTTTTTCGTCCAAGTACGAGTATATGACCCTTCCACTTTAATGTTTCCTTGATTTATTCACAACATCACTCATAGAAGCCTATAACGGTTTACGGGTTTATTTTCTTGACTTCCAACATTATTCCTCCTCTAATATATTTGCTTAGATCTATTCATAATTACCTCAACGGTATTTTGCAACTATGGAGAACTGTTTCAAAAGTTAGAAACTGAATAAATTTATGTCCCAACTCCTACAACTTCTATTTCCAAAAGTCCTCTACACATGAATAGCTTTGGTCTCCAATACTTTCCCAGTCCCTCAATGTTTAACATTATTCTCGCAATAATACTTCTCACTCATGATAGGCTTATAATCCTAAAGCTTCCACCTGAAGGAACTGATAAATTTAATATAAACACCCTGCAATAACAACAATAATATACTCCTGGATACTATGCGATTTCTGATTTATTCACAAATGCAAAACAAACCCAACAGGATGGCAGGTTTTGCGCTCTCATTAAACTTCCCTGAAAATATGTTTCACAGGCTAGTAGGACACACTGCTCTGATACCACTGAAATATCCCAAATCGACATTGACCCAATATTTTCCTCAAAATAATATTTAAAACATAAACATATGAAGTTGCATTATAAACCAATGATATAAAACCATAGATTCTCATAAAATCCCTTGAAATATGCTATTGCATTATGCATCAGCAATACAATAACCAGCATTCAAGATCCAATCTTAAACACAGATTTATAGTCAAATTGGAATACTAAGAAAAGAACCTATAAGCACATGCGAGACACCTGATGCGATGTCTCCACTGAAATGGGTTCGCGTCCATTGTCTCTCGGCACGAGGGTTTTCATCCTCTCGATGGATGAAAGCTGAAACTTTTTGAATAACTCTCACAAGAGAGAAATCGAAATCTGAATCATAAACCAAGTATAATCCAAATGAATGAGTCTCTCCCTTTTAATCCTCAAAGCTGTGACTCTTCGACTACCTTCCTATCCTTTCGTCTTATCCCTCCTTGTCACCTTTAGCCCATTTTATAAAATTAAGTTCACCTTCTATAAGTTTACTTCATTCTCTCATAGTCAATTTTAAGATTATATGAATATGTCTTTAAAGTTTCTAATGTCCCAAAAAAGGGGACATTACATTGCACCACATTCTCTACTCCCACCTCCATGACAACATTGTCCAACATTAAAGCCAATGTGTGTGCATTTTTCACTTTGTTGGAGGCATCATCAGATTTCCAAAATACCACATCATCTTTGTAAGCAACCAAGAAATTAATAATGGTTCTACTTCTTCCATTTGTCCACTCATCAGATAAAATGGTGCAGCCATATTTCTTCCACTCTTTCTTTTGGTCTTCTATTAATACTCTTTCTCTATCAACTGCATTGTCAAGCAACCTACAAAATTTAGGTGTAATAAAGTGTTAGTAAAAATAGAAAATAATAGTTAAGATTTAAAATATAACAATGAATTGAAGTGAATCACAATTATTTACAATTACTAAATAGTAAAATACTAACCTTCCACTCAAATCCTTGCGAGAAGGCAGCTTGTACACTTTGTCCGATATTGAAATTACTTTCACCAAATTCAACCAGTAGGGACTATCAGCCACATACATTGAGAGATTGTTGAAAAACCAAAAATCAGCAGCTGCAATATCAGTTTTCTCATGCACCTCCTTGTTCCATCTAGTGCCCTCTAATGATAGTTGTGATCCAGCTGTGTTCCTAGACACAAAATAACTCCCTATCCTTGATGCAAATGGTGATGAAAAACTAGGAAATGTAGAAGTGGAACCAGCAAAAGAGACACTTTCTTTGTGGATTCGTGGGCCACGAAGAGATTCCGATATGTTCTCAAGTGCTTCTTCTTCTTCCATATCAAAAGGAGCTCCTTGAGATTCAGCTATGGCTGCCCTCATAGCTAATTTTGCCCTCTCCCTATTCAATTTTTTCTCTTCAACAGCTACAAGTAGGGCATTGATGAATCTTTTTTCTTCTTTAGTTATCTTGAGACAAAGATTTGAATCATGTTTCTTTATGCCTGCAACGTGGTATTTGAAGTGGTTTAGGCTTCCAAAAATAAGTTTTTCACATGGAATGCATATAACCTTCCCAACATCATTTGGAGCTTCATAGGCATATCGTCATGCCTAATCTCTTACATTTTTAGGCCGAGTGCCTATATATCCAGATGGGCATAGAGTTTGTGGCCATTCTTCTTGTGAACTTGTCATGTTTTTTAAATGCTCAGTTGCTGCCCTACACATAAATTTATAGAAAAATGAATAAACAAAGTTAGAACTTAGAACTTAGATCTATGAGTATGAACTAAAGTTACTAAACAACTAAACGAACAACTAAGGTTTGTATTTAAAAAATCTTACATATCCTTCAAAAAAAAAGGTCAAACATAGAGTTGAATGACTTTCAATGATTCAAACATAGAATTGAAATCCTTTCAAATGATCTGAATTCATTTACAAGCAACAAGAAAATGATAGAATGCAAACCTACTTGAGAAAGAGATTTGTCTTCTAAAACCGGTTGAAATCCTCTTCAAATCCACTCAAATCCGCTTTGAATCGCTTGCAATCACCTAAGAATACCTTGGAACCCTTCTTCTCTCCCCTTCTTAAGCCTCTGATCACATAATAGAAAACTAGTGTTGCAAAAATGAACTTTTCTGGCCTATATCACTCTTGCTAACACAACCGAGTTTTTCTTAAAAACTCGCCAATTTTTTGGTGATTAGTTTGCGAGTTTTTTGGAGGCGCTGAGTTTTTCCACCATTTACTCACCGGTCAAGAAAAATTGGTGATTACCTGCTACTCGCAAAGTAATTGGCGAGTGTGCCAACTATGTGGATGACTATAATTATGAATGCAACAATTGTGAAATATAAATACAATGATAATGTACTATCAAAATTATGAGTGGTAGCCACAAATGCTTTGACAATGAAATGTGAATACAACTACAATGGATAGAATGTATGACTAGCAATTCCAAATATTCTTCTGCAATCAACAATGTTGTTTTATTACAATGGTTTTTTTCTGATATAACAAAGTATATTATGCACGATACCCTATATGGTTGTAGCTGATATGCTTTGTGATATATGTCGTGATCTGAAAGATAATCATTTTTTCTTGAATTTCTCTGTCTTTTGATGAATTCATCCTTGAGATTGTTAAGTCCTTTGTTTTCTCCCATTTGCAACCTTCTTTGTTATTCCCATTCCTCGTCAGTTCTACTTTTATTAATCTGAAATATGTTTCCCACTATCTAGTAGGGTTGTTAGCTCTAACACCAATTGTAATGTTCTTTTATCTAGTTATATGGACACTAAGTGAATTTGTGGAACTTCTTCAATTAGACAATGAAGATGCAGATACATGAATTACTATAATTATGAATGCAACAACTGTGAAATATGAATACAAAGATAATGAATGATCAAGTATATATGAGTAGTAGTTACAAATCTTTGACAATGAAATCTGATTGCAATTACTACGGATAGAATGTATGACTGAAAATTCCAAATGCTCTTCTGCAATTAAGAATGTGGTTTTATTGCAATGGTTGTTTTTGATATAACAATGTATATGATGCACGATACCTTGTATGGTTGTATCTGATCTGCTTTGTGATAAATGTTGTGATCTAAAAGATAATCAATGATCTCAAGTAGAGATCATTCATCTCCAATATTCTGATTTGACATATGAAATGGCCTTTGTTATAGGATCCGTCTCTCATATTAATCCAATTATATATGTTCTTTAATGATGTCATCTCTGAAATGCAATTGTATTGCTTGCACCAAATGGTTGCTATTACAACTTGCTATGCTCTTATTATTGAGGGGATTCCACAAAGGGAAATAAGCTATATAAAATCAATACTTCTTATTAAATGCCTTGCCAAATGGTCTAAATGTCATTTTACATATTGGAAAGTCATGTCCGAAACACATTTATTATCATCAACCACTTCATACTTAATAACGGATGTCATAGTAACTTGATTGATGCTTATTGTGCCACCTAATATATTTGTCTAATAATGGGTTTAATTTGTTTAATATTAATTTGTATAGCATTCTTATATTTATGAATTACCAAAATCGATAACACTCATTCTGCTGACGTTAATTATAGATATTCTCATCCAGCTTTGACGCCCGTGTAAACTGTTGCCTACTTTAATGTTGTCATTGATGTTTTGACTTTCCAGGATTTCTTCTATTGCATGGTTGGACACATCGATGTAAATAGAGAATTTGTATCCTCCACTTAGTAGCCTTTGTATTTATCAACATAATTAATATTTAGTATCAACCATTTTCTGCCCACGCGCACTTCATACTATACGTAGCTTTTTTATATGGTGATTTCTAGTATTCTACCCTTGAGCATATTTACATCATCATCCAGGAGATGTTTGTGTGTATTATGGTTGTCGTTCATTAATCCTTGCACATGTTCTCTTGTTGAGTGGTGTGAGTAATTCAATCTGATTTGTATCCCTAATGTAGTCACAACTAGTCTTTATGTATGTAGTATTTCCCTATGGTGATGTTATTTCAAGCCTTGACATCTTTCTTCAATGTGGCTCACCATTAAGTTTGACTAGTAGGCTTCTTATCAATCATGTTTGGTTGCTAATTTTATCTGTCATGCTAAATAAATTTCAATTTTTAATCAAAAATTACTTTAATTGCACTTCAAATTAGGGATATTACACTTAGAGCCTAGTATGCTAATCAAGTTAGACATTACAAAAGCTTATGACGAAGTAGAGTGGAGATTTTTATGTGAATGGAGGCTTTAAAACTAGTGGATTGATTTCATATATGAATGCATAGCTAGCATTAGATTCTTTGTTTTGGTGAATGCGACTCCTAAAAGTTTCTTTGACATCTTGAGAGGACTAAGGCAGGGAAACTCAATTTCTCCCTTTCTATTGATTATCATGGCAAAGCAGTGGGTAAAACAATTAGTAAAACTATAAAATAACGACCAAATTAAAGGTGTTAAGATAACAAATGAAATCATAGCCATAACACATCAATGATTTGTTGAAGATGTTATGTTTTTGCTAGAGCAAGAAGAAAATAGGAAGCAAGATAGTTTAAAAACACTTGAAACCTATGTAACCTGGAGACACGTTCCCACCCGAAAAGCCAAGGTTTTCGAGATTGGGACATCAATGGGGGGCAGGTATGGGACATCCCCTCACCGTGCCTAGAATGGCAAAAAGAGTAGGAGATGTCCCTGGTACTTGGGGATGTCTAGGAGAAAAAAATGAGACTGCAAATCATCCTTTGTACAGAAAGGGGACATTGATGTCCCATGATCATATCGGAGACGACTGACAATCCCCGATTTTGGAAAGCAAAAAGAAAAAGAAAAAAACCAAAAAACATAAACTTTATAATTTTAACTTGGTCACCCAAGTGGGCCCCACCCCTCCAAATGCCCTAAAAGGTTAAAAAAGACCACAATATTGTTGTTTTCTCATTTGTTTGGTTTTGCTTGTGAAGTTGTAGTGCATTGCAGCTGGCTTGGGTTTTCATTTTGCAAGAAGAGGTGATTTTCTTACTTCCAAGAGCTTGAGCAGGGGTTTGAGCTTTCTCTATTGTGCACCAAGTGAGTATGAAACTCTTTATGCTTCCATTTTCCATTTTTTAAATATATTTGCAACTTGAAAAGTCTGATTTTTTTTTTCATTGTTTCAGCTCATGTTTCCATTCCATATTTAAATCTCAAAAGTCAAAACAAGCACAATGAGCAGCAATGGAAGTACTAGTAGTAGTGGTGATGAGGAGGTAAATGTGTTTGGTGGTGATATTGCTAGTAGTGGGACTAGGAAAGGAGTTGGTCCTAATATTGATTTGTTTAAATGCCCTTCCATCATCATGAAGGATTTTTGCAAAGGGTCCTTTCAATAGGGAAAAACCTCTTCTCCAATTTGTCACACTTAGGCCAAAAGATAAAAATAATGCAAGAGGGACTAGGGTGTGGGATTGCCATGTTTGTCTTGATGATCTTAGAGGCAACTTTACAAGGGTGAAGTCGCACTTTTTAGCTGTTGCATGCCATGGAGTCAAAGCTTGTCGTAACTTGACTGATGCATGGAGATTAAATGCCAAAGATTGCACTTAGAGGCTGAAATGAAGGGCAAAATTTGACAATGACTTCACCATCTATTTAGTCACAATCATCTAGGCATATGTCATCTGCCATTTGTACTAGTGGCAGCCCTGTTGAGTCTAGAGGGAAGAGGAAGATGAGTAGTGGTGAGAAGGGCTCGGTGGAAAGTTTGTTTAATGCATAGGCAAAGGAAAAGTGTGAGGCATCCATTGGTAGATTCTTTTTTGCTAATGGTATCCCATATCATGCAGTCTATTCCACTTATTGTAAACAAATGGTGAAAGATATATGGAATACAAATCCCTCATTTGTACTGCCTAGTGAGCACAAGTTACAAAACACCATCCTAGATGAAGAGTACCCTAGTGTTCCCTTGTTGAGGATATAAAATATACTTGGGTTAGGACAGGCTACTCTATTGTGATGGATGGGTGGACCGATGTTAGACATTGACCACTCATCAATATCCTTGTCACATCTCTTGTTGGCTCTTATTTTTTGAAAGCCATAGATTTCTTAGGAAAGAAGGATGCAACATTCTAGTTCACCATTTTGAGAGATGCCATTGAGGAGGTTTTGTTAGCTAGTGTAGTATAGGTTATCACAGATTCTGCACGTATGTGCAAATGAGCCGGTTTGATGATAGAGGGTGCTTATAGGCATATCTTTTGGACCCCTTGTTGTGTTCATGCATTGAACAATTCATTGAACGACATACCAAAGATTGAATTGGTAAAAGAGGTAGTTGTAGAAGCCAAAGAAGTGCAAATGTTTATATGCAACCACCACGCTTCACTTGCTCTATTCAGGTCCTATAAGGAGTTCCTCAAACTAACCCAGACAAGGTATGTCAATTTTAATTATAGTTTACTTTCAGTTTGCTTTAGAGCACTTTTGTCAAGAAGTGGGGATGCCAGTGAACAAATCCAAGAAGAAAATCATGTTTTTTTTTTTTAAAAGAAAGGATGATCATTTGGATTTTCTTTTTGAAGGCAGCCCATTAAAAAGGTGAAAGAATACAAATATTTAGGGATTGACTTCAGCCACAAGCTCAGCTAGGAGACTTGTAGAGTTAAAAGGATACAGGGGGATGGAAAGTGCTATATCTGTTGTAAAACAGATGTAGGAATGCTGAGCTATGGGATTGGAAGACCAAGAAAACTCTATTTGGTTTGCTGGTCACTCTGGTTGTTCTTTATGGTTGTGAGCTTTGGGGGGGCAGCATGACAAAGCGTGGGTGGAGGCAACTAGAGAGGATCCAGAAACATCTAATCACTACTAATATCAAGATCAAGGCATCTGTATCTTATGAAATCCTGCTAGCAAAAACTAGTATGTATCCATTGGAGGCGGCTGCCATAACTCGGTTAATAAGTTATTTAACGAAACTTGACAACATGGATAGCCAACATTGGACCAAAATTGCAATGCAAGAGGACTTGGCTTGTAGGAAGAAGACTTGGATGAAACAAAACATAAAGTGGTTGAGCATGTGGAATATCAAGTTGCAAGAGTTTCCTATCACTGACATGGAAATAAAGAAGTTCGTCAGGGGAAACTTTCAAACTGCCATGTGGTCTCTTAACATGGGTCGGAAAAAGACACATTATATCAAAGTTTTCAATCCTTCTAAGGGGCATGGGGATCAAGCATATCTAGGCTCAACTATTAATAGTAAAGCTAGGATGTTAATTGCTTAGTTGAGGATTGGATCACATCATCTCAGATGCGAGCTTGGTAGATAGGAGAAGCCTAAAGAGGAGTGGGAGGAGAGGATCTACAGATTCTGCGAAAAAGGGGTGGTTGAGACAGAATGTCACTTTCTTATTGAGTGCAAGGCATATGAGGATATTCGAGCTCAATACTGGGTCATCTTAGGGGATGACATAAGCTTACACAGTTTGTTCGATGATGATAAGATACGATAGACTACTGGTTTGATTGTCAAGATTCATAGTAGGAGGTTGAATTTGGAAAGGAATCAAGATTAATGCTTCTGAATTGTGGTCCCTTAGACCGATGGTCTCGTGGATGTCATTAAAATCCTTCATTCATTCATTCATTTAAATTCATTTTTATTTATAATTGTTACAAACTTACATGTGATGTTTTTAATCATTAATGTTCTATTTTTTTTTTTTTAATATTGTCTCTATAGGTATTGCACATACTTTCTCTTGATGGAGAGGATGTTGAGGTGTATAAGGCCCTCCAATTGATGGTGGTGGATCCAGTGTAGGGATGATGGTCCAATTCTAAGTCCTCTGAAAGAAAAGCGGTAAAGCAAAGGATCCTTGATGAGAGCTAGTGGTCCACAATGAGGTAAGTTGCTGATTTTTAAATTTAATGTTAGTCTTTTGCTTACTAATTTTTATACTAACTTACAAAATTTAAATTTCTAATTCAAAATTTAATTTTTGTTTGCATCTTGTAGATATATTTCTCTGTCATAGCACCCATTGTAGATGTCATTAGATATGTTGATACCGATGTTCCTAGTCTGGGAGAGATATATGAGACTATTGACAACATGTTGGGAAGATGAATAGAATTGCTGCAAAAAAGGATCCGACATTGGGGTTTTATGAGGAGCATATTAGGCTTATTGTAACACGGAGGTGGAACATAATGAATACTCCGCTTGATATGGCAGCGTTTTCTCTAAATCCCAAATGGTGGGCAAAGTTGGGTGGAAGGGGCCTCCTATGTGATGATCCCGAGGTATTGGATGGCTTCAGAAGAGCCATTAATAGGTTGTATTCAGCTCAAGAGGCCTCTACTCTTCGTGCACAGTTCCTTGACTTCACCAACCTTTGTGGCCCAAACTTAGGTAAGTCACAAGCGAGGTTGGATAGAGTGATTTTTGCACAAAGAGATCATATTGGATGGTGGACTTAGCATGGGAGAGACACACCTCAGTTAAAAACAGTTGCAAAGAGGAATTGGTCCACATTCATTTATCCACTCTGTCAAGAGGAATAAACTTACCTCTAAACGAGCAGAGAAGCTAGTGACATTTCATCATGCTCTTCTACTTGCAGATTGTTAGATTCCAGAGTATAGGCAGACACTAGCTTTGCGGTGGGATGTTGAGCCTGCAGATGTGGCCTAGATAGATGAGGATGAGACAACACCAAGATTGGTTGGGATTCTATTAGATAAGGCTATGCTTGCTGTGGAGGATGATAGTGAGGACTCTAATTTTGATGCCATAGTGGCAGAGGCAAGATAGGAGAAACATTCTGCTTCATTTTTCTATATTTTGTTTTCTCCGTTAAATGTGAACATGATGATGAAACTTTGTGGCATCCCTATAGCCTTTGGGCATATTTCGATTTTCAGATTTTTATGATATTGTTCGCTACTAAACTTATTTTTAAATATTTTTGTTCACATATTGATATGCATATTGACAATTGAGTACTTAAATCAGTTATTATTTCCTAGGTGGTATTCAAATGGTGTATGTTAAGGTTCAATGTTTAAATGATATGCTTTGTGCTTAGTTTCATATGAATGACATGTATATTTGCAAATTTCAGTGTATATTTTAAAATTTCCCTATATATATATAGCCGTCCCCCCTTGCCCACATCCCTAGAATTGCGAAAAGAAATTGTCATCTTGTAAACCCATCCCGTTGTCTATTGTCATCCCCCATGGTCCCCATCCCATAAACTTGGGTGAACGTAGCTTGAAACCTATATGCAAAAGGAGACAAATGGTGAGTCAATAAGCATCATAACTTTTCTTCATTCATAAAAATCAATAGAAGGAAATTGAAAAATGTAACATTTTGGGATTTAATCAAGGAAAACTCCCAATATCTAGGACTCCTAATAGATGAAGGCACAAAAAATATTAAATTGTGGGATGCAATCCACAACAAGCTAAGGAAAAAGATGGAATCCTTGAAAACAAAATGGCTTTCTATCGAAAGAAGAGTAATGATGCTAAAAATAACTATTTCATCCATTCCAATATACTGAATTTTGTGTCTCCCATTACTAGCAAGAGCCAATGCCGAATGGAAAAGATGAAGAGAGATTTTTACTATCAAGGGATGATAGAGAAAAAGAAAATTGCACTTATTGCATGTGACAAATTATGGTAAGTCGTTAGAAGAAGAGAGAATAGGACTACGGAACACTCTTTGGCAAAGTTAAGCTGTAGGGGCATAATGGGTTTGGGAAATCTGTAAGAGCCTAATTAAAAGGGTCAAGATCCTATAACACGAATATTTAAATGGAATACGACATAATGAACATATTCAGCACAACAAACCCACCAAAAGCTTCAATGGTATGGAATTTTATAATCTGTTGTTGAGTGATTGTTATGGAACATTTTAAATTAGGACTAAGGAACACTCTTGGGCAAAATAAAGCTCTAGAGGAAAATCTGGTTTGGAAAATCTATAAAGAGCTTAATTCAAATGGGTCTAGATAAACAATTTCTACAATAATAAAGTTTAACTTACTATAACCTGTAGAACTTCCTCTTGACTGTGATCTTCAAACAGAAATGTGAATGAAACAACAGTATTCTGGCCTTCCTTTGTCAATGAAGATTAAAACCCTTGCCTCTGTGTTTTACTTTTGTTAGCAACTCTTCCTTCTAACAGAAGCTTCCAATCAAAAAACCAATAGCTAACAATCTCCTATTAAAATGACAGCAGAAAATTTATCTTTTTAAAATCTGCACTCCGGTCTCCATGATAATGATATCCCCAATGACTTAATCTCATTGGCTAAAACCCTCTAGCACTGCTATGCACAAACCAAGGTTGTGACAGGATCTTACAGAACAACGATCAAACATGGCCCTGTTTGAGCAGCTATGATTTTCATTGATATGGCCTTCACACCTGCGCTTTGGTACCACTCTGAAGTGGCAAGACACAAAACAGAGATAAAACAGGAGAGAATGAATGAAAACAATGTGCCACAACACACAAGCAAACTGATTTCTCATTACTCCTTTCAACGGTTACATCTACCTCTTTCAATAGAGTTCACAGGAAATTTCTAGATTCATGTAGATAAGATAAGATAAAATAATTTTATTTAATGTTCAGCAAGAGACCAACAAAAGGGTCTAAGGGACTGCAAGCTTACAAACTAGGAAACCATCAACACTAAGGACACCAAACGGTGACCAAGAAAGAGCAAACCGAAAAAGCAAAAGAGAACAAGAGAACAACAAGGGAGGGTCCAGAAGTCCTTCCTTGGCTGGAAGAAGTCCAGAACCAAAGGGTACAGTTCAGGCCGACCAAGGATCTTGAGCCATAGCTGAGTACCACTGGATGTGGAGCACTGCTGCCTAGTGAACCTGCATAAATAATCAATGCTTGGTGAGAGAAATCTAGAAGAATGGTGTGGTCGTTGGAGGTGTAAATGTAGTAGGTGGAGACGGTATAAAATAATATCTACCAACAAAGATTCTGTCATGGCAGGTTGAATGAATTAAGCCCATCGGTATATTTTCATAGAAACAATAAATATAGAACTCCGGCATGTATTAATGTCAATCAGAGATTGTTTGAGCATTCATGGGAGAAGTTAATTTCATGGACTATGGATCAACTATTATCAAATAGGGAGTGATTAAAATAATCAGTTGCCATGAAGTCTAAACGATTCAAAGACCATTATTTAACTGGTGACTGATACAAAAGACAAATGATTAAATTGTCTATTTTTATTAAGTGGCAATGAATAGAATATATCCATTTCATGGAAACAACAAACAATATCATTGATAAGTATCATCAGTAGATTTAAATCAGATATCGTCTAACATAGGGAGTATAAGAAGTCATCATAAACAAGGTGTCTCATAAACTCAGATGATAGCAAGGTAACAACAATTTAATTAATACATACAGAAAATTTATAACAGTGCCATCATGCTTTGATGGGAGCAGTGAACACTTTCCAAAGAAGGCATCACTAATTAAGACATCATATACAAATTAAGGGAGCAACAGTTACACATAATGATGTAATTAAAATCGACTTCTGATTAGAAGGATTAAAAATGGCAGTACACAACAAGTAAGGGCATACCCCAATATCATGACAACTCGCCAAGGGAAACTAATTCTGAAGGATGTGGTCTAGTACTGGAATCCTACGAAAGGTCATGCACATGTCTCTTGAGACATACTCCAATGAACTGAATATAAGAAAAGAGATTCTTCCCCAAAGGTGGATAAGTGATATTTTTTTCATCTTTCTTGGGTCTGCTAGTGAGGGCCTTTGGCTATTAGGAATAATAATCAGTGGATAATATTTGGAAATAAACCATAGGGAAACTACATTGGTAGTAATCAATAGTTGTAGCCAGAGGTGATACTTAAACTTCACACCAGACCAACATATTATATTAGAATATCAAGAAGAGATTAGGTACTCATAAAATATCAGCAAAGACATTAGCAGCCAATATTGGACTCATACAAACCTACATCATTCAACTTAAAACACTCTTCCAACTTAGAAATATAATCCTTGTTTGATGTGCTGACTATCTTGATTAAGAAATTGTCACCTAGTATTGAAGATATACATAACAATACCGTTCTTTCCCAAGATACTTAGTATAACTATGTTATACTATATATTGGACACCATTGATCAAAGTCGTAACAAAATTTAGGTTGAATGAAATCAGTAACAAGAAATTAGTCCCAAACTAAGTTACCAATTCGGATGCGGATTCGAGAGTAGATTCTGGAAGCGGATCCGGGATGCGGGGGAAAATAATTTTTTTGGATGCAAATGTGGGAGGAAGCGTGCGCATGTGTGTGTGTATATATACATATAATATATGCAAAGAAATGCAAGAAATATACAAAGACGAGTCATTTGATAGTATAACTATGATACTTCACCCTTTATCAAAATTGAAGATATTTCAAAATTCATATGATATATCAATGTGTGCTTGTTCAACATTAGAGTTTAGTCTTAGACAATAAGTTCCAATAGGTCATGTTCAAGATTCCAACAAAATAAAAACTTAGTTCATGATTGAAGATTCAATCAACTAATATGCATCAAAGTCTGAATCATAAAAATTCACAAGAAAATCCATATTCTCATTATCATCTCCAACTGCTCAAAGATCATTAGAGTACATGCAAATAAAAATAACTTAAGTTTGGGCATTTTTTATTAGTTTTCCGGGTGTTGGGCCCATGGATTTCGTCGGGTGTGTTCGGATTTCCTATGGATTTTGGCCGTAAGCTAGCCACAGGCCTCCAAATGTGGCTGGAACCCAGACATTGGCTTCCAAATGCATCTAGAGGTTTGTGGCTGGCTTCCAGCCAGAATCCACAAGGAACCCAGACACATCCAAAATCCAAATGTATCCGCCTCCGAATCCACCTGATCTAGGGAAAAATCGATATCTGAGGTCCCAAAGCATAGACAACTGGACAGGGGACATTAGAGAAAGTCCATGATATGCTTTAGAGAAAAGAAGCGAAATTCAAATAAGGAAGTGCCATGTAACGATCAAACTGATGTGGCAAACAAGTCAGCATTCAAGACACTTGGTAGGCATGACCAATAATTTACTAAGAAATAAAGGATTCTAAGATACATAACACATGGCTGAGGAGAACATATATACAAGGATTAGCACATGACCTAAAGAATGTCAAAACATACAAATTAATAAACACATAGTGGAACACTTATGTAGGCATAAACAATTAAGTGGCTTGTACATCACGAATTTGTTAGGAAATGATTTCTGAGTAAAGCTTAGTTGGTAGACAAGGTAATGCGAGTAAGAGAACTAGGAGAACATGACAAAAAGTATGTGGATTATCACTTAACCTTGGATAGATATATAGAGCCTTGAGCCCAACGAGAAATAATTTGCCTGCATTGAGACTTCCAAAGAACTGGATTCACTAGAGATATCTGCATTGGGCTCTTGGAGACCCCTATTGGGCTCAAGTCCAAGAATAGGCAAATGGCTTTCCTCTGAGAGATTACGAAAGAGAGGCTTAGGAAAAACATGTATTTTACAAATAATTTGATTTCCAAGCTGTTCAAAGGATCGTAGGGGGTCACTATATTTATATAGATCATAGTTATAATGTAAACACAAACATACCTGCAAATTTTGTTGCCTCGGCTTTTCATTTAGAGGAAGACAAAAGTGCTAATGAAGGTCTATAGAAAAATCTTGAAGAAATAAATTCTGGGAGAACTTGAGAAAAATTTGGACAACATCAATGAGGAATTGACTATTCCTCTCCCAATACATTACAAGGTGATTGCCATTAAAGTGGTTTCGATTACCAGAAAGACAATTTTGTAGATTGACGATATGGGGTATTGCATAGTCTACAAAATCATCATTATGAAAAACCTCAATTTTGTATTCAAACTTATTGAGAATTAGGAAGATGGAGGGAGGAGGGCGGTTGAAGAAGTACATGAGGGAGGATGGGATTGACTCAAGCGATGAGGAAGATAGACAATAATTAAGGGCATCAAGCCTCTCACCACTAGTCACCGGTGAATATGCCAGACCCAGTTCCTCTCCATCAGCTTGCAAGCATGCAGGTACTATGCACCAGAAAGACAAGCAGTTCTCATATTATCCACTTAGGATTATATTTTAGGAGTTATGTGAGTTTTTAGTATTATAGATTAGTCCAAAACTCTTGTCTTTGTAAAGAATAGAGGCAATAGAGATAGAGCAATTTTGTTACTTGCCCTGTTTTTGTTCTACGTGATTATAAAACTCATATAGCTTTGATATATAATTTTAAACAAATACAGTAACCTGGTAATGTCAGACTTCATATAAAGATGGTATATTTTGAACTCTATATGATAATGTCAATATATGAAGCTTGTATCAGTTGGATCTTATCCTTTGGTTTCAAGGTTTTAATTGTGGAGAATTTTCGTGTTGGATGTGTCTGCATTTTGAAACAGAGAGAAAGTAAAGATAATTTTGGAATGATTTAGAATTAGGGATAAGTTTTTAATGGGTAATGTTGGAATCTTTTGAAAAGTGGAAGAACATCCAGAAGTCTTTGATTTCTTAGTAAATGATAAAGATATAGAAGTTTTTACAGATATTAAAAGCATGGTCTGTTTTTTGTTTCTGCTTCCACAAAATGAATTGTGTCTCATGGTTGAATAATGTTCAGTAAATAACGTTTCTTAAGAATAAACTGTATAGTAGATACAAAATTTGTGTGTGAGTGATATAAAGAGTTGAGACAGGTATCTTTTTCACAGTTAAAGATAGCCTCCTCCTTTTTCAATTATTATGGTAATGATTATGTTTGAAAGTGGTTTGTAAAGTAGATTGAAGGGGTCCCTGGGTTAAAAACTTTGAAATGGCGGACTCTGAACAGAACCTGTCTCTATTCATAAGGTAACTGGAAATAGCTGAAATGTTAATCAATGGTTTGGAAATTAGGAATTTACTGAGAAGAAATTGAGAATACTGATCTAAAATGTAAGGATTTCTTCTGTTTCAGCTAATGGAAACCAAAGAGTGCAAGAAAGTACTAGTTCACACAGAGACTAACAAAATATACCAAAATTCGTTATTTGGCAGTCTCTTTAATGAGTACGTTTTCTCTCTAAGACGTGTGTAAATGTAGTCTAATCCAGACAAAATCTAATGATGAAGGAAAATGGTATGACTAATAATCGAGTGAACTTGTTCAGGGATGATTTTGTGATAAAGAAAGATAGATTAATAGGAATTCTTTACAGTCATGAAGGAAAACTGACACAGGAAGGAAGCACTGGTATGGATAGAATCACTTAACAGCAAATTGCTAAAGCTACGCAAGTATAGCAAATAGGTAATAATAAAAATTTGAAAATGTACAACTTTATCTGATAAGATAGGAAACTGGCAATTTTGGCTTAGGCTCATTATTGAGCAAAATAAAAGTTGTGCCTTGTACAATGTGACTCACTTAAAAATAATAAAATAATAAAAAAGAAAATTTTAGTGAAAACTAACAAAAATTTATTGAATTAAAATCAGAAAAAAAATACAAGTGGAATCTGTACAAAAAATGAACAAACCACTAATTTTTATTGTCTTTATACAAATGATAGCACGTTCAATATAATTGATAGAATGTGTTGAATTTTAATCGCCTAAGTGGGCTAAGAAGTGGGAGACATCTAAACTTGGGTCTTATCGTCTTGCACATCTCAACATGTGAAGATTTCAAATTTGGACAGTCACATAATGTATCAGTTTGGGATTCACAATGTTCAATGTTCATTGATTCAAGTATTGCAACAATAACAAGGAAGAGAGTGCTTTGAGGGTTGACTTGCCATCTTGTCTAATGCAATCCATACCAAAGCCAAGAAGTGTGCTTATGGAGAAGAGGTTGGTCAAATGCACTGTTGATGGCAGTTCTTCTATCTATGAGAGTTGGAGTCTAAGTTTAAAGCTTTAGAAGACAACTTTATGCAAGTATGTTTCTGGGATTGATTGTGTATCATTATTTTTTAACATCGACATTTTGAATCATATTCCATGATCCATTATCAGGATTGGAGGGTTCGTGGAAACGTAAAATAACAACTTTAACCTGCAATATAGCATCCTCAGACAATTTAAAAATGAAATTAAAGAACAAATGAAAGATTGGCTATCCTTCAGTTGTAAGTCAATGTAAGTCATCTGAAAGCAAATGCACTGTTAAATTTTCTGAAATGAAATGAGAAAAAACAAAAAAATTGGTCCAATGTTTACAGAAATAATGAGGTAACTGAAAGAATGTTGCAATAGGAGATCAAATAGGATGCCTTGCTGTCCTTGCAAAACAGAGTGATCTAGCCAAGCAAGACTGCCATAAAAAAATCTGACATGAGCATCTCCATGCAACATGAAAGCTTTCTTAAGAGAAAAGATTTTGGTCAACTTCTTACATCTCCACGTGTTTCCAGAGTTTGTCGATCCAAACACCTTTAATAAGTTAAAAAGAGGGGATGTAACAGACATCCTCAGCCATGTCAAGGATGGCTAGATTTTTAGAACCTCCTAATGTTATAGTTTAGAGATGCATCCATAGGAAATTTAGGTTTATGGGATGGTCAAGAAATGTCCAATGTTATTTATGTGACCCAAGGACACCATATGGGATGGTGACCTAGGGCTTGGTGGGGACACTCTTATGTAACCTCGCGTAAAATGTTTTCATGAAAAATAATGAGTCGTATTTTAGTGCAAATCCCTTTTTAATGGTTCCAATTAATGACCCTTGTCTAATGGATCAAAAAATATTTTAAAATAATCTATGGTTTTAGAATGTTAGTGAAAAAGTAATAAATTTTTGAGTTAAATTAAGCCTATAGATATAATCAAAATACCCAGTGCCATTTTCTATTGATATTTTGACTAATTAGGTTAAATCAAAACAGTTAAATGAATGAAAGCATGTTTGCATTGTATTTTGATCTATAAACGTTGTATATTCACATTCTAAATTTCTTTTAATTATTATCAATGTGTATCCATGGTAAAATTTTGCTTCATTGTCTTTCTGGGTCATTATCTAGATATGCCCTATGGCTTTTTCTTTATTAGATTCCAGTATATTTAATTCTTATGGTATATTGACAAGTAGACTGAATCAAAACGATTAAATTGAATGATCATGTTTATCAAGTTGGTAAAGAAGCATATTTGCAGTACTAAACATGCTTGTGAATTGACATTCTAATACTGTCACTTCTATCAATGTAAATTCATGTTAAAAACTTGATTGAATGGCTTGCTAGGTCATTTTTTCATTTTTCAGATTGATGATTACACTCAACTTCTTACCATTTTGTTCTTTTGCAGTGGCTAATGGAGTTTCTGGAGCAGCACAACCTGCACTTTTGTACCTTGTCCCTTGTCAACTAGCTGGAGTTTTGCTAATTTCCTCTATAAGATCTGAAGTTGATCTTTTGGTTCGATACAGTGAGGAGATGATAGATAATGATGGTAACATTGAGAAAGACAAATGAGCATTGAATGTTTTGTCTATTTATAGTCACAATTTATCCGAGGAGCTATCTTGCAGGAAAGGAGAAAAGTTAAAAATGTTTTAAGGGTCAATCTTAATTAGTCTAAGGAAAACTTTGCATAAGCAAATGTAAAAAATCCACAAATAGAAATTACTTATTTGCACAACATAACCTGAAAACAGCATTTGGTTTTGTTACAACTAAATGACCAAAAAAAATTTAAAAACTTTACAAAATATACATGCTCAATTCCGGTGTTTTAACACATACGTAGTGTGCCAATATACAAATGAGCTTGGGGATTATGTGTTCAATTTAAAATATGTAGACATTTACATAGAGTAAATAAAATGAATCATAAAATCATAAAATTAACCAACTTGACAGACTAGCTTATTTTTGGTGTCACAAGGCTAGGTTTTTACCCAACACGGCCCCAACGATCTCCCCAAGTTGGGACAATCTTGGACTATGCCTACCACCAAAGTTCCAAGTTCAACACCTACACACACCTTGGTCAGTACAAACACAATATATTCTTGCACAGTGAAATGATTCAACACAATTATGAACACGATACTTTGGGGCAAACAAGTAGCTTTATTGATTTTGACAAATGGCCCCTGGCCCACTCTACATCAATTTCAACTATGCCTTTGGTCACTGCTCAAGCACTTCCCAAGCACTATACAAAGTTTCCACCCCTAGATTTGCATCCACTCTTTAAATGCCAGTAGACACCTCATGCACTTCACCTCCCTAACTGTAGTTCTTTATGTAGATTCCACATTCCCAACACCCTGTGTCATTGGAACTCACCGAGGCAACCCTGGTTCAGAGTGGACTAGGTTGACTAACACAGATAAGACTCAAGCCTCCTCCCTAAACAAGGACTTCAAATTCCTTTGCATTGCTCATCTTCTACTAATACTACACTGCTCGCTTCACACTACTTTGCACTCCTTTTGAACACCTTGCTCACTAAATGTTGTTGCGTGCCTCCTTGGATCTCTCCACCATGACACTTTGCCTTGTGAACAAAAGCAATCATTGTAGAACGTTCATCTTTAAGCAGTTGGGTTACTCTTATTCACCCATATTAGATTCTCGAATGAGGCTAACTTCACAATAGAAATCGACCATGCCTCTGACAACTCCCTAAGAAACTTTTCTTAGAGCGGCCCTACCCCTTATGGGAATCGACCACCCGTTACATTTGGTACTAGTAGTTACTCAAACATTTTGTGGGGTGTCCCTATGAAAGGTCAAATTTGTTGCTTGTTTTTAGACAGCCTTGTTGATATTGTTTTTAAATCAAATTTTGAGTATATTTCTTGCATGTATATTTGGAACCAAAATTATAGTTGAATTTTTTTAAAAATATGGAAAAAATATGTTGAACACACATGTAGCTTTTCACAATAAGTAGTTGCTTATTTCCTCCCTTCCCTCTAACACTATTAATTTTCAATTCCTAAACAATAACAACTTCAACAAAATAGGAGACGATTCAAATTTATTCTTTTCCTCATATTAAAAGTTTGCATGAGAACACTCGATGATTTAAACTGAAGTAAAAATTGCACTTAAGCAACAACATGGAGACATAGGGTTAGTAGTTGTATTTCGTGTAAATCTTGAAAAATGAGATTGAATTTTTATTTGTAGAAAAAAAACTTTATATTTGTATGATTCAAGTAATAGACAATAAAAATAAATATTAGAATAATGTAGTTTAAAATAATGGAAGAAAGTAATTATGTATTATTAATGGACTTATTTATAATAGAAGTAAAGGAAATTTAATGAATCAATTTAATCCATGTTAAGTTATTAGAGTGATTTACTATATATAGATTAGAAGAAAACATGAAGATCACATTATTGATTGAAACAATGGTCGAACAGTAGTCAGTAAGAATACATCTATAATGATGTGTACTAAAAAAATAAAATGTGTTTGAAAATTAATTGAATTAGTTTAGTTGTATGATTTGTGAAAATAATGGTAAATATATAACTTATTTTGAAAAAGCCTTTACAACAAGCGATCCTACTTGTTCTTGAAAAAATAAGGAATTGGATAATAGACATCTACACAAAATGGAAAGAATCATGTAGTCATTGATTATTTTTAGAGATTTAAGATGTTTGTTCATACTCGGATGTTTTAGAGAGGAGTTTAAAATTAACTAGATTATAAATTAGAGGAGAGATTATGGGGGAGGTATAGATGTGGGTCCAATTTAGTAGTGTCCATGGTGGTATTATTATAAACAACTTACACAAAATACAACACAAGAAGTTGAATAGATGGTACCATTTGTCCAATAAGCTTTTATGTAAGTGCCACACTATCTAATGATACCTTTAAAAACCTTGGTGAATCTTAATCTAAATTTTTTTTCCAAACAAAAAGAATTTAATAATGATGTCTATTAGCTAATTACTAATTGTAAAATACAAGAGATTTAATATCACCACCTTGAGGTGATTCCAAATAGTGTTGATTAAACTCATTACCCTCTATTCTTTCACACATGGTTGTGTTATAGACAATTTGAATGGCTCGCTATTTCCAATAATAATAAAATATTGCTCATCTTTACAAAAAAGGAAAACTTGTCTAAAAATACTTGGATTTGTAATATATTCAATGCTCTATATTTTGTATTTATAGTTTTTTACCATGTCAAACTCCAAAATGCAACAAAAAAAAAACACAATAAGGTGGTATACTTTCAACATGTTGACAATCTAAGAGTCGATTCCATCCAACATGTAATCAAACTTGATGTTATATGATACGCATGGTTGATGTAGAGTTTTTTATATTAGTTTTGGCTAACCTAATTTGAGTTGCATACATAACTGAGCATCTAACAGCGCATATCCTAATTAAGAAGTACAATAAATATCTACATGACAACATCTGAACAACTTTTCTTTGGCTCCTTTATGAATGAGTTCCCAAGAGAAATTGGAAAAGGCAAGACTAATTAAACATAAGTAAAAGTGATCCACTAAAATATACGTGCAAACAATCACAATGTTGAGGAGGATAATATTAATCCTTCAACTTTCTTTCATGTACATGCTTATACGCATGTACGAATAGACATGCACAAATGCATAGGCTTTCACTTGATAAATACCTTTATTACTACAAAAAAAAATGGTTAGGAAAACTATTAAATTGATATTTATCTATGTGTGTCAATATATATTGCACATTACTTTTTCAAGCAAGAAAGGAAATATGACTACATGTATGAAAATACGTATGCAAATATTTCTTTATATGGTTGAAATATTTTTATTTTGTCACAAAAATAACATGAAAATGAAATATCAAATATCAAATTAGTTATAATTGTACTTAACACAAAATTCTCATTAAAAGGTCAATATACAAGGAACATGTAGATCTCTTGAACACATGTTTCTTAGCCTGCACTCACTTTAGACTTTTAAATGATCTCATAGGGAATGGGATCATTTAGATTCATGATGACCATCATAGACATGTTATTAGGCACATGTATGCTTACATGATGGTCTTCTTTAAGATTGAAGTGTCTTTTATACATTATATACGTTTCAAAAGTATTGGTATTTCAAGAATATTTTCTTGACTATGATTACATCACTTAAATCTACATGAGAAGGGTTCCCATTTTACTCAAGGAAGTATATAGGTTCTTGTGTACTTATGAACTACTTTAGGTTGGGTACACATGCTTGAGGTTTGAAAAGTATTATATTTTTATTATTGTTCACATGTTTTCTTAAAGACGAAATCTTGTGCGTATGTGAATATGTATATATGTGAATATGTACATGCATGAATACATACATATGAGAATATGAGTGTGTTACAAGTATTAATTTTGTTAATCACCTTTGTAAATTGCCTCAAAAGCATTGATAAATAAGTGGTATGATGTGAAAATCAATCATTTTGTAGTTTGCTCTTTGTTGGATAGTAAAATAAGTGGACAACCATATAGGAGGATGCAACCCATATTAGGAAACTACATTAAAGTTTTTGTTAATTATTTTTTATTTTCTCTATTTTTACATTATCTTAATATTGTTTATTGCTTATATGTACCTAAACCCTAAGACTAATATTTTGGTTGATTTATATAGTTTTATATTAGTCTATACAATTAAAAAATAATTCTTTTAAATAATGTAAGCAAGGGTTGTCATGTTTTTCAATATTATCAAACATTATTGAGTTTGTGTTATTGTATGATCAAAGAGTAGTTGTAATATATTTCATAGGAAATTGTTAAGATCTTTAATTTAAAGAGGAATTGTTAAGACGTATGCATATCTAAGCCATTATCAAGACACTAATACATATGGGCATCGGCTACAGTGCAACATATTTGCACCGTCAGTAGCTGTGCCAAGTCTTGCCCCTGCCTGGCTACTCTGCCAACTTCCAACTTCCACACGATTCACGGTGATGGGACGGATGGGCATGTCAGGGAGTGTCAAATCCTAAAATCATATTCTTGTCAAAGCTGAGGTGAGCGTAATATTAAAATAAATGCTTTTAGTGTAAAAGCTAAACGTAATACCTTAAAAAGTTTATCATATTTTTGTTAAAGCTGAGCATAATGTTGATAAAGTTTCATAAAATTCAAAAATATTTTCTTAGATGGCTATTATATTGAGATAATTTTTTTGAATTCAGAAACCATTCGTCTTCTGCCATCATTTTATTAAAATCAATATTAAAATATAAATTTACTAATTTATTTTATATTTACACTTTATTTGAAATAAATTTTAATTTTTTAATAATTAGTTTAAAAATAATAAACATTATACATTTATCCAACTTAAGAACTTAAAGCTAATCTATACTCTTACAAATTTAAAATTGGCACACGGTTGATAAATTTTAAATTTGTAAGTGTATAGATCAGCTTTAAGTTCTTTAAGTAGGATAAATGTATAATTTTTATTATTTTAAACTAATCTATTTACTTAAATGATATTTTTTAAAAAATTACGTTAAGATTTTAAAGTTAAAATTTTTTAATTTGCCATTTTATTTTATTTATTGATATTTCGTTTAAACATTTATATATATTGATTTTTTATATGAATATATTATTATTTTTTAATTCTATTTTAAAATAATTAATTATAAGATTAAAAATCAATATATTGACTATTGATTATAACTATTTGGATGTATGTTTAATTTAGTTTGTTATAATTATATAATTTTTAAAATAACTTAATTTAGTTTCTCATTCAACACATTTTGTTGTCATTTTAATAATTAAGTATTCATGTATATGTATTTATATGTACATGAATACATTTATAACTCTATCAAACAAATATTTATTTATAATTTATTCATAAAGAAATATGATATTTTACCAAACAATAGTTATTTATATTTTTAAAATAATTGAACCTTAGTTTCTATCTAACACTTAGTCATTCATATATCAAACAATAACTTCTATATTGAACCATTTATGTATCAAACATTGATACAACTATATACATAACATCAGTTTCATTTAATAAAAATATTTAATTTAGGTAAGAGCCTAAAATGCAATGGTAAATTATGAGTCGTCCATTGTCTATTAAAAATAATATATAAATATTTATTTAATTTTATATAAAAATTAATTTTATTTTATAGGTTTTAATTTTCAAAATATATCAATATATAAATGTTAAAAAAGTCAAATATATACTCTCAATCAAAGTAGTAAAAACTTTTTTTTAAAGAAAATTTAATTTTTTTTAATATATGATATAATTCTCAATATATTGATATTGAAATAATAATTATTAAAAAATTAAAATTTATTTCAAATAAAGTGTAAATATAAAATAAATTAGTAAATTTTGCAAAAAGAGGGGTAAAAATTTATTAAGACAGAAAGGAATACAACAAGGAGAGCTCAACAAGGAGCTCGATCCTGAGCAACAAGATCATCAAATTCTTGCACCATCTCAAAGGACAGTTGCCCCCTATCCCTAATATTCCAACCCGGATCATGACTAGAAGCCCATTTGGCTAAACAATTAGCAGTTCTATTCCATTCACGAGGAATATACATGAACCTAATGAACTGAAAAGAGGAAGAGAAGAAAAGAATCTGCTTAACAACAGTGGCTAGCTGCCAACTAACATCCTCAAGCTCTTGCGAAGAAAGCATGTTCACCACCACCTGGGAATCAGACTCACAAATAATCTTACTCCATCACCGCAAGCAACATTGTTCCACAGCATATAAAATAGCCTGAGCTTCCATGAGATTGTTAGTATAATCACCCTTATGAACTGAGAAGAAAAATTTAACATCCCCAGAACTACAACGAGCCACTCCGCCAATACCAGCCGGACCAAGATTCCCACAGGAAGAACCATCAGTGTTAATTTTCAGAACTCCACAGGGAGGAGGAGTCCAGTGCCCATCTCGGTTAACCCGACCCTTCCTCTGATGGTGAAGCTGCCTGGACATAGAAGGAAACCTATGAGCTGCAACCCCATCCTGTAGATGAAAATTGAGGCGATTACAGATAGCAAGATCAACCGGATCCATACCCCCATCAAGCTCACACTTCACAAGAATAGTTTCCTGAAGAGAATGTGATATTTTCCACCAAAGATGCAAAACACCAAGCCGAACATATTGGAATATGCGATGATTCTCTCCAACCAGATATGCCAAAGCATGAAAGATGGGCCAGCAATCCAAGCAGCATGGAGAGAAGAAGACTTGGAGGGAGCACTACCCAAGCGGGCCCAGAAGTCAGGCAAAGAGGAAGCATGCCAACAAGAGCAACCCCAAGCGCTCCACCAAAGGTGCCATATCTGAGTAGAATAGGAGCAATGGAAGAACAGATGGGAGACAAACTCCTCTCCATTACCACACAAAACACATTAAGAGGGGCCCTGAAATCCACGTTTACAAATATTATCCTAGGTAAGACAACGATTGTGAGCCACTAGCCACATGAAAAAAATGCACTTGGACCAAGAAACTTTATTCCAAACTTGCTTCCACCAAGGGACCTTAGCATCCCCAAATAATTGTCTAGTTATCTCCTGATACCCAGCAGAGACATGATATTTACCAGACAAGGTACCGCCCCAAGCCAAAACATCTGGACCAAGCAAAGAAGAACACTCTCTAGAGGCCAAAATTTGAGAAAGCTCCTGACGATCCATGTCTGTACCTCCAGGAGGCCAATCAGAGGAATGCTTCCATCTGTAACCAACAACAGGTCCCATTTGATAAGGAGTCTTGTAATGAGCCACTTTATCTCATCCAGCGGCAAGAAAAGAGTCACAAAGAGGCTGAAGATGAGGGTATATGGATAAAATGGAAGGGAACCCATCCCAAGCATCAGACCAAAACAAAGCCTGAGAGCCTCCTTTACATATCCAAAACAGACCCCTCTTCACCAACATCGCACCTGTCTTCAAAGTATGCCAAACCATTGAGCCACGACCTTCAAGAGGAAGTGTAGAAACAGAGCAAGGATCAGCACCATGAAAATATTTATGAGTGATAATACGAGCCCAAAGTTGATGTTGTCCAGAGCACCATCGCCAATAAAGTTTAGCAGCCAAAGCTTGACTACATCAAAGAGATGCAAAAGAGATATGTGTTGCCAAAGAAGAGCAGAAGAAGGCCCCAATCTAGCCAAACCACCATGCTTCTCTTCGAGACTTAAAACTGAATTGAAGTCCCCTGCTAACACCCAAGGATGATAAGGATGACAATTTCTAACATATTGAATATGTTCCCAAAGTTCCTCCTTTCCCACAAGATCAACAGGTGCATACACATTAGTAAATTTATATTTTAATATTGATTTAATAAAATGATGGCACAAGAGGAATGGTTTCTGAATTCAAAAATATTATCTCAATATAATAGCCATCTTAAGATAATATTTTTTGAATTTTATGAAATTAATCT
This sequence comes from Cupressus sempervirens, assembly GCA_028749045.1. Lineage (NCBI taxonomy): Eukaryota > Viridiplantae > Streptophyta > Pinopsida > Cupressales > Cupressaceae > Cupressus > Cupressus sempervirens. The sequence goes on from CM053783.1 coordinate 594,440,345, forward strand.
CTTTTACTTACAAAATGTTATTTTAAAAACATTCAAAATATAAAATATAATGTCATTTTTTTATTAAAAAAACATGAAGTTTATATTATATTGAAGTAAGTCGCAGTAAACTAAACTTTATCAGCATTACGCTCAGCTTTAACAAAAATATGATTAAAAACTTTTTTAGGTATTATACTCAGCTTTTACACTAAAAGCATTTATTTTAATATTACGCTCACCTTAGCTTTGACAAGAATATGATTTTAATATTTGACACTCCATGACATGCCCATCCGTCTCATCACTGTGAATTGTGTGGAAGTTGGCAGAGCAGCCGGGCAGGGGCAAGACTTGGCACGTCTACCGATAGTGCAAATATGTTGCACCGTAGCCGGTGCCATACTTATGACCCCAAAGTTTTCCGGAAAAAACACAATGAACAATCCTTACGCTGAAGGCGTGTCATAAAAGGCCAACCTTACTTCTCGAATCAATGGTTTATGGTGGAGAAAGGACGTGCACATCGTCAGAATTTACAGTCATCACATTCATTTGTTTGTATTTTGATTTGATAGCTCCATTCACAACTTTGTCATTTTCATCACATTATTTTTAAATTGTTCCCAGCGACAACCGTGTCATTCATGGCGTGGGAAATCATTTGTCCTTCTCTAAAAATACCTTTTCATCTGCAAATTATCAAATTCATCTTCAGACTGTATAACTATTTATTCTGTATTTTTAAACTAAGATATTGCATATAACATTTTCTAATCTGAATGTGTTTAAAAACTTCTTGAGTTTTCAGCAATACCCTTCAGCCGTTATCATTCTACAGGTCTCCAAGTTACCACTATGCGAGAAGTCAAATTTGATGAAAAATGCTAAATTGGCTAAAAGACATCTCTATACTTTTTCTCTTTTATTTAATAAATTTCATTTAATAGTTCTTGTCACCTCATTTTATTTTATTTTAATGTGATTATTTATTGTCAGGTCTGGAGAACTCTCCGACACTCCTCTTGTAGCACTCAGCCATACCACAGGGCTTCTGGTCATATCAGTGGCTGTGGACTTTTTCCCTTTGAAGATGGATACCTAATCTTTTCCCCAATATCTCATGATTTTTTCATCATTTATTGTGCTTGTTCTTTTGTGGACACCATCACTAACTTCTTGGTTGTAAGCTTCCACTCTCATAGACGCAAGTTGTGGTGTTTTATTGGACATTAATAAATTTATCTGTTCTTATCTTATCTTAGTGACTATTTCTATTTTTGGTTTCTTTATAATTGGTCATTGCCCTTCTTGCTAGATCTTCTCAAGGAATTTCAACAAGCTCTATAGAGATATGTAGTTTGAGAGATCATATAAACACAACAAACATGATAAAAAAAAAGAGAGAATTTTACTAAAGATCTATATTTTAATTTAACTGATCATTCCATCATGTCATTTATTTTCTAATCAAAATGAGGACTCACAAAAGTTAGTTCAAATCTCAAACGTATCTTCAAGCCCTCTAAAGACATACCCATCCAAGCCTTTTGAACTTATACTCACGGTTCAATATATTAATTACAAGTTCTTACCTTTCACCAAGCTTGGCTATGAAAAATGTTTGAGATAACTTTTTGGCCTTCCAATCAAAGATTTTTCATATGAAGCTTCTTGGTAAGATTCATCAAAGACAAAAAGCTCTTCATGGTCTCTAAAAATTCTCATCAGTTTCTTCATATTCGAAGTAGTTCTTTATATTGCTATTAGAATTCAAGAGTGTAACTTTTGAACAAGATTAATATGAATTCTATGATGAAGATGAATGAAACACCTAACACATTGCATATAGAAATTATATTATATATTTATACTAACATATGCATCTAAAGGAGGTGCAATGGTTACACTGATACAGAGATATAGATCTCGTATACCATTGCTCCTATTTTTGCTAATTGTTTTGTGTTTTTTGTTGCATTTTATCCTTCTCTCTCTCTCTCTCTCTCTCTCTCTCTCTCTCCTTCTTATTCTCCTCCTTATTCTCCTCCTTTTTGGTGTGTCTCGTTTTCATTCTTTCTTTCCCACTTCTCCTTATTAATCTTCTTCTTCTCCTCCATATCTTAGTTTTCCTTGTCTTATCCTCCACCTCACGCCCCACCGTCATTTCTTTCTTCTTCCTTTTCTCCTTCTTTTCCTCCTTTAACACAAGTTGATGAAAATATGCTTCTAAATTTTTGTAGGAAATTATGTTTAAATAATGAATATGTAGTTACAAGTAGTGTATATATTTTGAGGTGCTTTGTGTTTACAACCATCTCTCTCTCTCTCCCCCAACATCTATGCACCGTAATGAATTCATAATGAATATCACAAGCTTCACAAAACCACCCATGTAAGAGTTCCTCAAGAGAGGAAGGTAGATACCAAGAACTTATAAAACAAGAGCTCTTGTAGAGTTGGAGTGCCTGCCTTATGGGACATAGTATACTGTGCAACTTCAACATCTTTAATAGAATTGTGTGATTGTTGAAGATTGATTTGGTGTGAGCTTGAAGATATGTAAAGGATGAGGAATCATGTACCTTTGAATTATTTTTTAGAATGTTGCAATATAAATTCAATTTGCAATTGATAAAAAAACATAGAATTGTGATACAAAAATAGATCATGGTTTACAATTTGTTTTTATGGCTCATGATTGATAACTTCATATTTAAAGGATTTGATTATTTAGTTGTAGTTATTATGTATGTTCTTCTCTATTTTCATCTTGATGACGAATTGTGTTACATATGATTCTAAAAGTTCATGTAAAAAAAATTATAGAATCTAGATTTTTTTAATCTCATGCTTTATAGATTGTGAAAACTACATAATTTTAATTGAGATGTGCATAAGATTTTCACAAACTACTTTCTATTACAATTTATTTTAAATTAACACTATCTTCCTAAATATAATTATTTCATTCACTATTTTTTTAAATATAGAACAACAATGATTAACATTTCTTCAAAATATTGAAACCAACCACAAAGATAAATATAAATAATGAAACTATTAATTATTTTATGAAATACATTAATATATAAATAAATAAATAAACATATAAATACTTTAATTTTTTTTAATTATATTATTTATTTGTTCTTAAATTTGTTTAAAATGTTCTAATTTTGCAATATTATAGTTAGAATATGAGATTTCAGAGTTTAAAATCAAAAAGTTAAAATTCTCACACATACGCATTGCACGGCATAAGCATCAATTAATTAATTTTTTGTCAGATGACCGCCACAGTGAAAAAAATATTCCTGATTTTTTTGCTCACGAAAATACCCATTAACCCCAACAAATTTGTTCTAAGCCAATCAGAAATTTGGAAATAGCACATTATAATTAATTTATTAAATCTAACCTTACAAAACTTTGGTTATTGCATTTATCTCTAGAAAAAAATAATATTGAAGGGGGGCAAACAGAAACATAAGTTCCCTACCTTATATAAGGCAGGGACTAATTAAATTTAAAAATTCTTTAAAACAAATTGTGTTAGAAACACATTAAAAAAAACTATTAAATTATATAAATGTCCACTTCTTTATTCTTTATAACCAACTAATAAAATATGACAAACACATACATTACAAAATCCAAAAATTCCCCTACACTAAAGGTAAGTCATTATAAAAAATAATAAAATAAATTGCAAAACAAATATATTAGAAAATCTTAAACTTAGCCTCTTGAATGCACTTTATTGCAAGCAAAATGAGAAAACATTACACACATACATTACAAAATCAAAAACTTATAAAAAGTTCACAAGCATCTATGAAGTCAAGTTAAAAGTTATTGGTGTAAATAAGTATGTACTATTTACACTTGACTTGAGTTTACTTAAGTTAATGAATATTCATATTAGTTAGGAAGACACCTAGGTGTTTAAATATTCATATGAGTTGTCATATTGACGACACAATAGTTCACATCTTATTTGAGCATATGTTGCCTACTACATCTCTTTATAAGATACACCATTATATTCTTATCCTCTCATTGTTGTATGTACATTCATGCACAATGGAGGATAATCCACTCTCGATGGACATGTGCTTAGTTGTTGCTTATCTCTTTGCATGACTCCTAGTCATCTTGATTGCTTTTATATACAAGGCACTTCTACGATGTATTCATCCAATTATATGATTAATCTAATCTCATTTGATCATCTATTGTCTCTTGTGCTATCTCTGACCTCAATTAATGGCAAAACACCTATGATTGGAAACATTTGGAACTTGTAGATTAGGCTTTCTTGTTTTCGTTCAAAATCTATTATATTATTATATTATTTAAATTAATTATTTCTTTTCTATATGAAAATTATATTGTCATTTAAGTTTTCCAAAAAATAAAATACAATATGTAATAATGTAATATGATATCTATTATATAATTAATTGTGTAATGTATAAATTAATCTACCAATTCAATTAAATAGCATTTAATATAATATTAGTTTAATAGTTGTTATTTTTTATAGGTATTAGATTAATGGTTGTTATACATATATAAATATGAAATATATAACTATAATACTATATTATAAAAATAAAATTATATTAAGAAATAGATACAAAAACATCAATAATAAAAGCTGGAAGCATTTAACTTGATATGTCTATGACACATACTAAACAAAACAAAACCATTTTATCATTATTTTAAATTTTGTCTATTATTCTCATAATGAGATAGCAAGTTAATACTCTTCAAATTTCATTTCATTATTTTATCATTTCTACTTATATCTTACCAACTCAAGTGGTTCTCACACGTATTTGGTTGGAAAAAGTGTCACTACATGTCATTTTTTGTATGTCATAAAGTTGTTCTTTGGTGCATCTCCATGGTTATGAATCTTCTACATTTTTCAACCAATAGTTGTGTAGTTCTCTATTAAGGTATTTCCTTCATAAATAATATTATTTGTCATGTCTATTAATTGGCTAAGAAAGAAACCCAACATTTTATTAGTTCATCTTCCACACTTCTTTGGCTTACAACATATTATTAATTTCTAGGGCTAGAAATAAGATTGAACAATGTGAGGGATATTATTTCATCATGATTTTAGATTCATGCAAAATGGCACCATAAACAAAGCTCACAAGATATGTGAAAATGCCTCTGTGGAAGTCTTTAAAAACATTGATCCAAATACAATTTGCACGCTCTAATTCATATATTGGCTAATTTCCTTCTAGTCAACTCGCTAATTAGCTAGATGATCTAGTACAAACCCCTCTCAATAGATTGCCACATTTGGGAAGGGACACAAGTTTTATCAAATTTGAAGCTAATCACTACAACACAATCTATCGCATCTCAAATATCACAATGAAATAATTGCTAGATATTAATGCTTCTCAAAGTTCTTAAAATCGCTTATATAACTTCATTGTAATTTGTTGCCTCCATATTTTGGTTATGCACGATGGGATTTTAGTATGCATGTAATCCTTGTTTAAGATCATTCCTCTCATGATTGTCCCAACTTGAAGTGTCAATATAGTTTTTTATTAAGTAAAACATGTTTTGATGGGTTTCAAACCCTACACAAAGTAGATTTTAAACAAAGGGACCCGAAACCCACACCAAAAAATATGCAATGAGCCCCGCATAGGGAAACGAAATAAAGACAAGATAAGACTTAGATGAAGTGTCGATATAGATACTCTAGTTAATTAATGAGTTCTTCATATATATTTGTTATGTGATATCCCTACTGAGCTCTTATCATTTAATCCTTAGACTAGCCTAAATCTCAACCTAATTATAATTACAATTTTTTCTCCTACTAGAGACTTCATCCGATCATGATTCCTACTAGATCAGGGTGGTTTTTGTGCCATCAAAAATTGTCCTTTGTCTTCAACTCCTGTGCCTCAAATAATAATAAGACAACCAAACATCCATGATCGAATTCTCTTCCAAGAGCTCAATTTATAGTGCCTTTTCTAGATTCTCCCTCCAAAATTTGAATTACAAGTTAACCCTTAACGATAAGAAAAATTAAATAAAAGTGACCTAATTGTCAAAATTAAAATTAATCCATGAGGCCTTTGATTAAATAATTGTTAATTCCCTTTAGCAAATAAATGAAACATCATAGTTCTCCTTGCTTGGAGAATTTTTCCCTCAAGCAATCATGTATGTTGAATAATGCGAAGATCCAAAATAAATCTAGGGCCTAGGTATGTTGTCCAGTCATACCCCATCAAGATTTTACTATTTCGTTGTAATGTGGACATTACTATGCATAGAAGTGTATTGGACTCATGAATTGACCGAGTCAATGCACCGAACATGCTAGAAATCCATTTGAATTTGAAGGAACTCATTTTGAACATTCAATCAATCATGTCAGTCCTCCATAAGCTATAGGTAATTAGAGCATCATCTATCTAGCCAAAAACTTCAGCCTTGATGATGCAACAAGTACCTTTGATGACACGAGATGATAGGAGTTAATATAGACCAGGGGCTCTAACAAGTAAAATATGATCTAAAGATTTCCAAATCCTCACAACAATAGTTGTCCCCAATGAACAAGCAAAATCCTATGTAATTAATAGTACCAAACAACCTAAGAAGTGATAACTCCATAATCCATCCATGCACTAGGATGAAAGAATGTACCAAGGTCATCTGCATAGTTAAAGCAAACAAAATCAGCTATGCCACTGCCAATATGAAAACCCTCATAAGTTGATTCAAAAGATGTGAGCCCTACTATGAGAGCCCACAAAAGAGGTAACCCCACCAACTCTCTATAAATGACCAAATGTTTGAAACGAAAACTAAATCGCTTATCTATCCCTCCACATGTGTAGGTATAATAGTAGTGACTGGTCTATTGAGTATGTGCTCCACTCTCCTATCCCCATCTATGATTTGAGCCTTCAATGAGCTCTCTAAAAAACAAAAAACTAATGAGCCTCGTGATATATACATGCTAGAGGATGATGATTGGGGTTATGATGATAGAGCATGGTATTATCAAGCTATTCTCTATAGAATTTTCTATAATAAAAACATCACAATAGTAAATAAATTCCCTTTGAATCATAAAGAAATGGATTTTTATCTAACATTGTAGTTGTTGCACCAGAACAAAGATGCATATCAAAAAGTGTTGAGATAAAACATTTCACTAAAAAGGGGCATGGTTTTATTAATATGTCACAATTATTTGACATAATGCCTCTTTTATCTCAAAGTATATTGTGGTAGGCATATCATGTGAACTGATTTTAAGAATACTTGAAAGAGATATCAACTTAAGGGATAATACTAAACAAATACATAATAAATGTTATATCATATTTTACAAAGAATTCCTTGAAGCCTTTCAAAGTCAAAGTGAGGATAAATTCATTAAAGATAAATGGTTTTATGGAGTGCAATACTGACATGATACACACAAAATTAACATGGTGGATTCAATGAAAAATAATTCCAAAATTGAAACTAAGGAGATTGAAAGTCTACGCATCATAAGTATATTCATTTGAAAAAAATTATTAGCTCAATATTACTTGGTATATATTTCTAAATTTTTGGAAATTTTGATGAAACATAATTTTCTATTGAAAGGCTAAGTTTGTAATTTTTCAATGATGCAAATTTGAAAGTTTTCAATGCACCAGTGTGGTTGGAAAAAAGCTTCTATATCCAAGGATAATTAAGTGTGTGCAAAAACATCTTTAATTTTCATGATGATCATCAAAAGTATTTATTCATAGAGTCAAGGTTGGTATTATTGCAAACACAAAGATGGAGCCCAAAATGATGGAAAGGTACTTGATCATGGTGCCTATAGGTTGGAGCTTCTAGAATTTTTAATTATTATCATAAACTTATGTTACCTATTTTAAATAAAGTTGGGATATGGAGTTTTGACTTGTAAAATGTTAGAGTTGGTTGGGTATGTGTAGGATCATGGTGTACCAAAAACTGGCAATGTGAAAAACATGTGTAGTGCCTGCCCCTAGTTTGCATTTTGTTATTATTGTTGAACTCTTTTAGGCCAGTTTTATGCTTGATGTTTAGTAGTATTGTTTTGAGATTATCAGATATTGTTTCACATTTAGTTGATTATATGATGAGATTACTTGGTACTCTATACTTATATGATGAGATTCATGTATGCATGATGGTTATTACACTGATTTTAGTTATTGATGATAATTAGTTAGATGAATTATTATACATGTTTTCTCATGGATACTTACCCCATACTGCATGTGTATGGTGTGTGTGTATGTTTTCTTTATGTGTGACATTTCTAATGTGGTTAAGGAAGGGAGTCATAGTCACCTGCTAGTCGAGATCTACGCAGTTCACCACTTCTTGCCATTGCCTATTTAGTTTAGAATATATGTGTTTGTACATGCATAGATTTTATGCAGATTGCAGATATCAGGTATCGACTTCCCTGAATTGCTAGGATGAGCGTACCCTATTGCATTATCTAAATGGTAAGAGAGGAGAGATAAATTCTTAAGTTCAAATCCTAACCTTTGAACCCATTTGTACTAGAAAATTAGGACAAGTATCTGAGATGTTTACCTTTCGAATGAGTCATATCACATAAATTCATGATTATAACCCTTTAGTTTGATCTTGTATGTGTTTTTCTATGATGGGTTTTTCGTATTTTGTCTTATGAGTTTTTGGTGATTTTTCTATTAATTAAGTTAAATTACTGATTTAATTTAATGGAAAATTATTATGATATTTATAATATTTTATTATATTTAATTAATTTAGAGAATAAATAAAAGAATTAAATTTAAAGATAAAAGTTATAAGTTTAATTTTAGAATGTGATGATATTTATTTAATTTAATAATGATATATTTAGGAGTTCGTTTTTAAATAAATGCTAAATACTATTATTATATTATTATTTAAGTTAATAAATATTTTATCAATTAGCGTTTCAAAAATAAATAAATAAGAGAAAAAGATATTAATTTATTTAAAGTTTTAGATTGCATAAATTGTGCATGAGATTAAAATTCAATAAATTAATTAAAAGAGAAGTCAAGTGAAATTAAATAAAGTATTTTATACTTTATAAATGTGCATTTAAAAGATAAAGAAAATATAATAAAGAGTTAATGTCTAGTGAGCAAGAAGTCCTCTTGGGTGATCACACAATTAGTGCCCTGATTTTAGGAGAGAACTCCTTATCACCAATTGAGGGTTCATTTTCGAGGGACTATGAATTTTGGAAGGAAATTTTTTGGGAGAGAGAAAGTTTTGAGAGGAGAAATTTCTCTCACAAATCTTTTTGGGCATTGCGTTGTTAGCATCAGAATCTAGGTAGATTCTTGTGATTAATTCACAAAGTAATTACACTATTTCTTTTCCTATCTTCTTCGTGACTACGAATTGGTTATTTGAATAATTCTTTGTGACGAGTGTTTCAATATTGAGAATTTCTGGTCCAATAATCTTGCAAATTAGAATCTAATTCAAGAAGGATTTGAATTTGGAAACAGAAATTTTAGATCAAAAATTCGATTGGTTCGTTGTAATTTTCCTATCAAAGAAATGTTAGTACTATTTATATACATATACATACATACATATATATATATATACATTAGTGGGGGGATTAGTTTTTTTTAAAAATAATAATTAAAAAATAAAAATAAAAGTGAGGAGGTGGGGCTGTGACACCCCCTCCCCCAACCTTACCTGGACGATGATAGTAAGGATTGTGTCAACCTTTAATGGTTGCATGACAGGCCTGTTGTCATGGATAGTAGGTACGCCTGCTACCACGATAACAGGGCTGTCATGGTCGCTTAAGCCTGTGGTTTAAAATTGCGGGCTTTAAAGTGTGCATTTTATTTTTTTATTTTATTTTATTTTATAAAAAAATTATTATTATTTAATGGTAATTAATAAATTTATTTAAACGTTTTGTTTATAATTTTATTAAATTTCAATTGCTAATTATTATTAATTTTTATTAATAGTTTATTATTATTTAATAACTTAATTAATGATTAATAGATATTATAATATAGTTTTAATTTTAAAATTGTTAATTAATTTAATTAAATTTAGTTTAATTAAGTTTAATTAATAGTGAATATTAATAAATAAAGTTTTAAACTTATTTAATTATTATTATCGATAACATTGATTTTAAATAAAATTGTAAGAAATTTTACTTTAAAATCAATAATTTACTATTTAAATAATTTAAATAAATAATTGCCCTTAGATTTTTTGGAATAATTGATTTGAAATCTAATAGGGCTAATTGTACAATTATTTAAATATAAAATGGGTTAATCGTAGGAGTAACTGAGAATTTTATATACTTGAAACCTTACATTTAACTCATCAATATGTTTTCAAAATCAAACCAAACTATGAGACCACTCTGGTTTTATGTGTGTTGTCTATGTTTTGGGTTTGGGTTGACTAGAGAGTTGACTAGTTTTAGGACGTCTACCAGTGGCTTGGGAGTTATGTGTTTGTGGTTTTATGATGAATTAATCTTGATCTCTTAAACACAACCATGGTAATATGTTTGGTATGCTCTATGATGAGTTGTATTTATTGTTCGTTATTGCTTTCCAGTGTTCTTGTGTGAAGTTGAGGTGAATGTTATGACATATTTGACTTGAGCATTTGGAGTCTTTGATCAATATGGTTGGGATGCTTTCCAGTTGCTTGTAGAGAACTGATGTGTTATTGTGAATTATCTTTTGATGCTTTCTTGTCAACTATATAAGGCTATGGTGAAATTTGTGATTCTTTGATTTATACTTCTATCAGCCTAGGGTAGGTAATCTGTATGTTAAGTCAAGAAGTGGCTTGAAATGGAGGCCGAGGCCCAAAGTGGCTGCTAGGGTAACCCATTGTAAGTAGTTTAATAAGTGATAACATTTCATTAAATGGGTTAAAATGAATTAATAAGATATTGGTACCATAGAAAGTCACTAAGGGGCCGAAGGATTAAAAGACTAGCCGAGTAACCTTAGAGTTGACTTGTTAGTATGCCTTGTTAGTATGAGAGGATACTAGTGCCACATAGAGTCACTAGGTGGCCGAAGGATTAAAAGACTAGTCGGGTAACCCTAGGGTTGATTCATGTGATGACAGTTACCTTCTAACAGTATAGATTTCCTACATGTTTGTGTTTGCCTCTAGGTCTTGATGTTGATTTATCTTAGAACCTTTGAGTTAGATTACTTTTAGGGTTTCCTGGACTTAGATATTACCTTTATTTTTGGATTGATATCTTGTTTGGGACTTGAGACTATCTCCTTAGTGTTTTGGGAGTGGGCCTTTTTAGGTTACCACATGGTCGGGTGGTAGTGCTTTTTACTCTTACCATTGAGATCCATCCATTCATGTCATGGCTAGAGTTCTTTGTCTGTGTTTCCTTTCATTCTATCTCTGTGTATTATGATGGATGGTTAGATCTTTATGATGTATGGTTAGATCTTTATGATAGATGATTTCATTTTATGTATTGTACTTTGTTTCATGGATCCGAAAAGGATGATGTAATCTATTTTTATAAATGTGTATTCTTTTAGCCTTTCATACCTGGTGACATGTACAGTGGATGATTGAGCATTCTGAATTTTATTTCCAAGTGGCATTTGAAACAAATGTATATTATTTAAATGGACTTTGGACTTTTAATTATTCTTTCATGTGGATGTGGCATTTGTTAGATTTAGAATTAATTAAATTTAAATGTGACTCAACGTCTTGGGATCCTTAAGGAATGTAATCTGTGATGTTTGCTTAATTATGATTGTATGTTATTGCTTCCGTTACTTTATGATTGATGTGTATGTTAATCTTTCTTATAAAAAAATGTTTGTCAAACTTAGTAAGACTCTAGATTAATTTCTTTTTCTTTTGGGTCACATGGCGGGGCGTTACAACATGTACTTTTGAAACACCAAAAAGCGTTTCAAAATGCGCTTTGGCTTTTTTCCCACCCATCTTGGTACCAAACCAAAAATGTAATATCTTACTTGATTGGGTATCCAATTTAAGAATGGGTATTCAATTTACGAATGGGTACCCAACCTATGTTAACATATCATGGCGCCAAATTCAAATGTAAAGGGAGTGGGGACCAATTATTACATATAGTTACTAAAATTTATTATATAGTATTAAATTATTATTATTTATTATATAATTATTTTATATATAGTTATTACTTATTATATATTATATATATTACTAACCTAAGTTAATAAACTATATGATGATGTATGTTCCTAGGAGTCCCCCTAGGGACATACATGTTTTCCAATAAGTCCATATGGGTCGTGGGATACTCGATGACCAATTTTGACCCATTATACGAAAACGCATCTTCCTAAGGGTCAAAGGATTCCTAGGAACATACATCTTGTGTTTCAATGGGTTGAAAAGGGTTATGGAGTATCCTATGACCCAATTCAACCTAATACATGATAACATTTGTTCCTAGGGGTCCTAGGACCCTTATAGACATATCTGTTGTGTTCCAATGGGTTAGAAGGGTTCATAGAGTATTTTATGACCCGTTTCACCCATTACATGACAACATACATTCCTAGGGGTCCTATGACCCCTAGAAACATATGTTGTCATATAATGGGCCGAAGGGATCATAGGGTATCTAATGACCCCTTTTGACCCATTGGAACACAACATGTATGGCCCTAGGGTATTAGGATCCTAAGAGACATGTTATCATGTAATGGGTTGAAATTTGACCTATTGGAGCACAACACACACGATGATAAGGATCCTAGGACCCCTAGTAACATATGTTCTCATCTAATGTGTCAAAAGGGGTCATAGAATACCCTATGACCCCTTTCTACCCATTGAAATATAAGAGGTATGTCTCTAGGGTTCATAGCATACCCTATGACCCCTTTCTATCCATTGAAACACAACATATATGTCCCTAGGGGCCCTAGGATCCCTAAGAACATTAGTTGTCATGTATTTGATTGAAATGGGTCATAGGTTATCCTATGACCCCTTTCGACCCATTTCAACACAACATGCTTGTACCTAGAGGTCTTAAGACCCACAAGAACATATTTTCTCATGTAAAGGGTCGAAAGGGGTCATAGAATATCCTTTAACCCAATTCGACCCATTGGAACACAATATTTATGTCCCTAGGGGTCCTACAAACCCTATGGATGCATTGTGTCATGTAATAGGTCTAAATGTGTCATGGCATGCCCCATGACCCCTTTTGATCCATTTAATAATAAAATATATTCGTAGGGGTCCTAGAACCCCTAGGAAAAATATCATGTGTTTGAATGAGTCGAAAGGGGTCATAGAGTAAGCCATAACCCTTTTCAATACATTATATGACAATATATATTCTTACGGATCCTAGGACCCCTAGGGATATAAATCATGTGTTTAAATGGGTTAAAAGAGGCCATAGGATAACCTATGTTAAATGATAACATATGTTTCTAAGGTCCTAAGACCACTAGAAAAATATATCATGCATTTGAATGAGTCGAAAGGGGTCATAGAGTACCCTATGACCCCTTTCAACATATTTCATGACAACATATGTCTTTTGGGATCTTAGGACCCGTAGGGACATATTATAATTGTTTATATGGCTCAAAAGTGGTCATAGTATAACCTATGACCACTTTCAACACATTTCATTACAACATATGTCTCTAGGGGTCTTAGGATACCTAGGAACATATTATAATCATTTATATGTGTCGAAAGGGGTCATAGAATTCAACACATTTCATTACAACATATGTCTCTAGGGGTCCTGGGACCCCTAAGGACATATTATAATCGTTTATATGGGTTGAAAGGGGTCATAGGATAACCTATGACCCATTTCAACATGTTTCATTACAACATATGTCTCTAGGGTTCCTAGGACCCCTAGGGACATATTATAATCATTTATATGGGTCAAAAGGGGCTATAGGATTACCTATGACCCCTTTCGACATATTTCATGACACATATGTCTCAAGGGGTCTCAGGACCCATAGGGACATATTATAATCATTTATATGGATCAAAAGGAGTCATAGGATAACCTTATGACCCCTTTCAACATGTTTTCATGACAACATGTCTTTAGGGGTCCTTGGACTCTTAGGGACATATTATAATCATTTATATGGGTCGAAAGGGGTCATAGGATAACCTATGACCACTTCGACACATTTCATTGCAACACATATTTTTAGGGGTCTCAAGACCCCTAGGGACATGTTATAATCATTTATATGGGTCAAAAGGGGTCATAGGAAAACCTATGACACCTTTCGACACATTTCATTACAACATGTCTCTAGGGGTCCTAGGACCACTAGGGACATATTATAATCATTTATATGGGTTGAAAGGGGTCATAAGATACCAAATGACCCCTTTCGATACATTTCATGCTAACATGTCTCTAGGGCCCCTAAGACCCCTAAGGACATATTATAATTGATTATATGGGTCGAAAGGGATCATACTATAACCTATGACCCCTTTCGACACATTTCATGACAATATAAATCTTTGGGATCTTATGACCCCTAGGGACATATTATAATCATTTATATGGGTAGAAAGGGGTCATAGTATAACCTATGACCCCTTCCGTTACACATTTCATTACAACATATGTCTCTAGGGGGTCCTAGGACACCTAAGGACATATTATAATTGTTTATATAGGTCGAAAGAGGTAATACAATAACCTATGACTGCTTTCAACACATTTCATTACAACATATGTTTATAGGGGTCCCAGAACCCTGGTGGACATATTATAATTGTTTATATGGGTCAAATGGGGTCATAGGATAACCTCTAACCCGTTTCAACACGTTTCATTACAACATATGTCTTTAGGGTTCCTATGACCCCTAAGGACATTATAATCATTTTTATCAGTCGAAAGGGGTCATAGGATAACCTATAACCCCATTCGACATATTTCATTACAATATATGTCTCTAAGAGTCCTAGGACCCATAGGGACATATTAAAATTGTTTATATGGATAGAAAAGGGTCATAGGATAACCTATGATCCCTTTTGACACATTTCATTACAAAATATGTCTCTAGGGGGCCCCAACGCCCCTAGGGACATATAATAATCATTTATATCAGTTTAAAGGGGTCATAGGATAACCTATGACCCATTTCAACATATGTCTCTAGGGTTCTCA
This sequence comes from Cupressus sempervirens, assembly GCA_028749045.1. Classification (NCBI taxonomy): domain Eukaryota; kingdom Viridiplantae; phylum Streptophyta; class Pinopsida; order Cupressales; family Cupressaceae; genus Cupressus; species Cupressus sempervirens. The sequence goes on from CM053783.1 coordinate 594,455,613, forward strand.
TGACATCTAGGGATATATTATAACCATTTATATGGATCAAAAGGGGTCATGGGATAACCTATCAACCCTTTCGCCACATTTCATTACAACATATGTCTTTAGGGGTTCTCGGACCCCTAGGGATATATTATAATCATTTATATGGGTTGAAATGGGTCATAGGATAAGCTATAACCCCTTTCAACATAGTTCATTACAACATATGTCTCTAGGGGTCATAGGATCCCTAAGGACATATTATAATCATTTCTATGGTTTGAAAGGGGTCAGTATAATCTATGACCCATTTCAACACATGCTATGACAACATGTCTCTAGGGTTTCTAGGAACCCCTAGGGACATATTATAATTATTTATATGGGTAAAAAGGGTTCATATGATAACCTATAACTCCTTTCGACACATTTCATGACAACATATGTCTGAGACCCTTAGGGACATATTAGAATTGTTTATATAGGTTGAAATGGGTTATAGCATAACCTATGACCCCTTTCAACACATTTCATTACAACATATGTCTTTAGGGGTCTAGGACTCCTAGGAACATATTATAATCACTTTTATAGGTTTAAAGGGGTCATAGAATAATTGATGACCCCTTTCAACACATTTCATTACAACATATGTGCCTACAGGTCCGGAGACCCCTAAGGACATATTATAATCATTTATATGGGTCAAAAAGGGTCATAGGATAACCTATGACCCCCTTCGACACATTTCATTACAACATATGTCTTTAGGGGTCCTAGGACCCCTAGGGACATATTATAAGAAAATTATATGGGTATCTTATGACCTCTTTCGACATATTTCATTATAACATATGTCTCTAGGGGTCATAGGACCCCTTGGAACATATTATAATCATTTTTATGCTTTGAAAGGGGTCATAGTATAACCTATGATCCCTTTCAACACATTTCATGACAACATATGCCTCTATAAGTTTTAGGATCCCTAGGAACATATTATAATTGTTTATATAGATCAAAAGAGGTCGTAGGATAACCTATGACCCCTATTGACACATTTCATGACAACATTTGTCTCTAGGGATCTTAGGACCCCTAGAGACATATTAAAATCATTTATATAACACATTTCATTACAGCATATGTCTCTAGGGGTCTCAGGACCCTTAGGAACATATTATAATTGTTTATATGGTTGAAAGGGCCATGGGATAGCCTATGACCCCTTTTGACACATTTCATTACAACATATATCTCGAGGGGCCCCAAGACCCATAGGGACATATTATAATCATTTATATTGGTCAAAAGGAGTCATAGGATAACCTATAATCCCTTTCGACACATTTTATTATAACATATATCTCTGGGGGTCCCAAGACCCCAACAACCATATTATAATAATTTATATGTTTCGAAAGGGGTCATAGGTTATGACACATTACATTACAACATGCCTCTAAGGTTCCTAGGACCCCTAGGGACATATTATAATCATTTATATAGGTTGAAAGGGGCTACAACATGACCTATGTCCCCTTTTGACACATTTCATTACAACATATATCTCTAAGAGTCCTAGGACCTCTAGGGACATATTATAATTGTTTATATGGGTTGAAAGGGGTCATAGGATAACCTATGACCCCTTTCAACACATTTCATGCCAACATATGTCTCTAGGGGTCCTACGACCCATAGGGACATATTATAATCATTTCTATGGGTCAAAAGGGGTCATAGTATAAAATATGACCCTTTTTGACACATTTTATTACAACATATGGCTTTAAGAATTCTAGGACCCTTAGGGACATATTATAATCATTTATATAGGTCAAAGAGAGTCATAAGATGAGGTATGACCCCTTTCAACACATTTGATTACAACATATGTTTTGAGGGGTCCGAGGACCCCTAAGGACATATTATAATCATTTATATGTGTTGAAAGGGATCATAGCATAACCTATGATCCCTTTTGACACATTTCTTGACAATATATATCTCTAAGGGTCCCAGTACCCCTAAGGATGTATTATAATAGTTTATATGGGTCGAAAGAGGTCATAAGATAACCCATGACCCCTTTCATCACATTTCATTACAACATATGTTTCTACGAACCCTAAGACCCCTAGGGACATATTATAATCATTTATATGGGTCGAAAGGGGCCATAGGATAACCTATGACCCCTTTCCACACATTTCATGATGACATATGTCTCTAAGGGTACCAAGACCCGTAAGGACATATTATAATAGTTTATATGGGTCGAAAGAGGTCTTACTATAACCTATGACCCCTTTCATCACATTTCATTACAATATATGTCTCGACTCCTAGGGACATATTATAATCATTTATATGGGTCAAAAAGGACCATAGGATAACCTATGACTCCTTTTGACACATTTCATTACAACATATGTCTCTAGGGGTCCTAAGACCCCTAGGGACATATTATAATCATTTATATGGGTTCAAGGGGGTCATAGGATAACCTATGATTACTTTCGACACATTTCATGACAATATATGTTTTTAGGTGTCCTAGGACCCCCAGGGACACATTATAATAATTTCTATGAGTTGAAAGGGCTCATAGTATAACCTATGATCCCTGTCGATACATTTCGTTACAAAATATGTTTCTAGGGGTCCTAAGAACCCTAGGGACATATTATAATCATTTATATGGGTCAAAGGAGTCATAGGATAACCTTATGACCCCTTCGAACATGTTTAGTGACAACATATGTCTCTAAGGGTCATAGGACTCTTAGAAAAATATTATAATCATTTCTATGGGTCGAAAGGGGTCATAGGATAACCTATGACCCCTTTTGACACATTTCGTTACAACATATGTCTCTAGGGGTCCTAGGACCCCTAGGGACATATATAATCATCCATATGGGTTGAAAGGGGTCATAGGATAACCTATGATCCATTTTGACACATTTCATTACAACATATGTCTTCATGAGTCCTAAGACCCCTAGGTACATATTAGGATCGAAAGGGGTCATAGGATAACCTATGACCCTTTTTGACATATTTCATTACAACATATGTCTCTAGGTGTCATTGGACCCTTAGGGACATATATAATCATTTTTGTGTTTGGAAATGTTAGAATTTACAAGTAGGAAGCATACTTCTGAGAGGGGGGGTGAATTAGAAGTACCAAACTTTAAGCTATAAAACTTTTAATTGAAATCAATACATGCATGTAACATTTCTAATTAATATGAAAGTAAAGGAATTCATGAAAATAGATAACACAATATTTGATCACCTAGAAACTCTCCAAAATTAGAAGGTAAAACTGGGGTGGGGATGACACCCACAACTTATCACTACAGTAATATGTAACTTGTCAAGGTTACAAAGTTTGACCATCAGCAATGGTCTGCCCTATGAGAGGCATGCCCTGTTAAAGGCTCCAACACCCTATTAAAAGTGTACCTTTCAAAAGAATTTACAAAACATTCACTTAGAATGTTACCCTGTTAAAGGATTTACAAAATGGTTGTTAAACCAACCTATCTTCATAAGATTTTCAATCTTCTAATACAATAGCTAGAAAGTATAGTAGAATGTGTTGACCTAATCACTTACAATCTTCAATTGCTGATTTCAGATCGATGTTCAGTCCATTCTAATCTAATCCTTTTTGATCTAATATGATTCTGTATGATCTTGATTCACTATTTTGCTAACTGATATTGCAATGTTGTCCTTCTTCTAAGTCATTTCGCCCCTTTCACTTCCTTCAAACTTCACTAGTATTCTCTCCTTGCATGCATTCCCTTCTCACATACTCTCTCATACATTACTGAATTATGGGGTTTTGACCTCCTTAAAAAGGTTTCATGACTTAGGGTTAGGTATGAATCTATGATTGAGATTCATCCATCTTTTCGCTCAATTCTTTCCCTTTTTCTGATTGGTTGCATGTTGATTTCATAAGGAACCAAATAGATTCGATCTTATCTTTTAATCCTTTGAGATTTATCATATGTTAACTCAAAAATGGTTTACATCTTAGTTTGTGAGGGCACAAACTCTTATGTTGATTCTGTGTTACTCAACACTTATTGATTACTGATGCTCGCCACATATAGAAATTTTATCTTGCTTGACACATATATTGGCTCGACATCTATTAGTCACTCAATATTTGAAACTTTCTTGATATTGTCTATCTATTCAACATCTGAATGATTCAGCACATATTGAATTTTTGACTCGGCACATATTGTAACTCAGCATCTATATTATACTCAACATCAACTTAGAAAATTTCTTAAGTGTGTTTACACCCAATTGTCAAAACCAATCTGAGATCAAGAGGAAAGGGGTCATAGTATAACCTATGATCCCTTTTAACACATTTCATGACAACATATGTTTCTAGGGGTTCTAGTTTATGCACCCTAAAATGGTCACTTAGACTATGGGCCCCTATTATTCAATTTATCAATTTCCTGAATCAATGGTTTGCAATATTTTATTAAATCAATTCAAATCAATTCCCTTGATCAAATTTGATTATTTCAATATTTTCTAAGGTTGATCATTTTATCCTAAGTTTTATTTAATTAAAAGAAAACCTCCCTTTTAATTAAATAAAATAGGTCCTTATTTAATTAAAAGAAAACCTCTCTTTTAAATAAATAATTCATCGACATTTAATTAATTAAGAGAAAAACTCCTCTTTTAATTTAATTAAATATTTCTTATTTAATTAAAAGAACTTGCTCCCTTTTAATTAAATAAATCCCCACTTAAAGAGGAAATAAAATAAATACATATTAAAAATTCCTCTACACTTAAATGCACATATTTCTAAAGTGGATTCCATTTAATTCTTTTCCTATTTTCTCATTTGTGGATCTTGATTTCACACAGATCATTTTTTCTCCACCCTTGATTAAATTTTTTTGCCTCTTAATCTTGATTGTCGGATCTTCTTTATAAGGGTGAGCCCTCTCCTCATTTTACATACACACACTCTATGCTATTGTTATGTTGCAAGTTTGGAAAGTGATTTTTGAAGGAGGAGTTTGAATACTAGAGCTTTTTGTGAAAACTTTTATCTTCTAGTCTTCTTCTCTCATGTATCCATGGCTTCCATTATCATATCTCATCCATGTATTTTCATATTAGCTTAGATCTTGCTTTGATAGATTAGATCTTGCATTGTTTTGCATTTTTATCATATAGATTACCTTTCATCTCCATTTGCATGCATATTGGATCTTTGCATCTCTCATTTTATGGTGCACTTGTAGGGGCACAAACTAGGTCAAAATTGAAGGCCTTCATTACAAATCATTGCACTCCATGAATAGAGAGCTATGAGCCACCATTTGAGACCTCATTCTTGAGCCATCTTGGATATAATAACTCATAGAAGTGTGTCCACATTTTAAGCACACATTTTTAGTGCCCCTGGTGGGGCAACCCACCTTTACTTGCTAGTTTTGGATATTTTTAGATCTAATCCCCTTGTACAGATTTGTTTGAAGATGAAAAACCCTAGATCTTAAAGATTTGATCATATCTACCAAACAACTTGGTGTTTTGGTTTGAATTTTTTTTACAGGTTGGCAACACATTAAAGAAGCATCAGTAAAATTTTCAAATTTTTCTAAGGTATTTTCTATCTTTTATAACTTTTTCTTGATTTTTCATGAAAAATCATTTTAGGGCTCAAATTAACACATTTTTCTTAAAAAATTGTATTATTAGAAAGGTCTCTGAATTCTAAATAGGGTTGGTTCTTTGTGTTTTGATTTTAAAGATCATATTAAGGCTCAATAATTTGATTTGCAAAAAATGGTCTATTTTGACAAAATGGCTCCCTAGGACACAAATGAAAAGATATTTTCAAAACTTTGACATTTTTTGAAAGCTCTCTAATTTTTGATAGGGGTCTTTTTTCTACATTTAGAATTTTGGATCCGAATTCATATCATATAGGTCATATCTTGATGACTAGGTCAAAAATCAATATTAAAAAGGGCATTTAATGAATAACTTGCATTTAATTTTCACAATGGATCAATGCATGATGTGAGCTTTTATTTGATTTATTTTCTAATTATTATCACTCTTAAAAATTAGATTTTTAAATCTAACCCTAATTTTGCATAAGTTGGATATATATTACATATCTTGTGTTTTCTTATTTTGCTTGTTGCTTTGTTTGTTGCGAGTGAGCGCTCAAGCGTAAATGAAAGGTACATTAGAGAAAAGACACGTTGAAAAGATTATCAAGTATTTTTTTTGATCTCTATAACATTTAGATTTGGAACTAAAATGAACATCTCATGTGTTTGGATTGAGTGCTTTTACTTTCTTTCATAGATTCACACTTCATTTGGTGCTCTAAAATTGGATTTAGATTTTCTTTCACACATTTGTGTTTCACATAGTAATTAGGCCCTATAAAAACTATTTGTGAGATCTTGAGAGACTGAGCTTCAGTTTCTTGCTTTACATTCAAATATCCTTTTGATGACGGATCCTCTTGTAGATAGGGAAGGATATTTATTATTATCTCACTATTCCACTTGGATTTGTTCTCAACATCCATTAGTACTTTCTCTTTTAAGTTTGGTAGTGTTTGTTGTTGGATTTTTCAAAAAGTTGGTGAGGTGATTTTAAATTAGTGTTTCAAAGAATCTTGTTTGTTATGTATGGGTAAGGTGAAGAGGCTAAAGGAGTATGCTCTGTTTCCTTTTGAGCACATCAGAAACTTAGAAACTTTGAATCCAAACCAAGTCCCCATGTGGTACAACTTTGCGAGTCTTACTTAATTAGAGAGGGTTAAACGTAGTGGACATTCCCTTTTTGGGTTAAGCATGTGGACAGAACCTCAAGCAAAAATAGCCATTTTTGGTGTGGTAGTAGCAACAGCTATATAAATGTCTTTGTGGGAGAAATCCTCACAGGTGTAGTCTTTTTTTGGGCTATCAGATCTCCTTAATATCTTCGATTGATTAAATTCTCAGAATATGTCAAAACCCCAGTGTGCCAGGATCGGATTTTGCCCACTCTAGATTTAAAAAGTTGTAAAGTTGAACATTACTAAGAACCATAGTACTACCAAATTTTCTTTTCTAAGACTATGTGTGTGATTGGAAAACATTTTGAGAACATACAGAGTAGTGGTTCTAGGGATTAGATTGATACTATGATGCTATTCTTGTTCATGTGCAAGGTTGCTTTGTCCCTTGCTCAGTGTTTGAAGACATTTGCTTGAAATCTCTGATTATTGTTTTGCGTGTTTGGTTCATGATTTAAAATCTATTGATACACCTAGTTGGATATTTAAAATGAACAAAATCTAAGTTCTTGAGTCAAAACTTTAGGATCAAACTGCTTTGTTGTCCTATTATTTCTAATCTCCCTAGGTTGATCAAGTTTAGATTAGGCTACTTACCCCATTGTTAGAAGCTTGTTTGCACTTTTGGTTATTGTACTTTGATCTCTTGAATTATTAATCATTGATTTCACAAGTGAACTTGTTTGAAGTTGGTGAATTAGAGACCATCCTTGTTGAGAAAGATATACCTTGGATTCTTTGATATTATGTGTGAAGGGTCTTAGTAATCTCTTGTCCATCCACTTTCATCAAAATTCAATTTTAATTAACTATAATTTGGGTAAATCATCCTCTCAATCCATATGTGCTAGGGTATTCACCCAAAGTTGTGGGCACCTCTATGGCAGTGTTGGTTTATGCCTATTGCAATATTTTATCTTATCATTTCTCTTTTGGTCAAGTGAGTGTTTTTTCTATCCTAGTTTAGTACCAACATTTCTTAGGATTATCCTATCAACTAGTACCTTTTCTTTCATATTGGTTACAAGTGCTATTACATGTTGCTCAAAATTCAAATGAACTCAAATGGTATCAAATTTCACAAAATGACTCTTGGTCTTCTTTCTTCTTCATCTTCCATGTCTTTCTAGTCTCCCATTTCCATTCTTCCTCTTCTTCATGTCTTCTTGATTCTTTTCCTCCTATTATCATTTAGTCTACCTTCTTCTATTCATCCTTTCTCTTCTTCCATGCTTGATTCTTCTTCTTCTAGAAACATGAATCTTGAGTATCTTGTTAGGGACCCTCATTTGAGCACAGATGAACTTGACTTCCTTATTGAATTTGAAAAGTGTTGTTACTCCAATAGATATATGGATGCTAACCTTGTGACCAAAATGATGGGAAAAGGAAAAAAATCAGACATTCTTGCTAGGATCATACACAAGATCATATCACGATATCCTTCTTTGAAATATTTTGTATATTCCAAGTCTCATCATGATTCTTCTAGATATCATTCACATTTCTCATCTTCTAAGTCTTATCATGATTCTTCTAAATATCATTCACATTCTTCATCTTCCAAGTCTTATCATGTTTCTTCTAAATATCATTCACATTCTTCATCTTTCAATTCTTACCATGATTCTTCTAAATATCATTTGTGTAGGCCTTCAACTACCTCTTCTTCATGATATCATTCTTCTTCTACTTCTACCAAGAGTCTTATTCCCCTTATTGAGACATATCATAATGAACAACATGAAAAATCTTGTGATATGCCCATCTATAATGCCTATAGTCCTCCTAGTCATATGCTTGTGCTTAAAGGGGATGAGTCATGGATAGATATTGATAGTAATCCATATGACTCAAATTTTGAAAACAACATTGATAAATTTTGTGAACAATACCTAAATGATAAATCTACATTTTTCGAGCAAAAGAAAGCATTTTTTTGGACTAAACTAAAACATCAATGTCATAAGAGTTCATCTTCTAAGAACCCTCATTCTGAAAATAAAGATTACACTCTTGAAAAAGATCATGATAATGTTGACCCTTTGTCTTTTGATGGTTCCCTTCCATCTTCTACTTTCTCCACTATCCATACATCCCCTAAAAATTTTGAGTTTCTCAAATCCTCTACCAATCCTCCATCCAAAAAAGATCCTAATGCTTTTCGTGTGGTTCCCTATAGTTATCCTCAAAGGCTAACTTTTAAAGAAACTCAAGTTAACCTTCACTTGGCTGCAAATACTTTTGATAATGCTAAACCTAAAGAGCCTAAGTCTTCATGCGCTATAATGCCTACTTTAGCTAGTCCTTCATCATCTATTCTAAAGTCTTCCATACAATTCCAACATGCTTCCTTCTCCTTAGGAGTGGCTTCATGTGTAGAGGACTCTAAAAATGATAAAGAAAAGAATATAAAGAAAGATAAAGATCAGGAACCCTCCATGTTATCCAATTATTTTCATGATGTCTCTAAATCAATTTCATGGTCCTTTTGATTCTTCGTGCCCTTCCTCATTCATTCCACTATCTCTTAAGTCTTCTCCTAAGCAAGATCAAGCTACTACTTACACCACTAAGCTTATTGACAATCAAAATGACCTTAATACAGTTGCGCCTTCCAAAGATGATACTTTCATTAAGGTTGTTAAAAATAGTGTTGTTACTTTCAATGTTGAGCCTATTGAAAATCAAGAGAAAAATTTTACACTTATGCTATCCAAAGATCCTTGTCAAGATCAAAGTCTTCCATCTTCTTGTTCTACCACTCCATGTTTCCTTCCACTTTCTACTCTTCCTAAGTCTTCTCAAGCTTCAAGCACTCCTATCAAAGAAGTTGCTCATATTCAAGATGTTCATGACCCTATTGAAAATCCTAATGCTCACTCTAAATATGTTGATGTCCTTGATTGTCATATAGATGTTGATGAACTTATTGATTACCCTTTTGCATCTTCCACATCCATCCTTGGACCTCCTCCACCAATACTAAATGTTTCACGTCTTCCTTCCATCTTGGGTCCTTATGTCCCTTCACTTTTCCCTCCCAAATATCCTAATTCATCATCCATCTTGGTTCCTTACATCCCTCCCTCTCCTATATTTCCTCAAGATCAACATAGATGCATATCCTTGAATCCTTTTCATCCACCCACTCACCTAAACCAGTCATATCATCCTTCTTCTTCCACAAGTCCGAAGTCTTTTGGAAGTAACCTGAATGTTCAATACAAGAATAAGAAGCAATTCAAGAATTCATATAAAAAAGAAGACCACCATGTCTCCTCTAATCAACATGGGGGCATAAAGTCAAAAGAGATATCTTAGAAAAAAAATTATAAGACAAGTATGGGTTCCAAAATCTATTATTGAAGATATTATCTCTAAATCATCGAAAAGAAATGAAAAGATTCTTATGGCTATATGGATTCCAAAGTCGCTCTTGAGAGAGTCTAATGTTGAACAACAATTGAAGTTGACATTCAAGCTTCCAATGAATTCCACTTCATCTTCTTCCAAAAGCATTCTTCCATTCCATGCGCCTAAACTACAACCTCTTCTATCCACTCACCATATTCCCTCATTCATGTTTTCTCCATCCTCTCGCTACCCTTCAAGGTGTGTGTTGAAGTTGATCTTTCCTTCATTTCCATCTTTCAATCTCACTAGCTTTGCATAAAGCCATATCCTCCTTTTTCGTCTTCCATCTTCCTTTCCCTATCAGCATCTTTGAGCATATTATTTCAACTCCTTTGCATGTAATGGCTTAAAATTTCAAGGAAAATTATCTTAAAGCTTGACTTCTTCCAGAAAAATTTTTAAAAAATGAAAAAAATGAAATAATAAATAAAGAAAAAATGAAAAAACTTGAAAATGTGCCTAGGTGAAAACTTAGCAATCAGGCACTTTGGTAGCAAAAGTAAAGAGAAATAAATTTTTCCTATGGTGAAAACCACTCCCTTATGGCACCTTGGATAAGTACCATGATGAAAACCTAACAATCAGACATCATGTGTAGTTCTTCTACATCTTTCATCAATTTCTTGATCTTGACAATGTTGACATATACACAAACACTTGGCTACCTTGTGAGCTATCTTATGATGATCTTATTTTTATTCCTTTCATGTGTAGCCTTCATATTTATTTTCCTTCGTTCATTCTATTCTTTCATTATCCTTTTCCCATTTACACCTTTGGTCTTGCTGTAATAAAAAAAGAGTAAAATACGATGTTGTGAAACCTCTTGACATGTTTACTCCTTTGGATTGCATCTTTCCCACTTTTTCATTATGCTTTCATAATTATCCTATGTTGACCTTTTATTTCTTGTCCAAATGTGCTTTACATGACAATTTTTCCCTAGCGTATATACTATTGAGGAGTTTTCCCTTGAGAACTTCTTCCCTTTATTCTCCTTCATTCTCTTGTCTTTCGTTTCTTCCAATAGCTTGCTAATCACTCTTGTCTTCCACCTTGCTAGACATTAGGATTGCATGATGTGATCTTGCTTGAGAGTTTGGTCCTTATTTTTGTTTGAGGGCATTGTATATCTTGGTACATATTTATTGATCCTGAAAAAATACAAAAAAAATCATATATTCCAAAAATCTAAAAAAAAATGATATATTGTAAAAATTCTAAAAATTGGAAAATATTCTGGAAAAATGATCATCTCAGTGAAAACCTAGCAATAGGCGCTTTGATGTATCTCCAAAAAAAATTATATATTCCAAAAATGCAAAAAAAAAATTGAAAAATTCAAAATTGCCTTGGTGAAAACTTGGAAATAGATGCGTTGGTAGCAAAAATACAAAAAAAAATTAATATAAAAAGTCATCAAAAAGAATCCAAGTGGTGAAAAATTGGAAACGGGTGCTACTTGAGGCCTTTGCACCCCTATTTCTTAGTGTGTGTCCTCGACACTTAGCCTTTCTCCATCATGCCTTGTCCTTATTGCCTTGGTTTGGAATTGGTCTTTGTCTAGGGGGCATAACTGTGTTAGTTTTGGTCTCTTGCATGCATTAGTCTTTAGGACACATCACAAACAGTGTTTTTCAACACCACCCCAATTATTTTTTTCAATGCAACCCTTGACATCGAGTTTTTTTCAACACTTTTTGGTTTGGCCTTACCCAGTTTTGTCATATAATCTTACCTGTTTGTAAGCATTCGATCCTTATCCTCAGAACTCAATATCAGTTAACACACTTAAATTTTTAAACATAAACACTTAATGTTTGAGCTATATCATGATTTTTTTTTTGTGTGTGGACTATTATTGATTTTCATTGAGTGTCATTGTTCTTAAGTCTCTCCGAGATGCATAGCTAGAGGACTTGGTGCATGACGTATATGTTTTATTTGCTACATTAAATTGGGTAAGCTAACATTAAAGTCATCTTGACCTTTATGTATGTGATGCTTATGTTAGAATCTTTCTACATTTCAATCCGATATAAATCACATTCATATCTTCATAGTTGCACTTGTGACTAGTGATGATTGTGTGATTTTCCAATGTACGTTAATAATGGCCCAATGATGAAAATAAGTTCTTTTACATTCTCTAATGAATGATCAACAAAAAATCTTATGTTATAGTTGTTCTATTGCAAGTACACCTTTGCATTTTCATGTAGCTTGCATTATTAGGCTTCATGTTAGTTTGCATTCTTAGGCTAAATTATGAGTTTGAGAGGGTTTTCCCTTCATGTTTCTTGTGGACTTTTCATCAACTATGGTCATGTTTTGATGTTTATTTCCTTATCTTCTTTCATGATCTCAATCAAAATTTTCTATCTTAAAAAATTGATTTATTTTGGATCACTCTCTTTCTTAGGCAAATTCTCTTTCTTCTTTCCATTTCTTTCCATCTCTTCCAAATTTCTATCTTCCATTTACTTTGACCCCACATCTTTTCTTATGATTCAACTTTAGGGCATAATATTGCATGCTTGGTGATCTACCTTGGTTTTGTGATTCTTATATCTTTCACCTTACATCAAGAACCTTATCTTTAGTTTGATTTGATCAATTTGATCAATTTGTTATTTCTCCTCTATCTCATTTTGATTTCGATCGTGAGGGGGCAATAGTTATCAAACTTCAATCCTTGATTCAGTTTTAACAATTTTATCTTCGACTTTTTCACATCAAAATTTATTTGTATTCTTTGTCCTGATGTGTTCCCAAATTGATCACACATCTAGGTTGTTTTGTGATCTTGAATCAGCTTCACACTTCAATTTCTTTCTTTGACTACATGTGTTCCTGAGTCAACCACACATTAGTTCAAGAGGGGAAAATGCATGCACCCTAAAATGGTCACCTAGACTATGAGCCCCCATTATTAAATTTATCAATTTATCAATTTCCTAAATCAATGGTTTGCAATATTTTATTAAATCAATTCAAATCAATTTCCTTGATCAAATTTGATTATTTCAATATTTTCTACGGTTGATCATTTTATCCTAAGTTTTATTTGATTAAAAGAAAATATCTTTTTTAATTAAATAAAATAAGTCCCCATTTAATTAAAAGAAAACCTCTTTTTTAATTAAATAATTCATCCACATTTAATTAATTAAGAGAAAACACCTCTTTTAATTTAATTAAATATTTCCTATTTAATTAAAAAAATTGCTCCCTTTTAATTAAATAAATCCCCACTTAAAGAGGAAATAAAATAAATAAGTGGGATTCCATTTAATTATTTTCCTATTTTTTCATTTTTGGATCTTTATTTCACACGGATCATTCTTTCTCCACCCTTGATTAAATCTTTTTTTCACTTAATCTTGATCGTCCAATCTTCTTTATAAGGGAGAGCCTTCTCCTCATTGTACATACACACACAATATGTTATTGTTATGTTGCAGGTTTGGAGAGTGATTTTTGAAGGAGTTTGAATACTAGAGCTTTTTGTGAAAAACTTTTATCTTCTAGTATTCTTCTCTCATGTACCATGGCTTCCATTATCATATCTCATCCATGCATTTTCATATTAGCTTAGATCTTTCTTTGATAGATTAGATCTTACATTGATAGATTAGATCTTGCATTGTTTTGTATTATTATCATATAGATTAGCTTTCATCTCCATTTGCATGCAGATTAGATCTTTGGATCTCTTATTTTATGGTGTACTTGTAGGGGCACAAACTAGGTCAAAACTAAGGGCCTTCATTACAAACTCTTGCACTGCATGAATAGAGAGCTATGAGTCACCATTCAAGACCCCATTCTTGAGTCATCTTGGATATAATGACTCATATAAGTGTGCTCACATTTTAAGCACACATTTAGGACCCTTAGGAACATATTATAATCATTTATATGGGTCGAAAGGGGTCATAGGATAACCTATGACCCCTTTTGTCACATTTCATGACAACATATGTCTATAAAGGTCCCAAGACCCCTAGGGACATATTAGAATCATTTATATGGGTCAAAAGGGGCCATAAGAAATCTTATGACCTCTTTTGACACATTTTATTACAACGTATGTCTCTAGGGGTCCCAGGACCCCTAGGAAGATATTATAACCATTTATATGGGTCAAAAGGGGTCATAGGATAACCTATGACCCCTTTTAACACATTTCATAACAATATATGTCTCTAGGGGTCCCAGGACCCTAGGGACATATTATAATTATTTATATGGGTCGAAAGGGGTCATCGGATAACCTATGACCACTTTCAACACAATTCATGACAACATATGTCTTTAGGGGACCTAGGACCCCTAAGGACATATTATAATCGTTTATATAGCTCGAAAGGGGTTATAGGATAACCTATGACCTCTTTCAATACATTTCATTATAACATATGTCTTTAGGGGTCCAGGGATCCCTAGGGACATATTATAATTGTTTATATGGGTTGAAAGGGATCATAGGATAACCTATGAACCCTTTCAACACATTTCATTACAACATATGTCTCTAAGGTTCCCAAGACCCCTACGGACATATTATAATTGCTTATATGGGTTGAAAGAGTTCATATGATAACTTATGACACCTTTCAACATATTTCATCACAACATATTCCTTTAGAGGTTCTAGGACCCCTAGAGACATATTATAATCATTTATATGGGTCAAAAGGGGTCATAGGATAACTTATAACCCCTTTTGACATATTTCATTATAACATATGTCTATAGGGGTCCTATGACCTATAGGGACATATTATAATCATTTATATGGATCAAAAGGGGTCATAGCTCAACACATTTCATGATAACATATGTTTCTAGGTGTCTTATGACCCCTAGCGACACATTATAATTGTTTATATGAGTGCAAAGGGGTCTTAGGAATATGTAGTATGTGTTTGAATGAGTCGAAAGGGGTACTAGAGTATATTATGACCCTAAGCACACTTAATGTCATCAAATGGGTGAAAAAGGGTTATAGGGTATTCTAATGCCCAGTTTGAGTTAGTAGATCACATCATTTATGTGGTTAGGGGTCCTAGGAACTATAAGCACACGTATTGTGCTTGAATGGGTTAAAGAGTGTCAAAGGGTACCCTATGACCCTTTTTTATCCTTTGGAACCATTATATGTATGGTTAAGGGTCCTAAAGCCTTTGAAAAAAATATTAAGTATCCTAAAAAGGGGTCATACTATTATAAAAGAATTGGAAAAAAAATTGATTTTTTTTTTTTGAAAAAAATAAGTTAAGAAAAAGGGTATCCGATTTTTAAATGGGTATCCGATTTGGGAATGAGTACCCAATTTGGGAATCGGTACCTGATACTATCGGCTACCCAATTTGTCTTGGTTTTTCTCTAGATGCCAACCCTCCATGGTCAACACCCAAAAATGTCCCAAAAACATGTTCTTGGCTTGTTGTGTGTTTCTAACTTTGACAATGTAGCTAACGACTTTTTTTTCTATCAAAATTTGATGAAATGAAAAGGGTTTGTTAGAATGTTCTTAGCTTTCCATCAATATAATGTTTGTCAAATTATGAGCTAAGTAAGTAATTATTATTATTTTCTAATGAAGTTAGCTATAAAGTGTTGATTGATATACAAATTGAAAAATAGCTATAACTTTCAAACAATTTAGTAGAAAATTTATAATTAATTATTTATCTGGAATAAAAATATCCAAAAATATGCATCACATCCAAGCATGAGTCTACATTTTATATCTATAATTATATTTAAAAATATTATCATTTGATTTTGATTAAGTTGGTCAGACATACACCTACTTTTTATTTTCGCCCTGAAATTTTTGTAGTATTACATTAAAATCCAAACTTTTGACCAATCAAATAATTTTTTCTCCAGATAAGGCCTAGTAGTTTAGAAACTACATTCAATTTATTACAAATTATTTTGTTACAAATTTTTGATATAAAGTCCAAAACCACTTTAAAATTATGTGTCAAGCTGACATAACCCCAATTTGCTAGTTTTTTACTGCCACTTAAGGTTGTAGTTTGGTTGACCATGATCTTGCACATATTTCATTGCAAAAATTTTTAAAAAGAATCTTCTTAAGTGTAAGAAAGTTTAAATACACTAGATATAACTTTCTAAAGGATAATAGTTATCATGTATATGGAACTCCAATTAATCCAGTAATATGAGTATAGAAAATTATCCATTAGAAAATAGAAATGTTCCATCAATCTAAAATTAGTTAAGAACCCAAATAGCTAAAGACACCAAACTAAATTTTATTGAAGAGGATTGTCAACTGTCCCCAAATTTAAGGAGAAAAAGTAAAGTGAAAGAGTTTGTAACTAACTTCTAGAAGAAATTTTTAACCTTGAAAACCCTTAAGGTTGGATCTTAATCACTTTCAGTGCTAATGCTCAAACGGATTTCGTCAAGCTAGCCACAAGTTTTTGGATGGTTTTTCAAATTTTGAGACTAAATCATGGATAACAGGTTAAAGATGTTTGGAAAAAACTAAAAACCTATTAATGCATGGACAAAATGGCATTTTTTTTTTTTCACTATCATCTTATCTAGTTTTTAGGTATGTGTGATGTAATAATTCACTAGTAAAATTTGACTAATTTTTTGACAAAAATTGATCAAATTTTTTACCCATGTTGGTCTAATTTTTGACCAATTGGTTTGTTGATATTTTAGTTGTTCAAATTTTGACCAAAGCTTGTATTGATTGAAATGTTGATGATTTATTTGGTCAAAATTGAACTATTTTGTCACTGCATCCCGATGAACACATTGGTCGAAATTGCTACCAAGATTGGTCAAAAGTTTCACCAATGGTTGTCAATGCATTGGTCAAAATATTGATAAACTTATGGACAAAATTGCCACCAAGATTGGTTAAAATTTCCACCAGTGTTGGTCAATGCATTGGATGAAATGTCGAAAAAAAATTGAATTTGTCACTAATATTGGTTGAAAGTTCCACCAATGTTGGTTGATGCATTGGTGGAAATTTTGACGAACTTGTTTTGTTTATAAAAAAATTTGTTGCTTCACAATCACCAGACATGAAATGTCTAGCAGTTCCGAAGCAGCAAAAAGGTAAATATAACTGTCTTGCAAGCAACTAATTTATGCCATCACAGATTCACAACTTTATTTCTTCATTGATTGTGTAGACCTGCGAAGTTGCAAAGATAACTTTCAACCATTGATTGCTCCATTGTGATTGCTTGCTATTTCTTTCTACTGACTATTGTGAAACGGCAATAACCACTAGATGAACTATCATCACACCATCGTGACTTAGGTTCTTAATTCAACAAATAACCATGCAATGGTGTGAACAATGACTATGCAACTATGCAACCTTGACCAGGATTTGCACTTAACTCTTTGGGATAGTGCGAATGATGTATTCTACATCATCACCATCTTGACCCCAGGTTAACTTGATCACTTGCGATGGTGCGAAATGGACTACTCTAGTTAGCTTTCACATCATCACAACTTAAACTTTGAAACTCATTTCAATGGAATGTATTGATCAAAACTAGTTTGCATCTATCAAAGGGATACTACTTCAAAAATTGAATATGAAACAGTCTGCATCTATCGAAGGGATACTCCTTTGAAAATTGAATATGAACCAATCTACATCTATTGAGGGGATACTCCTTCAAAAACTAAATATGAAAACTTTTTCTAATAACCAAGTAAATATAGCTATATCAAATTAATATATTGTCAATGATTGCTAACTTAAGTTGGCTCTTCATTTGTGCTACAACTATACATCAAAAGCAAGTGATGCAGAAAAAAAGTTTTTTTCAAATGATTTTTTTTTACAAAGAATGAAAAAAGACAATAACTTCCAATCACTCCTCCCTTTGGCTCCCACCTATTAGCTCCTCAACCTGTGAAGTAGTGCACTTATAAACTTAGACATATGTAGTCTAAAAGACAAAATAAATATATATCAAAACTTATTATATGCTCTCTAGTAATTAAGATCAACATCTTTTGAACTCCAAGAAGAATCTGTAGATCCATAGCCTCAAATCCCTAGCTACTAATTCCCCTAAAATAAATGGAAAAATCCCAAATGTGATTTAAATAATAATTAAATCAGCATAAAAGAGAGAATGTAAAATGCAATATTGATATTCATAAATTTGTATTGTATTGTATTCATAAATTTGTATTGATATTCAATAGATGATTCTACAACTTACATTGGTGTATTGTATTTCTAGATGCCCAGAGCCAAGTATACCTGTCAGTGAAAATGGTGAGCATTAAAGAAAGTTGGTATACATATGAATTAAAGTATAGAGATGTAGTTAATAAACAATTACAAAAAAGTACCCAATCAAGGTTGATTGTTGTTGCAGTTCTTGATAGGGGAGAAGTAACATGATCTAGATAAACAACATAACAAAGCATTGCAACTTTATTTGCAAGACTTGCAAGATCACTATTTTTGAATCCAACAAATCCTATCATGGCTCCCTGCATTATTTAGATACAAAATTTAGCTAGTTATATGAAATTCTTTTCTGTATATGTATATGTATAGATTGAATTGAAGGTGAGTTCAGAGGTTACTAATTGCAAGGAGATTTGATAGTAGGTACAGTGGTCATCATGGAAGAGAATATGGATGCAAGGTGCTTTCAAAGGTCATCCATATTTAGGATGTTGGTCTAGTTTTTCACATTGTTTACATTGTTCACATTTTTAAGAATGCACAGGAGTTTTCTTGCTTAGTTTTTAAGGTTTTCCCACTTAATTTTTTTAAGTCCTAACTTTTTGTTAACCCTTGTGATGATGCAATGAGGAACTCATATGCATTTGATCCACCAAGACACATGTCAAAAGCTTGTATTCCCACATTGGCTAAACTTTACACATCTTTAGAAAGCATGAATACACCAACCATTGATCTAACAAGATCTGATGTTTATGTAAATCATGGTCCCCCCGAGGTATTCTTAAGGTATAACTTGACCTATGACCATGTGATGTATCATTAGTCACAAATTTGTGACTTAAAATTGGATGCTATCCTTCTAAACTACGAAGCTACAGGACTATTAAGGTGACTGTGTGGCACCTTTGCGACCCCTCTAATAGTTAAGTAATGAATTGGGGTGATAGAGTGAAAAGAGGTAATCTCATCATCACAACTTCAAAATCTTCATTCGATGCAAAGGAAAAGGACTGAGGGATATAAGGAAAGAATAAGGTTTTTAGGTATCCTTATCAAGCTTGCATGGCAATAAATGAAGACATGATGCAAAAGACAAGACTCAATATAAGGGTTAGCTACTTCCTATATTCAACTGAATTCTCTTCAGATCTAGACCAACTTCCATAGAATCACGTGGACTCTCTACACTTTAGGCTTTGCAAGGTCAATGTAGGTGCACCTTAGAGATGAGAATGATTGGATATTTTCTGATATTTTTTTTCACAGTTCATTCATTCACACTCTTTTCTCCAGATCTATCCCCTATAGCAGATAATGGTCACAATTCTTCTTACATTTGTAATAAATCCTTGATTATAGCAACTACCTATAATTTAGAGAAATATTATTACAAATAAGTGAAGACTAATAGTTTGATTCTTAATTAGAAAAAAGTAAAATTGATTTGATTTATATGTACTTTGTGTAACCAAATAATTGTATCAATTTACATCGCAACTTATGATCAGTGTTTTATCCATTTGTTGTATAGAGTCACACCAATAAATACTTGACCTATATTATTTCCTTGCAATTAAAATTATTAGTTGTTAACCGTAAACCCCATTCTTACGATATTCCTCTCAAATGCTTTGAAACCCTATTTATGGAAGCAATTACTTAATTCCTTGAACTAAAAGAAATAATAAATTGACATACAACCTATCTCAGATGCATCAAATTGCATGAAATTTGCTCACTCAATCCAAAAGTAAGAAGCACTTGAAAATGGAGTAGAATTTAGAGACACAGATATTTAGAATTCCCTCCTTGTATTAATATTTTTTGAAACTATATATTACTAGTATAAATTCAATAACAACTCCAGATATGATAGACTTGTTATTCAATATTCTTAAACTTGTAAAATTGAAAACATTATACAATTAACACAAAGAAAATTGGACCAACTGTAGACAATAACATAAACACTAAAAGTTATATAGAATTTGGACCCTCCTCTAGCCTTGGGGACTCACTTATATAGTGTGAGATGCAACAAGCTATGAACATAGAGAGAAAAGGAAAACTATCATTAGAACAAAAGAAAGACAAAAGGACAAAAATTGTCACTATCACAAAAAGACAAAATTTGATGCTCGTTTACTACTTTACAATAGAATGTCTTTATCACTAATCTTCTTATGGTGGGACCAATTATGTTGTAGCAACTGCTTGCTAATCCACTGCATCTGGTGATAGGCTTTGTTGCATATGTTTCTCTTCCAACTAGGGAACCACTTGGCTTATACTTGATGTATTAGGTTCAATGATCTAGATATTTATCACAATTGGTTGATCCCTTGCCATACCATCAGCTTGAACAACCATGTCCATAGTTGCAGTTGGTTTTTCTTCATCTAATCTCTCTATTTGTATGATACTCCAATTAACTGCACCTTATCTATACCAGTAGACTTGTCCACATTTTTTCCTTCAACTACCTCTTTCAATAACTATGAAAATGATGGAGCATAATCAATTACCCACTTGTCAAAGAGTGTATCATTAGGCCAATTGAAACTCAATATTTCTTGTTCCTTTCTCAATACATTTCCTCCAATTGTCTTTATTTCTTCAAACACTTCTTTAAAAGAATCAAAAAAAATTGTACTTGTATCACTTCCTCTATAGTTCTGGCAAACCAAATATACTTTTTATCATTTACAAGTGTATTAAGCTTGATGCTCATTAATTCATTCAATTCTTTAGCACATTCCTCCTTTTCTCTTATCTGGCCTATACCTTTAAGTACATGTGGAAAGAGATCAAAAATTTTACCAAGGTATTTCAAGAAATAATTCTTCATTTTTTCTCTACAACAAATTTATCTTATAATCAAAATCTAAGGGATCAGTAGCATGGTCAAAAGTTCTTTCATTTCCTTCATTAGAAAAATCAATCACATGACAACAAAGGGTTGTGATGATATCATCTCTACTAATCTAGTTGTCCAAAATTGATCATAAAGTTGCCTCATTATTCATTAACTCATTCCATATCTCTATTGATTTTGACAATTCTAAATAAAATGAAGGACAATCAACTCTATCTGCTAGATACAAAATTGTATCTTTGATTCTATCTTCATGCTTGATGCCCAATTCCACATGTAATGACCATATTTTTGCCTTCTCCTTGTCAATATCCTCTTTTGTATACATTTCTAGCTGTTGAGGAGTAGTGGGAATCTGTACAATCGTGATGATATTAAAATGTGGTACTAGAGGAGGAGGATAAGCAATCTTGAGATGACCAAAATGTGTACCTATCTTTGTTTTTCCAACCTATTTATCCATTTGTGCAATCATGCTTTCCAATTGGTTGATCTTCTTTCCTCTTTCTTTGTAGACATCCAAGACCTTTTCAAATTTATCATTTAACTCCAAGAATTTATTATTGTCTTTAGCAACAACTACAACTCCAAAATCAGCCATCTCTTTAGTCATTTGGGCCACTTTGTCACTATCTACCTCTTTTGCCCTATAAACCATGAGACTGTCTGTGTGCTCAGAATTTGAGACCTCTTCAATTATGGCCTTGTCTCTCTTCATATTAGACCATATGACCAAAACTTGATGGTCATCATTTTATTTCAACCCTTTATGTCCTTGCAAAACTTCCTCCTCAGTTTTGAACTGGGTGTCTTTTGCCTTTCTAACTGCATCAAAGATCATTGCATTAGCAATGTCTCATTCAGGAAGTATCATGATCCCTCAGTCCTTTAGTAGTTGCTTCTCCCCTCAAGGGTTATTTTCTCAAACTCTTCTATGAGGCCAGCCTTGACCTCTTCTTCAATTTCAAAGTTTTGCCTATCAAGTTGCTCTATTTTAATTTTCTTGCACCTTGCCTCAAAATTGATAATATTGCTCCTCCTAAAAAATTGAGTAAATTCTCTATACTTTACGAATCTTTCATCATCCAAAAACTTCTTAGATGCCTATTCTACCACAGGGTCAATTTATCTATCTTGAAAATCTCCTACAATAAGAGCTAATGATGGCATGGGAGGCTGTTTAGGTGCTCTTTCCTCTATCTCTGTTGTAGTTATAACAATATTTCTTTCATCTCCCATCTATTTCAATTTCTCCCTTAAGGATTCTTCATCATCTATTTAGATAGGGGTCTGTAAAGGAAAATAATCTTCAATCTTGAAAGAGGAACCCTATTCTAACTTATGCTTCTTTGTAGCAAGTGCAGTTAGTGGACTCTCTGATATTTGTCTCTTGTAAAGAGGCATAGGTTGAATATTTCTTGTCACAACATAACCAACTATCTTCTGTAATGTGTACTAACCTAATTTTATGACCGCTTTGTTAGCCAACCTATTTTCTACCTCAATGGCCTTGTCTGGATAAGATTGAGTCAAAATTGTTTTCTTTTCATTTAAGGTTTGCATAAACCCAACAAAATTATTCATAAGCATATCTATTTTGGCACCCCAATATTTCTTATCAACAAGGGGATTATAATTTGTCTCAAAGGCATTAACAAATTCGAACACCCTATTGTACACTTTCCTTTTTTCTTTTCTAACCTCTTGCTCTTGTTATATCTTTAGGAAAATAAACAATGTGTTCATGTGATTTAGCTCTTTTTCTCACTTTAAACAAATCATAGAAACCTTCAAGATCTATAAAATGAGAATAGGACTGGGCCATATGGGATTTGTCGTAAAAAAATATAATTGCCTCTAACCCTTCTTAACGAAAACAAAATTGTGGACAACAATAATTTGAGGGAAGAAAGTACTTTTAGATCTACCTAACAATTCCTTTTCTTCTAACCCTCCTACTTGTCATAAGAATTATGCAATCCCCACCTTCAAAGGTACTTGATATGGAAACACATGTGGTTTCCCTAGGAAGCCATACACTCTAAACATAGTAGAAACTAAATATGGGATAACGTCTCCTCAATTATGGCTCACCTTCAGTCATTTGGCATGGTCCTTTGGTCTAATCAATTCAAGCAAGGACTAGGGTATTCTAGGGTTATATCTAGTCAATAGAATTCTTATCTTGGAAGACAAATACTTGTCAAATCTAATGAAACTAGCATTAGTGACCTTCTAGGTCATATCAACACTCAATAGTTGGATTGGTAATTTCTCTCCACCCTTCTCTAGATCCAACTTCATCTGTTTGGAGAAAAAGGTAACACCCTTGTACAAACATATGCACATCAACATTGAGTACTAGTAGAATGGTTTTACAACTTTAGCCTTATTTATGCCTATTAATCCATCATGGACTTCTTCTGCTAAATATGTAGAGAAATAAAAAATTCAGCTCATGTCATATTGTAGTGTTTGAGCAATGATAAAAAAAAATGGATCATATTCATCTATTCTAAATATTTTACAAAGAGAAAAATATAGTGCTTGAGCCATAGGATTGAAATATTTCCTTAATAATGGCTCTAGGGTATTGGTAGTCACCAATGGTAATTGACCTATTTTAACAAAGTGTTCTTGTAGTTTCCCTCTCCTTAGGTACACCCTCTGTGCATCATATCTTGCTTGCAAATCCTCCGTGTCAATTTTCTCATGCACTTCATGATTAGGATTTAACCTGAAAACTTCCCTAATCAACTCTAGTGAAACCCAAAAGAAATTATCTCCACTCTAATTCTTGACCATCCTTGACACTGGGTCATATCTCTTTACTATCATGGCCAATAAATCATCATCAAAGAACACACTTGGGACAACTAGCTAACCAATGTCAAACTCCCATATATTATTTAGAGGAGTATAAAGTTTTCTCTTTGAAAACCATTTATGGAGAAGCTCTAAACCCCCATAAGATGTTTACGCATCTCTTAACTAATTGGCCTTATCATAGACACCCTCACTGACTAGTAATCTAGGGTTTTTAGATAGTAGTTCTTTTCCTTTGAAAGACCGATTAGTTGATTGTGGTAATTGTTCCAGAAAATCATCATGCACAACTCTTAAGTGGTAATCTACCTTTCTTGATAAATCCCTTTGGTGAGGCATTTTATCTATATTATCTCAATTACAACTACAAATTCTTGACTAACCAATATTTTCAGTACTTTCTCGAATAAACTTGTTTTCTCCACTAAGAATTTTGTATCCTATAATTTATGGCTTCGAGGAAACACAATTTGAAATTCTTTAGAATATTTCTCCACTCTGAAAATTCTTTGCTTCTTGGCACTCAATAATGGGAGGAATCATAAATTTTATGGTAATTGGCTTCGCACGAACTTGCATTGATGATAATTAATATTGTAATAGTCATATTTCAAGTTGTGCTACAAAGTTTGAAACCTAACCATCAATTTACGTTGAATCGGACAATTCCTTTTAAAACTTTAAAAAGTTGCATTACATTTTTTAGAAGTCAACCACATGTCAATGCATCACTTCCCCTCTTTAATTAAAATTTGATCATCTTCAAAGTTTGGGGAAGTGATGATCGCCAATCATCATTTGATCAACAATCCTAAGTGATTCCAATTATTACTACATTCACTTAAAAGACATCTGGCCCACTAATCCAACTTAGCATCCACCTTTTCTTACACATTGTACCTTTGGTGAATCAAAAAAAAAATTGGCATATTATCCAACCTAGTTTCATCTGGCAACTCATGATACAACTGACCCCACCAAGTCCACATGTCACAACTTCACTTCCCCACTTTGGTTAAATTGTGTGCACCTTCAAAATGCGGGGAAGCGATGACAGTTGATCATCATTTGATCAATGATTCTGCAAAACTAACAACTCTACTATTCTAGTTAGCAACCTTCAACTAATAGGAAGACACCAATCTATCACTTTCTCTAATAGTTTCCTTTTGTCACCCACATACTAAACCTGATCCCACTTTGTCCACATGATAGCTTCTCGCTCCCCTGCTTTTGTTAAACTCTGCACATCTTCAATATCTAGGGAAGCGAAAATCATTGATCATCATTTGATTAATGATCAGGAACTTGGATGATATACACTACTTTAAAACTAAAGAAAAGGGGTGCGCACATCCATGTGTCATAACCTCACATCCTTGCTTAGTTTAAACCTTGCACAACTTCAGAATGTGGAGATATGCCCATCATTGATCTTAACATGATCAACGGTCAATGAAATAAAATCTCCAAGGGTTAGGAGTTATGATCTAAGCTCAAAGCTTTTGTGTGTGTGACCTATTGATCAAGTTGATTGCATAGTCGAAGCTTATAAAAAAAACATCATTTTATAGCATGACCTGGTGAAACAGTAAATTTTCCTTGGTCACTGAGTCACATTAGTTAAGCAAGGAAAAAGGGTGTCTAAATCTATTGTTCGTTTGTGAAAATTACAAGTGCAGGTAACCTCTATTTTAGGATTTTCCTCAAATGTGCTATAGAAAGTCTTGAATGCACTATTTCAATGAAGATATACACTATTTCATAGTTTTTCAGGTGTTATTCTATAGGGTATATGCATTATTTCATTATTCAAATGTGTTGTTGTTTCAGTCATATGCACTGTTTTAGGATGCAAATGCATTACAAGAAATGTCAAATGCATTGTTTTAAGGACTGTATATGCTATTTCAGGTTATTGAGTATGTTTTGAGCTAGGTTTTGTATCAGTTTAAAATTGCATCTTTACAAAAGGATTTTGGTCTAAAATGTTGAGATTATTATGTATTAAAGCAAACACATCCAAACCAAATTATTGTAGAAATGACAATGAAATAAACTTGCACACACCTAAAAAAATGATAGAAATGGCTTCCTAAGAAGGTTGTCTAAAGCTGGTGAGTATCAGGGTTTAATGTTTGACTAACGATGTTCAAATTTACCTCTCTATGATAGAGAGCTTCCCACCAATGCTAAGGAGGTTTGGCACAATCTCTTATGAGACTACTAGAGGAAGGCTATATTTCAAACACAATTGGCTTGCATTCAATTAAAAATGCAAGATTAGAAGGCGTTCCCTCTCAATTAAAATCTTGGGAGGTAGCCCTTCTATGGCTAGATAATATAGCTAGTAACAAGCATGAAAAGTAGAAATTAAAAGCAAGTTTGGGAGTTTGATCACTCTAAGAGAGTGAGAGCATATCCCTACTACTTTGATCTCCCAAACACAATAAACAAGGTTTTTTAAATTTTGAGCCCTTAGTTATAGAAGATAGTGGGGCTCCTAATTAAGCTAAGTGTTTGTTCATTCCCTATTTGATTGTTGTTGATCCTTATAGAAAATTTGAAATTCTGATCAAATCTTTTGAGTTGAGGGCATAGGCCTACTTTTGATCAGATCAACCAGATCAAACCTCCTACTTAAACTAGGTTATGAATTTAGAAATGTCACAATTTAATTGACGAGGATCTAGGTGTACTTACCTAGTTCGATGCTAGCAAAGGCTAGGCACATTTGTGAGGGTCTTCATTCCTGCCTTGCAATTTTAGCAGCCTGAGAGTCCTTATCATCCTAGAAGAGATCTATAAACCACCAACAATCAGATATGCAAGTTAGATGTAACAATTGATAACCCAGATCAGATGTGCTACAAAAAACAACATATGCATTATAGAAATCTTTAAATGTGCTATAAAAATAGTCAAATGTGCTATTTAAACATGCAAATGTGCTACAGAATCTAGCAAATGTAACACAAAATAAGTCAAAATGTGTTAGATAATAAGTCAAATGTGCTATAGAATACTTCAAATGCATTACAAAACACTTCAAATGCATTAAAAGACTATGGGTAAGCATTAAAATAGTGTTTAAAAGCACTGCAGCATTAGAAAAATTGTAGATCCAGTCTTCCTAAGCTCAGGAATGTCTTTGAAAGTTTTTTGTTCTTGTTATGAAGCTTCTCAAATGCTATAAAACCTGAAACTAGCCAGATTTGCACAAGAAATCAGAGAGAAACATAGATCTATAATAAAAATGGAAGATTAAAAATAAAACTTAGAAAATAATGAGGCTTTAAGATGAAGCCCCACGGTGGGTGCCAATTTGTACATGATGGATTCGCGTATTCATGAGACCTTAGAGCAGATTGCAAATAGAATGACAAAAAACTAATCTAGACTCAACTACTAAGATTGCTCTCAGACCAATGTCTCACTAATAGTTCTAGAATGGGAGTATGCTATGAATGTAGATCTAAAAAGATGTATGCAAGATCTATGTGAGAATGCATCTTATATGAGTATAATAAGTATAGAATGTTATGATATGAGAATGCAATAGGCTAAACATGTGCTAAATGATACTAAATAACATGAAAAGAAAGCTAAAATGTTATCAAAATGACATGAATTCACTATAATAACAATGCTAAAAGATGATAACTCTAACTGTACCTATAGTGCAGATGCCTAAAACTTGGGTCGTTTTGCTCTTGAATTTCCCTCCTATTTATAAGATTTCAGAAGGGGTTGGAGTAAAGACTAAGATTTCACTTTTGACTGGAGGGTAATGGTGAAACTATAAATATCTCATAAGGCACCAAGAGGAAGAGTCCAACAAAATTAGTTTGTGAGGATAAATGAGGATTTTGCAATTCTTTTAAATGTAAAAAAGGAGAATTTTCACTTTTGTGAGGATAAATGACTTTACTGATTTAATAAATGTTCCATCTATTTTCAACTTTTGTCTTTTCCTTCTTCTTTTCTTTTTTTTTTCAAATTTCATTTTATGATTTTGTGAATAATTTTTCCTCTTTTTAAAGTTGATTTAGGTCATTTTTTATTTGATAGGTGATTTGATTGATTAATGACCTCATGTAATGATTGATTTGAAAGTTTGTTGTTTTCCTCTTATTTTATCCTTAATTTTGCATCGTTTGATCAAAACATGTTGTTTTAGGTCTTTGCCTATGCTTGGGTGTCTACAGTATGATCACTTTTTAAAGGGTGCTAGCTCAATGGAAAAGCATTTTTTTTACAAGCAGATGGGTGGTGGTTTGATTCCATCATGCCCTATTATGAACAAATACAATATTAAATATGCTACTAAATATTTGATCAAATATGCTACTAGATATGCTACTAAATATACCACTAAACATGTGACTAAATATATGATTAAATATGCTTCTAAATATGTGACTAAATCAACTATCAAACATACAACTAAATATGTGATTAAATATACTACTAAGTATGTGACTAGCCACATGATTAAATATACTATTAAATCAACTACTAAATTAATTACTAAATATACTACTAAATATATCACTAAATCAATGATCAAAATTAGTGATCAAATACATGACTAAAATTGCTTAGTAGTAAATTTAGTAGTGTTATAAATGATTGGATATTAAATACTATTAGTCATGTGACTAGTTTAGTCACCTATATACAAATTCTAGTGGGTTTTTAAGTCACATATTGTTATTTTTGTACTAGTGTTGTCTTCCATTGCTTTCTTCTTTTGTTCAATTGCTTTACAAAGTATAACTAATTGAATTTCTTGCTCTATCTTGAGATCTTTTACTTCTTTCACTAGGGCACTATTATTCTCTAGCAATTATGGCATTACTTCATCATAGTTACCAAACTTTCCATTGTATTGAATGTCATTTAGCTGAATATCTATCTCTCTTCTTCTTTTTAGGGTTTTCCTTAACACCTCTTTTGTTGCTTTTAATTGTTACAACACAATTTAGATTTCAATCATTTGAATCTTAATGACTTTTCCCATTTTATACACTTCCATCTCTACGATCTTATCCTCTCAAGTTGTTAGACTTTTAGACAAGAGAACTAGGCTATGATACAAATTGTTGGAATAAGTATATAAGAAACAAGATACTTTTGGGGGATTAATTAGGATCTTAAACTTTTGACTTCAAAACCAATTTCATTTATTCATACCTATTTCATCTCACAGAACTATCATTAAAATTGAAATGCTAAAACCTAAATGAAATACATCACATCCATAAATAGTTCAACACATAACATAATGATTTGGTTACCTAGAAACACTTCAAGATGAAGGTAAAACTAGGGTGGGGACGAAACCCACAAATCTTCACTGTTGCAGCAATAAAGTTAACTTGTTAAGGTTACAATGTTTGATCATAAAATATGATCTACCCTGTGAGGGGTTTTCCTTGTTAAAATCTTAAGAAACTATTAGGTCTCACCTTGTTAAAGGATTTTACACTCACAATGAAGTAAGGACTATGTTAGGAGGTTTACATAGGCCTGTTAGGACCACTCTATTCAGAGATTTACTATGTCTCAATTAACAATAACTAATTTAGTACCTAACCCTCAGTTCTCTTTGCAAGTTGATCTTGAGTCTCCTCTTTACAGCATCACTGATTTGATTCTCCTAATCTAATAACTCTATTCAATCCTTCACTTCTCTAATTGTTCTCTATTTTCTCTACTTTCAGAATTTGTCTTCACTCCTTCACATGCACATAAGGATACTTGTCCTTAACTCTTCTTCCTTCTTCATATGCTCACAATCTCATGATTCTAGGGTTAGAATCCTCCTTGAATAAACATTTTATGAAGGTTCTAGCTCTTGATTGATGACTTACACTTCACCATCTTTTGTCATTTACATCCCTTTTTTCTAATTGGTTGAATCACACACCTTGGTATCATTACCTTGTACAATGATGCAGAATCAACATCTTATTTGGCTCTACAAATTTTAGATGTCATAGAAAAGTTAGCCAAAATGGTTTACATATGAGTTTATGTCATTACAAACTCTCATATCAAAATTGAACTACTCAACATTTGAATGTTCTGACACTCAGTCATGCATAAAACCTTCATACTGTTACTTAGCTTCTATATAACTATTTTCTTGGCTCTTGATAACTTGTCAACATACTCGGTCTCTACTATATTGCTCAACTCATTTATCTGCTTGGTTGCTACTGAATACTCGGCAACCACTATCTTGCTTAGTATAATCTTTGTATGTCCATCCTTTACTAGATAATTTGGTTGCAATGATGACCTTGTAATCTTGCCTAGTAAAGGACTAAATGTTTGGACACTAATTGACAACATAGGCTTAGAGATCAACACAAATTGTGTCAAACTTTAGGATACCTTATTAGTACAACTAAACTTGAGTATTTCTAATGAAAATTCTATTTTGGTCAAACATATGCTCTACCTAAACTCATTCTAAGTAAGTTAGATATGTGCTTGAAATTTTCCAATTGGAAATGACCATTAAATGTATGTTTTATACCAATTTGACTCCAGTTACCAAAAAATAAAATTATTTTAGAGAAGTGATGTTTCAACATATCCTATTTTTAATGATACTTTAAAAATATATATGAATACCCTTGTTAGATTTATAATTAAAATTTTATAAAATCATATCTTTGAGTATTTTAATTTATTTTATATTTTATTTTTATTTTTATTGAAGGAAATCATCAGGACACAAAATTGTTCAACTATTTGGCAAAGTCAACTTTTCTCAACAATGATGACTTTAGGTAGCAGAGTTGCAGTCTGTCCCTACTCAACAATCTCCAAATGTAAAAAAACTTCTGAATCTTTGAAGATTGACAGAAAGGATATCCAAATCTAGAACTTATTCTTCTTTCTGAAATCTACAACTTGTAATAAAATTTATTTTTATTTTGTTGATGGGGATTTTGTTGAAGTTGATGAAAGATCAACCCCACAACTCCCAAGAATCACTTGCATGCAAACACCTATCATAGAAGAGAGAAGAAAAAATCTATGGAGGTTGATATTGTCAGATCCATAGATAAAACATTCTTGATGAGAAAAAAGAGAAATTGCTATTATCAAAAGTGAATGAATAAATTACAAAGAGATCAATCCTTATAAAAGGAGATCAAAACCTTAACAGGTAAAACCTAGGTTGAATGATAACGATTAATAAAATAATTAATTATTATATGTCCAATGTCTATCTTAAGTAAACTATAGATAATAAATGACTTAATAATTAAATAAATATGATTTAATTAATAAGAAAATACTTTACTACTCTAACACCCCCCCAACATAAACTTAGGGAGTACCTAAAAACCTAGAAACTATTGTTGAAAGAAGAATTGGGTCTCGATAACAAGGCTTGATGCAGTACCCAAGCACAACCAAATCTTTAAAAAGAGGATAAATAGAGAAAACCACATGAGAAAAACCCTACTCCAAAAAGAGATGGAAAGAATGTTCTAGAAGATAGGAACAAAATGATGATCATGAAGAATGCTACTGAAGCTATTGGAAATATAAGAGGGGTAACTGAGAGGGGAGGGGTGAATCAGTTACCACTAAAATAAATCCCAGATCCCTTAGATGTCAAAATAAAGCACAAACTTTGCCGAAATTATTGTTACTTGGTTAACACACAGGTACTTTCATGTCCCCTTTTCAAATAATAAAAAAATAATAATCTTTGCTAAGGCAGGCCAGGCCCAAGAAAGTGAAGTTTCGGAAAAAGGGAGTTAATCTTTGGAAACCGTTGGACTAATAAATGAAAATTATTATTAAAATATGTTTCATTAACCTCTCTTGGATGTGAGTTACATTTATGCCCTCTTTTAAGGGGGTTTGGAGGCATTTTGGGCTCATTCCAGAACTTGATTTTCGCTCATTCTTTGTTAATCTTCAGAGGCTGCCAAACCTGTGGAGAAGGAGACCCAAGAACGGGAGTTTGCAGGTTTCCAGGGAGACCCAAGAATGGGAGTTTTCAGGTTTCCAAGAAGGCTAAGGATGGGAGTTTGAAGCCATTCCATGTGCATGCTCATACAGAGTTTGCCTTTGTGCTGAACAGTGTAGATTTGTGGGTTTTTGGGTGTGCTTTTTGCATGAGTTTGGTATTTTCAGTTGAGAATTTCATATCAGTTTTGGTTGCTGCTGTATTCTAGAATTTAAGCTATTAAAATAGAGCTGAATATATGTATTGGGATGTGATTAAACTTCTGAGATAGTTTATTAGTGTTTTTGTGGTGTTTTCGGGCATTTTTGTGTTAATTTCGGGAGCCCGATGAGCATAGTTTTTGTCCTACATTTGTGAGTTGTTGTGTAAAGGCTATATAGATCTGGAAATATCATTTTGTAGGCTGTTATGCTGCTGAATTTTTTGTAAAAATGTCCATTTTCAGATTTATTAATAATAGGTGAAGCTGTGAAGCTTTTGGCACCATTTCTGGCATACCCGATTTGGGGTTTCTTGAGAAATTTGGAGGATCTTTGTGATATTAGTTGTTTGATCTTAAAGATCTGATTAAAAGTTGGAAATATCATATAAAAATCAGAAAAGGGACATTTCAGTGGTATCAGAGCCATGATCTTGCCAGCCTGAGGGTTTGTAGAAGTTTGCAGGTCAGTTTTGACAACTACCCAGATCTTGCATTTCAGTTTTGAGAACTACCCAAATCTTGCATGTCATAATTTATGGCTGCATGTTGCTTCTAATCAGCTGCATGTCAAAATTTATGGTTGCATGCTACTTCTAATCATTTTCATGTTAGTTCTTGGTGAATTTGGTGGTTGTAGAAGTTTGCATTTCAGTTTTGACAAGTACCCAGATCTTGCATGTCAGTTTTGACAACTACCCAGATCTTGTATGTCATAATTTGGTGGTTGCATGTTGCTTCTAATCAGTTGCATGTCCAAATCTATGGTTTCATGCTACTTCTAATCATTTTCATGTTAGTTCTTGGTGAATTTGGTGGTTGTAGAAGTTTGCATTTCAATTTTGACAAGTACCCAGATCTTGCATGTCAGTTTTGACAACTACCCAGATCTTGCATGTCATAATTTGGTGGTTGCATGTTGCTTCTAATCAGTTGCATGTCCAAATCTATGGTTGCATGCTACTTCTAATCATTTGCATGTTAGTTCTTGGTGTTTGAAGAAGTTATATCCTATTGGGGTTACACTCTACTTTATCCAGAATGGACAGGTATAGTACAGAGTCTCAGAGGGAACGATCTTGGACAATTGATAGCCAGAGTCAAAATAGTAGAAAGGATGGTTATTTAGACATTCGAGATAAACTTATGAAAATAAGCCATGACATGTCTAAACAATTGGTTGAGCACCACCGTATAATGAATGACATGTTATCTGACCCAGCTAAGGTGGATAAGTTGACTGGATTTCTATTTGGCAGATTTTCTCATAGGACAGATGACACAATTCCCAAGAATTTGAATGAGGAGTTTGAGAAACTAGCTGATAGCCAGGTAGAGGTCTCAGATTCTACTCTTCCACAGGAGGTGGTGGGAAAGGATATTACACAGATTGATAGTAACGGTCAACTTGATACTCAAATTGAGACAATTGTTTACAGGTTGTCAAAGGGTGATGCCACAGGTATTCAAGATGGTATAGTTACAACAGGCAGTGACTATAGTGTAGTGGGTTCAGATGATGATTATGAGGATGTTGTTGTGCAGGATGGTGAGATACCTGGTAGAGATGAGCAAACATTGAGCATTCATGACTTTGCTGAGAAAGAGTACCAGGCACAGTTAGATGCTTCATCACATGAGGTTGAGGCAGGTAGTACTTCACATGATTTATCCCGCCAGCTGAAGGTGAGTGAAGATAGTATTTTGACTTCATTATCTCATCATGATAGGTATGTGGAGTTAGTTGGTATTGGTCATATTACTCAAGTGAGGATTTTGCTTGAGTTACCAGCTAATTCTAGTTTACAGATATGGACTCAAGATTGTTATATTAGCATTTGGGATTCAGTTGACAGGAGATCTTTAACACTTTTTGGTAGCAGTGTTTCTTTGGGTGCTATCATGGATTTGATTAGCAGATTGCACAGTGTTGTCTTTTCTTGTGCTAGCAGCTTGTCCAATGTTGGTATTAGTTTTTATACACCGATGTTGGGCTTTGTTCATATATCCAGTCGACCATACTTGCTAGAATGTGTTGATGATATTTCATATTTGGCAGTGTGTATAGATGAGTCCCAGGATCATATTGGCATTGATGACATCCAGGAGGATGCCGTGGGCAATTTTGAAGACTTAGTTTCCTTGGGTATAGAGGAGTTGGATAGCAATGCTAATGTTTTTGATACTTCGTATGTTGATAAGAGTTTTAGATTTGATTCACAGGATATGGATGGTAATACTCTAGAGACTAGTAATTGTGAGGATACTCCTTTAGACAGTGCATCAGAGGAGGTTTGTAGGAGACATTCAAGCCAGTGCCATCATGTGTCTAATCAGTTGAGAGTTAGTGACCAAGACATTGCTATCACTTGCTAGCATTTCGATGTTGCTCGTCAGTTGTTAGCAGTTTATGGATGGGGTTCTCCTACTAGTGATGAGCAGGGAGGCAGTTATCTTTCCTTGATAGAGTTCCACTCTTTATGGGATGCTATCCAGATTTTGAGACAGAATTATATGCAGTTGGTAGCCGATAGAGATTATCTTATGGAGTGGGGTAGTACAGCATATGATGCATTGTTGGCCAAGGAAGATGAGGTGAGTGAGCTTACTGAGCAGCTTGTGGTGACTTCTAAGATTCTTGAGAGTACACAGTTGGCTTTCAAGGAGTCACAGTTTCATTTGGCTAAGGTGACCATGGAGTTAGAGCGACTACAATCTTCACCTGATTCTATACAGTCACAAGCAGTGGTGTTTGGTGATCTGAGGATGTCCATGGCCGAGATTGTCAGAGACAGTGGAGATGGGGATGCATCCATTCTTGATACTAACATTGGAATATCAGGTTCATTCCCACTAGAGTTAAGTTCAGTTGAGTTGGGTGTTGTAGCAGATTGTTGTATGCCTGACATGGTGGTGGCCTCTAGTATTGATGGCACAGAGACTAGAGATTTATCAAAGATCATGTGTGATGTTGGTGAGTCGGCAGTTGGCATGGTTCCTACTAGTAACACTACTCCCTTGGTGATATCTTTGGAGGTAGTAGTTAGTTCCAACATGGTTAATGATCAATTGCAGTTAGTTTCATCTGGATTACAGTCTGAGCCACTGACTGAGATTGGTGCATTCTATCGGCATTACACTGTGAGCTATGCTCATCAATTTACCTTTGATGACCATGTTGATGAGATTATGATACAGAGATGTACTTTGGTTCCTAGTGCTTATCATCAGTCATGGAATAGTTTGATGCCTCGGGATGAGAGTTGTGATTGTCATGACATGGTGATAGGTCCTGCAGTTGATAGCTTGATAATACATGACTTAGAGCAGGAGTTTTGGAGTGATGCTTCAGCAGGTGTTGTTATTGATTCTACTCCTTTGGCTATGACATCTCCTGACTTAGCTAGTGATCAGTCACAGTGGGTTATATCACTTGTTCATGGTGAGCTGTTGAATGAGGTTAGTTTTTTTAATCAACATTATATTGCAGGGTATGTACATCAGTTAGCAATTGATCCTTGTGTTGAGGAGTTGATGGTGGGAAAATTTGGTTTCGGTTCCATTTCTTATTGTTTATCTTGTGATAGCTTTTCACCATCAGGGGTGCATGGGAGTTATGGTTATGAGACAGTGGCTGATGATCTACAGATTTGTGTTGACTGTAGGAGTTGTACAGTGTGTGGATTCTCCATACTTGGTATAGTTTCATTTGAGAGCATTCACCATTGTTGCAGAGTTGGATTGTACATTCCGTATAGGCCAGTGGAATGCGTTGATGGTATTTACTGTGTTGGTAGTCCACTTTACTTGGGTTTTGATGTTCTAAGAGTTTGTGTCTCATGGGTTTCTAACTGTGGAAGTTGTGACTTTGGAGTTTGGTTGAACTATAATTGTCAGTTTGATTATGGATTCCTCTTGGTCATGTTGCAGAGGATATTGCAGGAGCCTGTGTTAATTGGTAGTAGTATAGTTCATGACTACATTTGGGATCCAGGTGGATTGATTGGTTTATTATTCAGCCATTGCTTGAGGACAAGCAATGTTTTGGAGGGGAGGACTTTTCATGTCCCCTTTTCAAATAATAATAAAAAAAAATCTTTGCTAAGGCAGGCCAGGCCCAAGAAAGTGAAGTTTCGGAACCGTTGGACTAATAAATGAAAATTATTATTAAAATATGTTTCATTAACCTCTCTTGGATGTGAGTTACATTTATGCCCTCTTTTAAAGGGGTTTGGAGGCATTTTGGGCTCATTCCAGAACTTGATTTTCGCTCATTCTTTGTTAATCTTCAGAGGCTGCCAAACCTGTGGAGAAGGAGACCCAAGAATGGGAGTTTGCAGGTTTCCAGGGAGACCCAAGAATGGGAGTTTGCAGGTTTCCAAGAAGGCTAAGGACGGGAGTTTGAAGCCATTCCATGTGCATGCTCATACAGAGTTTGCCTTTGTGCTGAACAGTGTAGATTTGTGGGTTTTTGGGTGTGCTTTTTGCATGAGTTTGGTATTTTCAGTTGAGCATTTCATATCAGTTTTGGTTGCTGCTTTATTCTAGAATTTAAGCTGTTAAAATAGAGCTGAATATATGTATTGGGATGTGATTAAACTTCTGAGATAGTTTATTAGTGTTTTTGTGGTGTTTTCGGGCATTTTTGTGTTAATTTCGGGAGCCCGATGAGCATAGTTTTTGTCCTACATTTGTGAGCTGTTGTGTAAAGACTATATAGATCTGGAAATATCATTTTGTAGGCTGTTATGCTGCTGAAATTTTTGTAAAAATGTCCATTTTCAGATTTATTAATAATAGGTGAAGCTGTGAAGCTTTTGGCACCATTTCTGGCATACCCGATTTGGGGTTTCTTGAGAAATTTGGAGGATCTTTGTGATATTAGTTGTTTGATCTTAAAGATCTGATTAAAAGTTGGAAATATCATATAAAAATCAGAAAAGGGACATTTCAGGTACTTGGTTAACACTACCACTATGTTGTAACTCGGTAAGCACTATAATATCATCTGCCACTTGAAAAATATTGAACATGCAGATCTTAAGATATTATTTGTGATTAACCTTAATTAACTTAGTTGCATACACGTAAAAGAAATAGCATGAACACAAGTGAAACCAAGATTTAACATGGAAACTAGATTTGGGAAAAACCATCACTTGCAACTAGTTACTGATTTTCACTCTTTTGAAGTGAGCCCTTTTAGGAGCCAACCCAGCTAAAGGTTAAAAGCACACTGTTAGGTGTGACCCTGTTAGAGGATTTAATCACCCTATTAGGAGTGGGCTTATTAGAGGTCTTTAGACACTTTAATCTGCTGCCTTATTAGAGGATTTGGAAAATAACTATTAATCCAACTCGGTTAAGAGATTTGAGACACTACTATAATGGTTAAAGAGTAACAATGATATGACCTGATTGCTAATGCAACTATATTGCTAATTTTAGATCTCAATTCTGGCTTGAACACTTGATCTTTCCTGATCAGATTAATCTTTGCTGCTCAACAAGAATATTCTGCTTATCCTTCCAATTCACTTCCTCTAAGAATCTTCTCTTACACACTCTCACACATTCAATCCTCAAGTTGATATTATACTTATATCTTATACATTATCAAGTTGGCTTGAATACACCTTAGAACAAATAATATTCATTTCCTTAGTTGGCTAAAACCAACAAAAAAATCCATTAAACTCAATATGCCAAAACAAGAAAATCCTTTGTTAGTCAACCTTGCTTAGTAGACACTAACACTAGAATGATTTTCCTGTGTTAACTAATTAAACTCAGTTAACGTTGCATCTTCACAAACTTAATTCCTTTGGTAACCAAGTGAGCTTGATTAGCACCGATTCCATCCAACTTTCCTTTGTTACCCGAGTGATCTCAATTAACACTCAACTTTTGTGAACTTCACTTCGATGTCCTAGTGAACTCAATAGTCACTGTCCTCTGAACTTGGCAAACACTATAATTCTTGGAAGTCATAGGAAACTGTCTTCATCACCTGAGTGAGCTTGGCATACACTAACTAGTAAAGATATGACAGTTTATGTAACATCAAAGACAATATACAATTGATCAACAATCCCCCTCTTTGGCATTGATGGCAACACAACATGTCATAATACAATGAAATTTTAGAGCAAAATAAAGGAAAATATCCTTAGTGTCATTATGATTTTCATCTATGAGAACTCCCTCTATCAGTGTGAACTTCCTTTGGCTTTAGTTTCTCCCTTTGTCAACAAAATATGTCTTCAACATCTTATTCTAATAAAAAACTCTCCCTCTTTGATATCAGACAAAGTTCTTCTGTTAGGAATAAGGTGTCTCAACCTTGTATAATTCCTATTCTTATTATTATTTATTTTGTAAATGTATTTTTACAAATAATATGTAAATGTGAGTGTACATGTCTAGTTGGCATGTTGATCACTTACATGTGTCGGCATCTTGAAGTGTGTGAAGGAGATCATGGCTGAAATGGTTATGACGGATTCCTATGACGCGTAAGAGCTATTTAAGGAATATGCTATGACAGGTGTAAGAGCATCTTATGACATGAGGCCTATTTGGGTGCCCAAGAAAGAGTGGTTGGTGTGTGTAAGAGAATATGCCAAAAATAGGTTGGTATGACGAATTCCCTTACACTTCTCTTGTGACCGCTATTTTTGGCAGATTCTATGACAAGCTGTAATTGCCTATTCAAGGGATGGATGCCCTTTTTCTTGGTATTGCATGTACATGTGGCATTGTGCATGGTTCTTGGTGGTTGAGCCATGAAAAACGCCCAACTTCTTTGTGGGCATTTTGTTGGGTCTTAAGATGTTCATAAAAAGGGTATTGCATGTTGTAATGCAATAGTGCAAGAGAGTGTGAGAGTGAGAGATGAGAAGATATTTGCACAGGGTTATGCTGCCAGATTTTCTCTAGAATGGAGCAAGATGTAAATCTTCATGTGAAGGCTGAAAATGTATTGTAATTTGTTGCTGAATAATACATTAGCCTGATGGTTTGGAGGGTTGGGTTTTTTACCTGGAAAAGTTTTCCCCACGTATATCTGTGTTCTCTATTATGTCTCATTCTTCTAGTTCTATGATTATAAAGTAATAATCTGTATGTCGTAATGCTGCTGAATTTTGTTTAGATCGGTAAATTGCAATCACTTTCCTTTAAGTTTTTAATTGTGGGAAATCAACTATGTATGTTTCCGCTTTTATGGCATAGTAGTATGCACTTGTATTTGCTGATTAGAAGTTGTACAAGAAACTTTTGTATACAGGATGTGCATACTGATCTCAGATGGATTTCTAGGATGCTCTCATTTCCCTTCAATTGGTATTAGAGCCCATTTTTGTGAATTGCATGTTGTTTGCATGGGAGGATTCACAGAGTTTTTGGTTCTAGGTATTTCTTCTATTAAAATTTCTTAGCTTGCAGAGCTTGAAGAAGTTTGTTTTGAAGAAATTGACTGATAATTAATCCTTTGATGAGTGGAAGTCTTGCAGTTGATTTAGTTTTTTAGGAGACAGCAGACATTTCTTGAAGGATGGTGAAGACAGAGAAAATAGAGTTGGTCATGCTGAAATGACATTGATCTGGAGCTCTTGGTTGACAGCAGAATAACTCTTGATGCATGGGTATTTGAAGGTGTCTCTTTTGTTACCTGGAATGCATTGAGG
Organism: Cupressus sempervirens; assembly: GCA_028749045.1. Lineage (NCBI taxonomy): Eukaryota > Viridiplantae > Streptophyta > Pinopsida > Cupressales > Cupressaceae > Cupressus > Cupressus sempervirens. Next base: position 594,495,691 of record CM053783.1, read on the forward strand.
CTATGGAGTTGATCATTGGATGATCTGGAAGCTTCTGGATAGTCTCTCTCTCTCATATGCATGTACTAGTAGTGGTTGTGGGATTGGTCTACAAGTGGGCCTGAAGTTTCAGTACTATGTTTTCCTCTTGGATGTTTATACATGCATGGCTTGGATTCTTGTTCATTGGATTCGAGGGGTTTATAGATTTTCCTAAAAAATCTATGGTGATGTTCATCTATGATAATCCATTATTCTGGGTTCAGTTGGACTTTGAATCTTCCAGATGAGAAGTGGGTGTGGATGTGCATGGGTGTTCTTAAACACAATGTTTTTGCAAGTTTTGCATGTTGAAATAAAAAGCTTGTGGTTTTTTGTGGATCTACTGAAGAGCTATTTTCTGGACTCTTGTTCCTTTAGAGTGGTACCTGATGAGATGGTTGTAGTTCTACATGCATGCATTCTTTGTGCATGGTGAGAGGAGGTGTTTTTTCTTTCTCTGCATAGAGATGATGGTACGTGATTAGTCACTCAGAATTTCTATGGTGATGCTTTGTTGGATTCCTGGACTATGGTGCTTGATGTGGACATAATTGGCAAATCAGATTTGTGCTTGATCTGGTGTTTGAGTCATGTTGTCTACATGATTATTCTCTTTGATCTCATTTGTATATGTCACTAATGCGATAGTGGGTTTTGCATGTTGCAATGATTGGATCTACAAGTTATGCAGTCAAGTGGGTAGGTCGTCCATTTAATTGTAGTGGGATAACTTGGATGTGGACTGTCTATATCCACCAGATTTGATTCAGTGTTGGTGCAGACTTGTTAGCTGGCCTTGTTTGTGGTCACTTGTGCATTTGCGTGGTTTCTTTGAGATGAGAGGATGGATGCTATTTGAGTACTTGGATAGTCAGTTATGGAGTCCTAAAGCATGGTGATTTTCCTTAGTGTGGAGATCTTGGTTTCACCCAATGTGATGTGTGGACCTAGATGATTTTTAGTTTTGGAGGATGGTGTGTCATATGCTTGGAGAGCTTGGTATCACACATCAGTGGGAGCTTTAGCAGTGGCTATATTTTTTCCATCATATGGCAGTGGATGATCTTCTTTAGTGTTGCAGATGTTGGAGGATGCCTTAGATCCTGTTGCTGTAGAAGGGTCTTTCATATTTGTTGGTTCACTAGTTGGAGATGGTATCTTCATGCGATTGGAGATGTTGACATCTTTAGGATTCAAGGGGTCCTTGGTACAGATGTTGTTTATGCTTAATGAGGTTATCTCATGGAAGGAACACTCACTTGACAAAAGAAGATAGTGAATATAACCAACATGAAACCCCCCAAGGCACTTTATAATGTAATGCGAGTACAACAAAACACAATAAGGATTATCATAATTGATGAACAATAAGGATAATGGATAGGATTGTGGATTATGATTATAATCCCTTTGATTACCTCATGAAGGAATAAAATCTTAGGGCCCATTTGGTTGCTAGAATATAAATTAAGCATTTGCATTCAGAATGTTGACTTTGGGATTCTAGAATTTGGAATCCAGATTGTGATTTGGGAATTCAATTTGGGACCGTTTGTTTCACCAAGAATTCTTTATGAGAATACACATTTCTTCCGTTTGGTTGCACATTGTACAACTGGAATACTAGCCAGAATAAACATTATCTTTTTTATTCAGTTTTTTAACATATGAAATATATTTTGACAAAATGTGATTTAATTCATTTATCAAAAAGAATAAGATGAATGAAGGGTGAAGCCCAAATAATAACTGGTGATTATATACCTAATGTATATTGTGAATCTTGGTTCGAGGGTTTAAGAATTTTTTACTGTGAAAAGGGAGTTTTTTAGGGCGATTGTGTGGATTGTTATGCCCCATTGCAATACATTTGAGGGACTTACCATAGTAATTAAAGCAAGAAATCAACTAGTTCCACTTTAATTGATAGTTGTTGGTTTGAAATAGTGTTGGATAATTTATCGTCATTAAACCGTAATCTCTGTTACTATTGGTAAAAATAATTTACGTCCATCGATGGCTAAATTTGCATCAAATGTAAGCAATGCCAGTAGAACGAGAATTCTCACATCTACACAGGCTGCCTTGTCCTCCTCTCGTCTTAATTTTCATTTCACTAGATTTGTGTTGTCAACTTTACTTGCAAAATCTCCACTTCCATATTTTAGCCACATATCTTCTCATTTGTAGCTCAAGGTAGCCAAAACAGTCAAGTAGGTGGGAACAAGCAGAGAAGAGATGCACAGAGGCGACAATGGAAAAAAATCCCGTGTTGCAAAATGAAAGCCAAAATAAATAATTATTAGGTCGATTGAGCGAACAAGAGAAAACATTGTATTTCAATCATTTGTAATGCTCAGTTTTGGAAAAATGGAATTAAAACGGGTATATGGACAATTCCACCTATTTTGGTGGAAGACCGAATCCTTGCTTTGGGAGGCAAATAAGGATACCGGATTCTACTTTTTTCTAATTCCCATTCTCATTCGACGGACCAAACAGTGGATATGAGAATCTTGAGAATTTTGTATTCTAATTCCTGCTCTAATCCACGATCCAAACGGGCCCTTAACTCACTTGTTTTTAACTATGTTGAATTGCGAGTTATCACTCAACGATACCTTCTAAAACCACTCTTAATGAGGATTCATTTATGAAAGGAGCTTTATTATCATTCATTTATGTATCCTAACATGCATGCATTTCCAAAATCCTTAAAAAGACTTTATATTGCATCCTCTTGAGATTATTATCATAGGCTTCAACGAATTTAACGATTTTTTAAAATAACATGATAGGTCAGATCTCCAATATTTTCCCTCATAATATTGGAGACTTAGATCTCTTGTAAGGTTGAGAACTACACTTATCCTAATTCTTTCTCCTTTTTAGACCACTTGTGCCCTTCTATTAAGGTTGACATGTGAATATCCCTTATTCTTCCTCCTTTTTAGACCACATGTGAATATCCATGTATAATTGTAAGAATTAAACAACAATTAATCTAACTATACAATTCTACAGTGTAACCTAACCCTAATGAGATTGAGAATACCCTCTATACTATTTTAAGTAGCTAATAGATTTATAATTGTATAATCACTTTCCAATTTGTAAATTCATATTCCCAACTTAAAGAATTGTTGCTCTCATTTCACAAACACCTTAGTTATTCTAAAGGTTTTTATTTATTTGTTTATATTCAATTGATCCTTTCATTTTCATATGTCCACTATTGAAACATCTTGATTATGATTTCATAACAGATTTGATAAGCATAAAATATTATTAATAAATAATATAAAGTTTGAAAATTTAATTTTTCTAATTTTTAATAAAAATATATTTAATATTAAAGAATACGAATAATTTAGAAAGCTATTTTAAAAAAAAAATTAATACAAATGTATATTTTAAAATTAGAAATAAATCAACAATTAATGATATTAAATTAAATTTAACAACATTGAAGTGTAATAAATAAATAAATAAATCAAAATATATTAGATAAGCATTCATGACATATTATATTTTTACAAATTTGGAGACATAGTTTACTAATAATCACACACTTAAATTATAATCACATTGTATGAATATAAGTTCTTAGCAATCAAATCAATACCAGTCATCTGACCAGACTTAAATGACAGACTAGAACCATTGACTAATAGTGGCTAGGAGTGGGTCAATGGTGGCTAGGAGTCCCACTCCTAACCAATAGTTTACTAATAATCACACACTTATTTATATTCATATAATCACATTATATTCATATAAGTTCTTAGCAATCAAATCAATACCAATCATCCTAATCCAGACTTCAGAATGGAACCATTTGAATAATAGTGGCTAGGAGTGGCCCCAAGGTATTGATTAATCCACTACTAATCAATAGTTTGAATGTACAGGTTAAGCACCTCGTAGAAGGAATGAATCCATCTGTAAAAAGATAACCATAACGGCTAACAAGGAAAAGCTTCAATTACAGACTGGAGAGGTGGTACGACAATAAAATTGAAACGAGGAAATCCTGCTTCGACTAATAAATTCTTCCACTCCTCCTCACTTCTCTCTTTCCCACCTGGGCAGTACGAAATCATGAGCAGATCAAACACAAGACCCATACTTGGATCCATCTCTGTTCTCTCTCTGGCGTCCAGAACAACATCCACAATTATCACCTTCCCACTCTCAAGAATCGCCTTTCTGCACTGCTTCAGAATCTTTACGCAATCCTCGTCCCCCCAGTTATGCATTACCCACTGTAATATTTCAAGAAAATAAACGAAAAGATCCAGATTTAAAAAAACACCCAAAAAAAAGAAAAAAACTCCATTTTTGTACAAAACCAAGCACCAGACTCGATCGACCGACCTTCATGAATACAGCGTCTGCGGATGGAACCTCTTTGAACATGTCCCCTGCCACATGCTTCACCCCTGAAAAGAAAAAGAACACATTTTGAGCCCATGAAAGAGAAGGGAAGTCCATTTACGACCACCCGTTTTGTTGTATGGTAAAATTAATCATACCCGGGAAGGGGGGAGCTGTAGCTATGACGTGGGGAAGATCATAGTTGATTCCATTTATACTCGGATAAGTTTTCACGATCTCTGCGAGAGTCGCTCCGATGCCGCCCCCCACGTCGACCAGGGAATTGACGCCCTGAAACCCCTCGTATTTAGACAAGATGGCTTTCGTCACAATGTTGGCGCTGCAGGCCATGGCTTCGTTGAAGAGCTTGCTGTGCTCAGGGTGCGCCGCCGCGTACTCCCAGACGTTGACGCCGTGAGCCTTCTTGAAAGCCACGCCGCCTTCGAGAACGCACTCGTTCAAATGGTGCCACGCCGCCGCGTTCTGCACGTCGTTCAGCATGAGTAGCATGGCACTCATCGTGAGCGACGGCGCAGGCCCGCCGTCTTTCAGGAACCACTTAGAAGCCGGCGTTAGCCCGTATTTCAGTTCCGCTCCCGCTTCGGCACGGAAAAATTTCTTGGCGACCAGAAAGCGGAGGATTCTGAAGAGGCAGTTGACGTCGGGCTTTTCGCTGGGAAGCTCCGCCGCAATTTGGGAGAGAGAGAGCGTCGCATTCGGACCGTGGCGCGCAATGATGTTGGGAATTCCGAGCAAAACGACTGATTTCACGGCCAGAGAGTCGACGAATGCGAATGTGTATTTCCAAGCCTCGGCTTGTCCGGCGAGTTGTTCTTCCTCGCTCTCGAACATTCCATCACAGATTTGTCCATCCATAGTTCCAACTTTTAGAAACTTTCAATCGTTGAGATATAATGGGCTTAAGAGACCCAAGGCTTACGGTATAAACATTTATAGCGATTGGATCCAGTAACGACACAGTGCCTGAAGGATTTACCTGCTGTTAGAAAGTAATTAGTTATGTACAGATATTTGAAGATATAATGTCGGCACAGACCAACTACTTCCACCCACCCATATACCAATCTATAAATGCTCATCCATTCATGTTTGCCGCGTGCATCAACTCATAGCGATTCGCAGTGACTCATCCACCATCCACCATTAATGCTTCAGTAAACTCTGAGCTACAAGGGTGGTGTAAGAGCTCCACAATTTATCTATTATCCACATTTGATTAAGGTCTTCAAATGGTGTGGGTAGGGGAATACATCATGTTTCAATGATCAGTATGTCTGTTGTTATAGATCTCCTTTTAATCATCTTGTTTTAAAAGTACTTAAAAAATGATAGCATATGGACTAGTAATTGATCACACATGTAATTGAGAGTTGATATTTTTTAGCTTTTAGAAAAAGTGCTATTTTTTGGGTGTCACTATTTGGGAGGCAGGGGGGCGTGGGGTTGACTCTTTTAGACCACCTTGCCCTTGACGAGTTTTACAAAGAGCTTCGTAATTGCAAAACAATTGAGATGTTAGTTTTAAGCTCTTTAGTCACCCACGAATGTTCATCGAAAAAATAAACGAATTTCGTCATACAATTAGGAGTTCTAGGTGCACAAAGTTAGCATGGGCATCTACTAGGTCTCTTCCCTTAGTGTAGTGTTGTTATTAATCACGATTAGAGAAACCATGCCTACTTTGTGTGCACTTGTTCTTATGTTAAAATTCCACAATTTATTTGTTTTGTTTTGCAGCTCGTCATTGGTCATTTTTTGATCTATTAAGTATATGAAACATTCAAAATGCTTTTTCAACCTTTAATGAACACTTCACCTATTTTTTGTTAACCCCATTAGGTAGACGACAAGAGGGTACATGGATAGCACAAACTCATACTATTAGGGACTAAAGATGTCATATGGTCTTAGCGTCTATTACTAGAAATGCACCATTAATATTTATGTTATTAATATTTGTTTAATAACTGCCTAATTAAATTATTGTAATATAAATTATTTTATAAATAAACTTATTAGATTCGCCACACATTTTCTATTTTATTAAGCTAAAATCCTACCCTACATACAAATTGCAAGAAAGAATGGTTTCCCAACTTAGAAAATTGTGATATAATTTGTATGAAGAAGAAGACAAAGAGGTTGTTGGTCCAAACACTTTGGAACCTTGTGATAAAATTGGAAAAAGCAAGATGTTCCATTGATGCACATGCAACTTTTGAAGAGCTTAAGAAAAAATACAACAACATGAATTTTAATGTTTTATTGGAATCTTTACTTAGATATGGTTATTATTCTCAATGGGTAAAATAGAGGTGCTCTATACTATCCTCTACATATAAAATAAAGGTGCTTTAAAATTGATTTTGTGCTTGTACATATTCTAAACCAATGGCACATCAATGAATTTCCATAAAATGCAAAAGTCAAAGAGAGTCAAGGTCCTTTGAATATTGACCAGTCAATAATAGTTTTAATTACTATTAAATTTAAAGAATTACATATAGATAGATGATGATAGATGCTCTAGAACTTGTCCTCTCCGTAATCTTTCATAATAGGGAAGATGCCTAGCCCGACATTGAGGAAGTCTAAATCGGTAAAGCCAAGAGAGGTAATGAAATTCTGATAAAAATAAATCATGTTATAAAAACCATTCACTAATATCATGGATAGCCAAATTAATATGTGAAAAGAGTCAAGCCACTTTCCTTGATCAACATGTACAAATATCTTTAACATCACATTCAAATATTAAACATGGTAGAGTTTTTTGGTCTTGGTTCTAGATACTCATAATAAAATTATCACGAATGCATTAGTAGTGAAAGATACTAATTTACATCAACAATTGATATTTCACAAAATCATATGTAAGAACCCAATCTTACTAAGAATTATTACATCATCATAAGAACAACCCTAGGTTCATTGTTAAAAATTGTAATAAAAGATTAACAATTTTATTATCAATTAATAAAATGTAATACACAATATTTATTTAATAATGTTGATGTGCACGTCATACATCCATCAATGTACATGAGTCAAATCATTACATTCAACGTTCAGGATAAAATAGATACATCATTTGGGCCTACTTTTTAAATGAATAGGACTTTTCACATAAAAGGAATCTATCTCTTCCAAATGCATTGAGGTTATTAGACTAACCTTACTTTGATCTTTTAATCATATTAGGTAGGCATACACAATCGAAGCATTTAAGATTCATCAATGTACATGAATCAAATCATTACATTCAATGTTCAGGATAAAATAGATACATCATTTGGGCCTACTTTTTAAATGAATAGGACTTTTCACATAAAAGGAATCTATCTCTTCCAAATGCATTGAGGTTATTAGACTAACCTTACTTTGATCTTTTAATCATATTACGTAGGCATACACAATCGAAGCATTTAAGATTCATCAATGTACATGAGTCAAATCATTACATTCAACGTTCAGGATAAAATAGATACATCATTTGGGCCTACTTTTTAAATGAATAGGACTTTTCACATAAAAGGAATCTATCTCTTCCAAATGCATTGAGGTTATTAGACTAACCTTACTTTGATATTTTAATCATATTAGGTAGGCATATACAATCGAAGCATTTAAGATTCCAAACCATCAACCCAATGATGAGCTAACATCTTAGTCATTGAGCATTATGATAAAGCTTTTCTTCAACATGTCACTTAGCACAGTTCCTCAATTCATTAACAATATAATGAGGTGATCACTAATACAAATGAAACTTAGCATGCTTTGTACATTGTCAATATGAGGAATATTCACCAATACTCTGTCCATTTATACAATAAGGAATTGTTTGACAATGACTTTTAAGCAACATCTCTGTTCTTTAGGACAAGGGAAGATCAATTTAACACAACTTGAGCGGTTACGATAATAAAATATTTTCTATGCATCATTACCACGTATCCCTTATCATTTGTACTAGTGAATTTGTGGATGTAACGTGTCAGGTTACAATATAATCTATTTGATTTAATGCATTTCTTATGTTTGTATCTTATGACCTCACACGCCTTGACTCACATGGTGAAACCACAGTGTTTTCAATTGTGAAAATGAATAACAACTAGCACTTGCACTAGAAAGAGGTGCAAGGGGTATGCCGATAGGTCTTATTAGAAAAGATAAAATGAAAAGATGTAAAATTAAAGGAAAGATTTCCAATTACGATAGAATTATTTTTTATATACAAATGGAGACATATACACATGACTAAACATTTTTTGTTAGTTTTCATTTTCATATCATTTTGTATGGATGGAGGAAATGCTTCAACGAGTCATATATTACTTACAGAAATGAAGCATATGGAAAATGCTTCTAGTGAAAAATACGGGAAAAAGAAAAAAGAAAAAAAAAAGAGGCAATTGAGAACCTGAAGCTACAAATGGCAGAGATGAAGTATATGGAAAATGCTCATACTGAGAATAGGGACTTACTTATCATCAGGAAGATGCTAGATCATAACCCAGCCATGCCTAGATCACCTAAACCTCGCACGGACTGGAAAAATAGGAAACTCGTTTAGATGATTGGTAATGGTAGTGCATTAGAAAACCGACAGACAAATAAAGTAGAGGACTCAGGAAAGATGAGAAGTAAGTGACCTAGAACATACTTAGACACATCTCTCTTTGAAGCACTTTCACCTCTACCAATGACTTCAAGCTTTTAAGGGGTGAGACTAAAACTTGGCAACACAAACACATGTAACTTGAAAAACTATGAGGTAAAGGAACAATTGAATCAAAAAAGAAAAGTATACAATATGAAAATTTTCTAAACTTCAAAATTAAGGATGTCTCACTTTGCAAATTTTGGATAAAATGTACACAACAATAAAATAAACAAAATATAACAATTTTAACAAAAGTTTTAAAGATACAAATAATAACTATATACCCTTGAGTGAAATATATAATAAAGAATATAATAATGTTAAAAATCTACATGTAGTATGAGATATTATTTGACTTTATAATTCACAACTGAATGTAAGCCAATATCTAATAAGCATGTCCTAAAAAAAAACTAATTATTGTATCATCACATGACTAGAGACTTTAATTTGTTCATCTCATCTATAGCTATAAAAAAAAATTAAATTAAATTTTTCTATTCTAAATAAAATATGTTTATCTTATAGAAAGAATCCCTATTTATAAGAGGTTTAAATATAGGCTACTTAAATTAATATAAAAAAATATTAGTGAATAAAATTAATAACTTAAGACAACTTACAACATAAGATAACCTACATTCTCAAATGTAGTAAAGTGTTGGAATAGAAATAAGATGCAATTTATAGGCAATATGTGGAATTAAATATAGAAATTATGTGTTGCTTTATTTTGTGTTATTGTTGTTATAGATCAGTTCTTTTAATTTATTTTAATTTATACTCTACTTTATTTTCCATGCACTGATTATTTTTTGCATGCAACTTTATTTATTTAAAATTAGAAAATGTTTGGCTTTAAATATATAAACCATGATGTTTTCTATAAAAAGATTATTTTTATCTATTTTTAGTTTTAACCGTGTAGTTATAAATTTGGAGAAAAAGACAAAACATCTCAAAAAGCAAACCATCTCAATTTTAAAACTATTAGTTATATTTTCTTAAGTTCTTATTGCACGATTTTTTATATAAAATAATTCTTTGCATGATATTGTAACATAATTTATTATGTCTTAAATGTATTAATTTCTTCAATGTTTGATACATGATATTTTATAAATAATAAAATTCTTACATTATATTGTAAGATATTTTATAATATCTTAAAAATATTAAATATCATTTTAAATATATTTTATAATGTCATAAAAGTATTAAATAAATGATGTGTAATAAGCTATTCATATCTTGGCAAATAAAAAATTGATTATATGATGCTTTCCCATAAGTGAATTAATCTACATGCAAAAGAATTAAATTTTATAACAATAATATCGGCCCTTTCCTCCTCCATCATCGATGATCAACCATACCATATAACAAATACTGTCTTACATATACACATACACAGAACAAATAAAAAATAAATGCAAATGCATATATAGATGGAGCAATCTAAGGTTTTAATTAATACAATGCCACTTTGCATGCTCTATAGTTGTTGGAGGAGTGGGGGTCTGAGTGGAGCCCATATCTAGATGTCATAGGCGCTTTTAGAGGGTTATGCAGTAAATGGAGGATTGTAGAGAAACCAAGCATAACATATCCAAGGCCCATTGAATATGTGCAAATTAGAGGCACATGAACTACGACAACCATTTGGGTAATTCTTAAGTAGCTAGGCCAAGAGAGGGCTAGCCGACAACTTAGCTAGTGGTGGTGGAGAAAGTGGGACCTTTGAAGGTTTCAAGAAGACACTGGAAATAGGAGTTTAATTTCATGGCAGAAGTGGAGGCGTGGAGGGAGAGTCTAGACTCTACCCTATCCTTCTAAGCTCTCTCTGATCCAACAATTGAATCTGAAACATACAATATATCTAATAGTTGGAAAGGGAATCATTCATTTAGAGGAGAGAGACCACCCTAACTAATGGGCTAGTGTGAGAATGTTAATTTCCCTTAACAGATCTCTATCAGCATAAGCGTATTTAAAGCAAATTGAAAGGAGGAGATCCAAATTCAAGTTTTAATATTAATGATGATAGATTGAGCTAAAACAAGATCTTTTTCAAATCATTCATCCAACAAACCCAATGTCATAATTGAATGCCATTATAGGCGTGCATGGCAAGCAATTTCTAATGTAAATGTTGAAGCTTTCCAATCTCAATGTTGTAAATAATTCATAATAAATGTTGTAAAAAGTAGCTACTATAATGGGGTTAAAAGAAAATCTTTTGCAAATCATTAAATCTGTGTTGAAAGATTTAGCTGGGTGATCCCACAATAATGGGTTCCACTTTTTGACCAATTTTGACTCTGAAATCAATATTTTTGCAACAAACGTCACGTTCAAGTGACTATATCTCCAAAACTATAAATAATTTCAAGATGACATAAACTAGTGATTTTGAGTACTTTGTTCCTACTTTGTAACCATATTTTTTAGTCTAAAAAAAAAATTTATTGATGTCAATTTATTTTATCTCCTCCAAAAAGTGGTACATAATAAAATTCAATATTTTAAAAAGTGACAGTCCGTTTGACACACATAACTTTTTTTCTAGAAATGATAATGAAGTAATTCTTTCTTTGTTGGATTTGTAGCATCAATATCCAGTGTCTGCATTTGGTTTGGTTTGTTTTTGTTGAATATTGTATAGTTTATGAAGTTTTGAAGTGACATGAACCGTAATTTAGACATATGTTCCATTTGACACAGATAATTTGAAGTCAATTTATCATAAACCATTTTTTATTTTTTTTGAATAGAAAGGTATCTCAATAAGCCAGTGCCTCCATATTTTTCAAAAAAAATTTGACCTAATTTACTAATTTTCCCGAGGTGTCAAAGTCGGTTGATGTTCAATCGGTAATGAACCTATAATGAGTTAAACTCATATTTGAAAGTCTTAATGATTAAATTATGTAATAAAATTATAGTCGTTGGAAAGCTTGCTCCGAGAAGCACATTTTGACATTTTTTATTTTACAGTAGGAGATCATTCTCCTACAATTATGGCAGTCAAAAGAGCAAAAAAAAGAAAAAAAGAAAAAAAGGTTAAAATTTTTGTGATTTTGCATGTTCATGCAAACATGGCGTTCGCGTGAACACGTTTACTATGTTCGCGCGAACCTATGTTCGACCGAACCTATGTTCGCGCGAACATGCAAATCATGTTTGCGTGAACATATATATCACATATGTTCGCGCGAACATAACGAAATATGTTCGCGCGAACATGATTAAAAAAAAGTTCGCACGAACACAATAAGTGTGTTCGCGCGAACATATGATAAACTCAATTTCTCATTTTAAATTTTTTTTCATTTTTGTTCGTCCCACTAAAGTGGAACCCATTATTGTGGGTTCACCCAGCTTTAAAACTTGTTACTACACCCCACTACCACTACAGTGTAGTTGTTGTGGATGATTATCTAGATCTTTTAATTTAGCTAAACACACATAGAATATGAACTCATAATAAAATCCATCCTTTTATTGATTTTACAAAGCCATTGCATTCCAAATTGCAACGCATTATAAAATCCATGCCAATCTTGCTTATGTCATAATAATGATGTAAAAGCAATGATCGAAAATAATCTTTCCCATACAATGTTTTAAATTAATAATAAGGCAGAGCAGACAACCTTGTGGAACTTACCCATGCATTTGAATAATAAGTGAAGGAACACATTGAGGGCTTGTTTGGTTGCTGGAATATAAATTAAGCATTGGCATTTGGAATGCTAGCTTTGGGATTCTAGAATTTGGAATCTTGTTTATGATTAGGGAATTCAATTTGGGATTGTTTGGTTGACCAAGAATTCATTATGAGAATACATATTTCCTCCATTTGGTTGCACATTGTGGAATTGGAATACCAACCAGAATAGACATTATTTATTCATTTTATTTTTAAAAATGAATGAAATATTTTTTTAATATATTTGATTTAAATGTATGTTTACAACTCCACAAGTAAAAATTACATTAATTTATGAATTGTAGACTTTCATTATACCAAAAATTTATGTAAAGAAAAGCAAATAATAGAAATAATATTCAAACTAAAATTTTAATTATTATCACCTTCTACTAGCCATAATGAATTGATTCAACAAACAATTGTATGATATATTATGTTTTCATAGCATGTATAGACATTCATTATACAATGAAATAAATTAATGATCAAAAGAAAATGAATAACATTTTCATTTTTAATTGCATCTTGATGACAATGCAAAACAGGAAACAATACAATACAATCTAATTTGACTTATCGGTTGCAATCCAACAGTGTGTTCCATTGTTAGCTTTTGTTATCAAGATTATGTTTGATAGAATGTGTGAATTTAGATGGTTAATGAATAGTTCGCCACAGCTTAAAAGTATTTTCCACAACTATGAGATAAGGAAAAGCGTTCAATACCCAATAAAAAGTATGGAAGAGGTAAACTCCATTATTAGCTTTTACACAACAATGAATCGCTCAGGATAAATTACACTGGGACATGTTTACATATTCGCAAAATCAAGAAATAGAATCATATTCTTCCTTTTATTTGTAACAAAAGTGATATTTGTGTCTACTACTATTCGATGCATGCATTGATAAATCTTGGATTCAAGTGTGCAAATTTTATTTTTTTTTTAAATACACCTTTGTCAAGAATTCAGTGAAATAAGTTTCATCCATTTCTAAACCACAAGCGCATAGAAATTTGGAGTGAGAATAATCATTTGAAAAGAAATGCTTTGCAATGGTAATAAATGAATCATTTCCCTCAAGAATATCTTAAACAGCGGCAACGAGCAAAGAAGTATGTGCAGAGGCGACAAAGGTGAAAAATCGCGTGTCGCAAAATGAGCGATCAAACAAGCGGAGCGGACATGAAAAACAATTTTATTTCAATAACGTGTAATACTCATTTTTTGAAAAATGGAATTAAAATAGGGATTTGCACAATTCCACCTATTTAGATGGAATACCAAATCTTGGTTTTGGGGGGCAAATAAGGATACCGAATTCTATTTTTTTCTAATTCCCATTCTCATTTGGTGGACCCAAACAGTGGATTTGACAATTTTGAGAATTCTGTATTCTAATTCCTACTCTAATCCACGATCCAAATGGGCCCTGATCTCAAGAAGCTAAAAAGGTTGTATTTAATAAAGGGTAGAGGTTTGAGTTTTGGGAAGAAAGGGTTTTGAGGATCAATTAACAATCCTGCTGGTTGTGGATTGGCCTTCTATAGCAAGGGCTTGAGTAGCTAACTGGGGCAGCATTAAAACAGGGCTCAACATCATCCATGGATTGATGGCTATGAAAAACTCTAGTCATCGTCTGCCACAATCATGGAAGTTCCTAAAGAAATCCATCTGCTTGGGCTGTGAAGCGTTCATTGTTGGGGAAGAGTGCCCAACTACCTGTGTCTGCGGCTACTATTAAATCAGTCTGGCAATCTTGTCAAGTCTGTAGGCAGTGCAGGATTATAAGGAGATGGCATCGCACAGGGCATAAATGTAGAGCTACAGCTTTCATCTGCCTCAAATCATTTAACGACTTCATACAGAACAGAGCCCAACTTTTACAAGAATAAAAGTTTTTAAGAGACAACACAGATGCAAATTGTTCAAATAACATTGCAGTTTTCAGCACTCCCGTATAGTCACTTGCCTTCTTGACGCTTCTCAAGGACGACAAATAAACTATGGTTGAAAACATAGACATTGATCCAACTTCATTTTCCATGGCTTGCGATAACTACGAATTAATTTTGAACTCTCTCAACATTATAATTTTCTTCATTCTCTAAATTAATGTTCTCAGACATTTAACAGAAATACAAAAATTTTCAAAATGAACAAACTTGCAAATGGGCTCTATAATCTACTCCGACGGCTTCGAACAAGTAAAAAGGTTGTGTAATATTTTCATCCTCGTTGCCTATCTATGCAAGACAGATTTAATCCCCCTCTCATTTTTTTGATCTTTCTCCTTCTAAAAGCAAAAGAATAGTTCAGTGGGATTCTTTTCATATCAACTCTCTCAATCCTTATATAAATTTAAAAATAACAAAATATCGTCCCCTACCCTGCACTTATTAAATGCAGATCACATACAAAATCTACTTGTTCCAATAAGTTAATAAAAAATGTTGTTTTGACCTATGATGAAGACAAAAGCTTGTGAAGGAAGCATGGACATGCGAGTAGATTCACGTAGGGCATACGGATCGTTTGACAAGAGTCTCATTAATGCTTTACAGTCCCAATGAATCTATAGCTGCACTTTTATTTAAAGCGTATGCCACTGTTTTTAGGCAACAGCTACCCAGGCAGGAGGATCGACTGCCTGGGTATGCCCGCCATCATGTCTTTTCATGCCGATTGCCCATGCCATCCGTCTTCGGCAACGGCTATCCAATCAGTTATTTCGACTGACGCCGTTTATTTCTTTTAGTCTTCCGTACCTCGCCGCAGAGTACAGTGACAAAACTTTATAACCACAAAACTTTACTATACTAAATTAAATATGTGAAATCATTGTAAATAAAAAAATATATTAGTTATGAAAAATAATTTGAGTATGAATTTTTTTGTACAAGTCAAATTTTGATATTGCTATTAGTTGAAGGATTCAACTAGGTAGTTTTTCACTCATAGTGAAGTTTTCATTTGAGTTCATTAAAAGATAGATTATTATTATTAGAATATTATTATTAGATTATTATTATTAGAATATTATTATTATTAGATTATTAGAATATTATTGTTAGATTATTATTATTAGAATATTATTATTAGAATATTAATATTCTAATAATCTAATAATATTAAAATATTCTAACAATAATATTCTAATAATCTAATAATAATAATATTAATATTAATATTCTAATAATAATATTCTAATAATAATAATCTAATAATAATATTCTAATAATAACAATCTATCTTTAACCAAGACAAAATTGTACATAGTTGATGTATTAGGATCCAATGATATATAGAATAAGATAAATACAATATTTAAAATCTAACAATAATAATATTCTAATATATTAATAATATTAATAATATTAATATTCTAATAATAATATTCTAATAATAGTAATCTAACAATAATATTCTAATAATCTAATAATATTCTAATAATCTAATAATAATAGTAATAATATTAATATTCTAATAATAATCTAATAATAATATTCTAATAATAATCTAATAATAATATTCTAATAATAATAATCTATCTTTTAATGAGTGCTAAGTGTTCCATTTATTCTCATGAGAGATGAATTCATGTTGAATCACTACTCATGAAACATGGGTCATCGAGTTTGACTCAAAATCACAAAGTTAAATCCTTATATTCATATCACAACAAAAGACCCATTATGTTCATGACTACAGCAAGAGATATTTGTAACATTACATATATGTGACAAGGTGTATGGAAGAAAGAAATAACAATGGAATGCTAACATAAAATGCAGAATTAGAAAGTTCAATCATCTCAAGCATTCAGTCCAATGAAAAAATATTACAACAGTGTCGGCTGCAGCATGAATCAAGGAGTCATCTGATTAAGCTATGGTAGCTGAATACAAAAGGCTGTTGGAATTTATTGATACTATCTTATTTCTAAGACCATTTGATCTGAATACACAGATTGTTGATTTTTAAAAGAAAACACAAGCTTTATGCTTGAAACAACTCACGTCGTTTCCCAATATTGTTTATTGTTTATTGTATTAGACGTCACCATCCAATCAGTCTTTTGATCAGTATTTAGTTGTTAGAATATCAACAGCTTTGCTAAGAGCATAAAACTAGGAAAGACTGGCCAATAGAGTTCCAGTTCAGCAACAGATACAGGGTTCAGATATGGGCAGGAAAGTCCTAGGGTACAGGTTCAGGATCATCTGTACACACACACACACATTTTTCATATATATGTTCAAACTTCGAAGTTATAAATATCAAAAGAAGAGTAACAATCATAAATCCATAATTGCCAATAAAATTGTAAATAAAACACCTCATATATCATATTCATAACACCTCATATATCATATTCATAATTTGTGAAAATCGAAAAACTCATTTCAACATGTTATTACAAAATGTGAATCCAAATTACAATTGACATTTAATATTTATATTTTCTTCATCAGATGCCTTAGACACAATTTTGGATACTTTATATTTTGCTTCTAAATGAATTTGGACATCACAAATATTGTAGCCCTCTACCAAATTCATCTTGGCCCAAATCCATAATCACTAATATAGACCTTACTTATAGGGAAGGATAATTTTTTTTTATACAATAACCACTATTGAGGGAACCATGGATTTGAGATGTGTCCATCAAGAGTAAAACTCGTTGAACCGAATCTGAAGGTAGCAGCCCTGCATATTGCAGAGTTTCAAAATGCCTATGGGAGATCTGTGTGAGAGATATAAAGCAATATGGCTACACAGTGTCAGTGGCTCTGTTACATCTATGTTAAGACATGCAAGATCTAAACGAAAAAAATACACACGTAAACAGAAAGCTTTTGACAACTTGATGTTTTCTAGTCTTTGTATTAACTAATTTGTGATTAAGTTAATTGGATGTTTAGTCAGAGTGCATACTACATAATGATGACGGCAAAAATAATAGTAAAAAATGGCAGGGGATGCACATCAGCTGGTAGTGGCCACAAAAGGAGCTATTTTCAGCACATGACATCGGCTGATGAAGTTTTTTCAAGAAATGGATTTCCCATCCACAATGCCTGTACGCCATTGTAGACAGGTTGCAGGGCTTAAAAATGTGAAACGGTCTATATTCCTAGCATTTGTTGCAACTAATTTAAGATAGAGAGGCCCTCAATAGATATCGTGAATATATATTTTGGTCCCAAGAAGATTGCAGTTGCTAATCATTGAAATAAGAACTATGACTAGAAATTATGGTTATGATCTATGGACTGTTTCTGAATTTAAACCTGATAGAACTAATTGTCTTTTACTTACAATAAACATTAAAAGGCTTAATATCAGAGATATAATGAGAATTTAAAAGTAATGCTTATTTTATTTCATATGCATGCACATATTTTGATGTCTGCTTGGACACTGCCCTTGGATACTTCCTGGGTGCCTGGTTCAACCCACCAAGAACCCATTTCTGACCCACAGAGAACCCAAGCAACCAGGAACAACCCAAGAAGATCCCAGGAAGAACCAGCACTAGGACCTAGGCTTAAATAGCGGAACCGGTAACTTATGAATTTGGAATTAATTTCAACGTTGACATCAAAAAATATAATAATTTCACTCAAAGACAGGTTTCTCATGCCAAAAACAGATTAAGATATGGATTATCCGGATCCCTAGCACTGATCCAAGTAACAAACAAAATTCTTTAATTATTTTGTATAGATGAAGCATTGACAAAGGAAGGTTTGACCTAAATTTTAACAAATTAAAAACAGACAAAATAATAGTCCCTCCTCAAATCTGGCAATTCCCTTAAAAACAAAAACGCACACTCTCGTGTCCTTAAGAGGAAGGCTCCCCAAAATATTTTTGAGCTTCAAGAAAGTGTGGACTGTAAACCAATAAGAATCAATTATGCCTGAAACAGTTCAAACCCTGTGAAAGGTTGTACCAAACAAAAATAGAATTCTAAAAATAATATTTCAGGTAAGTCATCCACAAGCACCATTAACCCAAAACAAAATCAAACACTTAAATCCATCCACCAACTGGTGTTTGGAAGTTATTTAATTTTAATCCCCATTACCACTAGTCAGTAAAAGACAGCTTACAATGGTCAAAAAAACCATGAAATTCTATAGGAAAAGAAATCCAGGGATCTCAAATTGAACATTTTAGTTTTGAACTCTCACATTCGTCATCTTTCAAGTTCTGTAGAGGCTCCACTCAACAAAACTAGAGGCTGAATAAAATAATGGTTTAAACATTTACAGATACAAGTTATCTTAAATGGTAATAAAAATTCAAGTCCTGTAAAGTTCTCTACTAAATAAAACCAGAAATCTGAAAACAGCAGGTTAGTCTAAACTTTAAATTACCACAAGCACCAGTTAGCAAAAACAGTGATCGACTTTTTAAATCCTGTGAGATTCTACACTGAAACAAAAGTAGTGGCCTCAATACAACATTTACATATTGACGGTTCACAAACAAATTTAATCAAAAAATGGTGGTCAAAAGATCAAATCATGTTTTTAGTTCTCCACTAAACAAAACACCAGGCGTCATTGGTAGATTTTGATTTAAACCTCAACAAACACCATTTTCCTTGGACACTAATCAACACTTTGAATCACGTGAAGGTCTCTACAAAGGAAACCCAGGGGGCAGAACAGCATTTTAGAGTTTAATCCTCACAAACACTTTCCACTTAACTTAAACAGTAATTAACAACTCAAATGTTTAAGTATCTGCAATAAACAAAATCAAGGCATCTCAATACTCTAAGCTTAACACAATAAATTCCCCAAGATCAAATATGTGATACCCCACTTGATGAATTAAAGGTCTATTACCAGAAATCTACTTCAAATGCACACAAGCATTATCAATCAAAAAAAAGTGTTTAGCAGTGCTCTGTATCATCAATCAAACAAAAAAAAAATCTCCTTACAAAATTCTAATTTGTATCCCCTTCCCAATCAATCAAAACAGTAACCTGTATTTCAAAAACAATAATATGCTGTCCAGAACAAAGCTGCGAAGTCCAGATAAGACTCTGTTTTAGCTAGGACAGCTAGGACACTTACAACCAATATGGACTTCCTCTTATAACAACTGTTTACTTTTAAAAGTACCCGAAATTCAAACTGTTGAGCTCTTGACACAAATCTTATCTTAAATCTCACAGGCACCATTTGCCTTGTGCAATAATCAGAAGTACAGTCCTCTAAAGATATCTGTGAAACCAAACAAGAGCATTTAAATATAAATAATATAGTTTGAATCCCTACAGGCACTAGCTCTAGTTTAAATCACCAATAAATAAAACAGGTCTATCTCAATTTTAAAATTCTGCTTTAAATCACCAAAAGCACCGTTTATCTCAGCCACCTGGAGATGTGAGATACATGTACTGGTAAAGGGGCGGGGACTCTGTTCAAATCAGGGTACATAACTAACTGACTAGGCGCACATCGGTATTTTATACAAGTTAAAACTAGTCACCAAAGGATGTAGATACAGAGAGAGGCATACTCATCGTACCTACATTAGAGTTCCCTAATGAACCTATCATGTATACTACTGAAAATTCTCCTCTCTTTCTCTTTGTAGCTGCAGCTTTCTCTCTTCTTTCTTCTTTCTTTCTTCTTGATTTCCTTGCTTTGGCTAGCCTAGTGACAAAAATGCAGTAGAAGTGATGTTCCTTTGGACCAAGTCATACACAACAGAAAGTACAAAACTTGCTCCAAACCTTTCAAATTTGAAGCTTTTATATGGGTTTGGGTTTTCCACTTCATCAAATGCATAAAAAATGGGGAAAAAATGAACAAACACTTACCATAATTTCCATGAGGGGTACCCACAAGCCTTATAGAGACTACTCTTCGGAACAGCTCGCCGAGGTTGTCAGTGATTCCAGCATGGAAATCGTTCAAATTCAACACATTTTCTTCTAAGCTACAACAAAACCTTTTATAATGTCCTTTCCCTGTATATTTCTCAAGGAATTTTGATGTGGTGCACTGGACGCCCAAACAATATTGTGGCTCCTCGACAATTGCCTGGATTTTTTTGTTTGAAGATTTTGATGTTGTGAAGCAAATGCCCAAACAATATTGTGTTCTTTACCAATTTCTTGAATTCTTTTTGAAAATTTTGATGTGGGAAAGAAAATTCCCTAAAGATATTGTACTATCTACCAATTCCCTGAAATCTGAAGGTATATTGATATGGTAAAGGGGATGCCGTAAGAAGCATTTTATAGACTGGGGTATGTTTGCATTGCGTCCAATTCATTGTGATCAGCTAGCAGCAGTTTCTTAGCGGCTATTTTGGCGGTGCCCGGAAAGCAAATCTGCCTCACGAAATATTTGGACGGTATGATGTTTTTAACGGCATAAGATAACTTCTCAGCGCAAGACAATTTTCCGCCACACACTGAAAATTAATATCATACCCACAGTGACCAAGTACCTGTTGAAACTGGATAGGATTCATTCCCGCAAAAGCAAAGGAAGTTCTCTGGATTGGAAATATCATACCCACAATGACCACCGCTTGATTTACAACTGATACACTTCTGAAACAACGGGTTTGCTGTAATATCCCAGTGTTGCCACAACAACACCGACTGAAACGGTGGTCGCCCAGCCCACATTAATCTTGCTGCCTCCGTGCCCAAAGCATGTATCGCATGGTTGGAAGCAGTAAAAATCCTAACACTACGGCGACAGCAGTAACAATCCAAGCATCTCGGTGGCTTCTGGTGGCCGGAACAATGGGCGAGAAGGTAGGCGGCTAAAAATCCTTTCCAAGCAGCTCCGTGTCGAACGCCAGGCATTCAAATCTCTGGTTGAACCATTTGCCGAGCCGAACAGGACACTTCCCGGCAAAGGAACCCCAGATAAGTAGCCTATCGGCTAATTATTCTATGTTTGTTGTTTTTCAATTTTATTAATACTAGCACTTGTACCCGTAGGTCCAAGATTACGCTGATTGTTTGGTCAAAGATTGTTCTCATTTTTATGAAAATCATTAAATTATCTTGGAATCATTAGTTTTAAAATTTCATGGATTAATTGTCTCTTAGTGCATAAATATATACATTTTCCGATTCATGTTGCCTTTCATTAATTATCTATGAGTTTATCAACACACTTGGCTCTCTATGTTTGGAAAATTTGAGTTATAAAGATATGCTCTTCATTAGTACATCAAACACTATTTTATATAATATTTCTAAAGGTAATTTGAATTATATGTTCGCTAATCAGTAAAATTTGTTACACTTGCACCTATCATAAAAATATATATTCATATTTCTATTGTCATTCCACTAAGGAAGAAAAGTGAACAAGAAAAATGCTCTTCCTACACTCACATATAAGCAAAGAAAATTAAAGTATGAATATATGAACTTATCAAGTTATTTTTTTTAAATTAACAAAAATTAACAAAAAAAATTTAATTAAGTATAAGACAACATATAGTACAAAGGTATATTTTATGTACACGTCTTCTCTTAATGTGAATAGAATGTAGTATTTTACTATTATACAGCTCTTTATCAAGTGAGATGGGCATTGGGACATCTTGTTGGACAAGGATTTAACTATAGCTGCAACTACCATTGAAGCTGCTAGGTCTTTGTCAATTTCTTGGGAATGTTGTTTCTAGGTGATCATATGAATACCTAGGCCTAAATATTAAGTATTTTGGTACTCTAATTTGTCTCCCAAGGTATGCTCAAAAAACAATTCACCCTTGTATAAGCACAATGTTTTAATCATAGTATTGTGGGAGGCACACATGACTCTACTCTGAAGTTTAAGATATAAAAAACTACCTAAAAACTGATAGCCTGCCGTAATATGACTAGCTATTAAATGAGTGATGTTGTAATATTTTAGACTAGAGAAGGCATAAAATCCTCTCAAACTCTGCTAATCATTAGGACTTGATGCAATTCGCATGTATTCTGAACATAATTTAAAGATAGCAGCACAAAATATACTAGGTCCTGGAAGCAGCTTGCAGGCTTTGTGGGCAAATTTTAGGCGTTTAAGGTAACGTATATACCTTCTATTGTAAATTCAAAGAATGTCAGTTTCAGAAATTAATTCCATTAGCATCCAGGGGTGTTTCTATTATGCTTGGAGAGAGACATGCAATCAAACCACCATCTGTGCAACATCCACACTACAGACCAAACTGATTAGTGTTAATATAGTTGGATCATATGAAGCTTGTCCCTCTTCGCATTGCAATGGCTCTCATGGTAAGTCTCTTGCCTGGAACATCCCCTGCTATGTATATCCAGTCCATTATAATCCAATGAATAACATGGCCCTCCTCCATAGTGCAACTCCCCCACTATATATCCAAGAGAGAGAGTAACCACTATAACACCAAGTAGCTGAGGGCATCACTTGGCATAGGGGTGTGGCTGATCTGGTAGCCATGACTTCTCCAAGCTTTGTCTCCCTGTTCTCCCTTCTCTGAATCCATGTTCCCTCATGATGTATCTCACTAAGGGAGAAACAAATAGATAAATCCATACTATTACATATAAGGTATACGAAAATGTGGGAAAGAGTGTGCCCTGCTTTTTGCTAAACCTGTAACATGTTCATAATTATTATTTTTAAATAGAACCAGGGCCATACAATCTTGCTCCATCGTGCTCCATTACAGCTTAACCAGCATGCCAATAGGAGAGGCCAATCTGTGCAAAAGACACAAAGACACGAGTCTTCAAGTTTCCAGTGGGCAATCGTACCAATAATAGCCTATAGGCTAAATATAATCTTAATCACTGCATTATATATTTTGAAAAAATAATTAAGTTCCAATTTAGATTAGCTAGAAGATAAGGAAATAAAATTAATTCTAGCAACAACCGCTTACAAGGGAAATTTATTGAGATATGAGGAAAAGCATAATTATTTTATTTTATTATTTTAACAGTACCTGGTTACAAAAACAAATGCCACAAGTAATTCCCTTCCAACTGAGTCAACAGAAATAGAAATCCCCAGATATCATTTACAACCAAATTTAGCATGGATTGATATTCAAAGCCTCTCTAAGCTTCCAAACTCCACCTTCAAAACAGAACTTAAGCATTTTCCCAGTCATACAGAAGTGAATTATGGTTTTAGTATTAATACCAAATGAAACAAGAATCATGGCATCCCCCGCTATCATATTCACAGCAAGGTTGCTGGTCGTGCCACAAAAAATTACCTTCCAACTAAGTCAACACAAATCCCCAGATATCATTTACCACCAAATTCAGTATGTATTGGTACTCAAAGCCTCTCTAAGCTACCAATCTTCACCTTCAAAATTGAACTTAAACATTTTCCCACAGAGTCATAGAGAAGTGGTGAATTATAGTTTTAGTATGTAATACCAAATGAAACAAGAATCAAGCCATCCTGCTATCATATTCACAGCAAGGTTGCTGGCCATACAATGCATATTACATAATAAAAATAATTATTGTTTGACCCTCAGTCACATGACTGATGATAGAAATGGACCTTTACAAAAGACTACACCGCAGATAATGATCACTCACCAACTACAGAAGATGCTAAATATGCATTTACCATCTACTTTCCACTGAATCATAACTTGTGGTCACTAACAATAGAAGATGATCCAGCATTATAGTTACCATAACAATTGTAATTCTTCCAAGGATTTCTGAATGTGGTGTATTTATAATTCCAGATTTGCACAACTAATGTTCAACAAACGATGACCAATAGACAGTTTTGATTCTCATTAATATAGTTAAGTAGAGCTTTGTATTCTAGGAGCAATTAACGTAACACCCCTCCACCTCTGAGTAATCAATAATGCAATAGGAATACCCGTTTTCTTTAAGCCTTTTTGAAACTTTTGCTCTATAAATAAACTGACAGTTTCAAATCATTGCCTTTCCCTCTTTAGATGTTCCTGTCTAGAAGAAGATCCGTTCAATATTGTCTAACATTAACCAATCCATGAAAGGCAATCCATTTTCGAAAACACTGCTTTGATTTGGAGCTGCAACTGTCTTCCTAAAGATGGAGTCAATTGTAAATGCTTTTCTCTTAAGACACCACGGGGTCATGATTGGAATCCTGCTATCTCCGTGGCCAAAGCACATATCGCATGGGTGAAAGCAATACAAATCCTAACACCACGGCAACAGCGGTAACAATCCTAGCATCTCGGTGGCTTCTGGTGGCCAGAACAACGAGCGAGAAGGCAGGCCACCCAAATCTGTTCGAAGCAACTCTGTATCTAACCCCAGGTGTTCAAATCTCGGGTTGAACCATTTGCCAGACTGAATAAGACACTTCCTAGCAAAGGGCCCCTAGACACGCCTATTAGAATAGTAGTTGACTTTTTTTTAAAGACCATTCTCGTGTGAACAATTTTCTAGAGGGGGGCCCATTATTCTATAGGGCGGAGAAGAAATAGATAGTTTTTAATCTGGTGCTTCCCCTTCCTTCTAACCAAGCTTGAAAATTGAATATGATCAGTCCAGATGTTTCCACTTCCCTATCTTCGTTCGCAGTGACAATGACTGGTGTTAGGGATGAAAAAGCCTTTTTACATTTGCCATCAGACAGAATGGAAGGTAATTATTTCTCTATTACTCTTAATGATTCATACAGCATCAAAATTCAACTTCATAACTTTGAGTCCAATATGTTTATATAATGAAGCACTGCTAAAAACACAAATCACGAATAATGTATTCTATACAAAATATTACATCTTAATGCTATATAGATTTGGTGCTTCACAATTCTTATAAATATTGAGAATCAAACTCCTAATCTATATTTAATGAATAATCGAACCATACATTCTTCACATTCCTCGTAAATGTAACTATTATAATAGCAAATCATAAATCCTGTTATGTATGGCTACAATATGCCTGTCACAAATGTTATGTCTCGCAAAATTTTGTTAGTATTTTTTCTTAGAATAGGATCACCAATTTTTACACAAGTGCATCCAGAAGATAGTTTTTTTCTTAAAGCAAAGCGAACAATCTATTCCAGCAGTGGCACCAATAACACTAGTCATTATAATTATAATAGATTGTAAAAAATATGCTATCTCGACCTATTTACTCGGCCCATACAGAAAAATGAATATATGTTGTTTCAATCTTAACAATTTTTATATATGTAAATAGGGCTATGCTCTAGGCTTTTGGAAAATGAAGGATTCTAGTTCTATATTTCTCGAGGAGCCCTGAAGATAATTAGCACCCAGATTGCTAGTTGATTTGGTTAGATAGATGTAAACACAAATATGGTAAATCTAGTATTTAGAAAAACCAAAGAAGAGGTCAGAGAGAGATGTAACAGAAGTATGGTAAATCTGATCTGTAGAATGGCATATCTCTATAAAAATGTTTTGATTGTATATCTAATAACATACAATGAGATTTTTTGTAAAAATGTCTTCTCTCTAGGTAGAATGCCTATATCAAAAAAACATAAGCTAATTCATATAAATTTGAGCATGTTCAAAGTAATGCAAACACTAATCATTATTCTATCCATAACTTCTCCTCCTACATTTACATTTTACATTTCCCCATCTCTTGTTTTTTGTTTACATAATTAGTTTTTATAAATGTAAACAAGGCTATTCATACAAAATATTCCATTTAGAGCTGATGCAGGAGTATGGGGAGCATTGCTTGGTTCTTGCAGAATTCATTGCAACGTAGAGCTAGGAGAATTAGTAGCAAAATAGGTGTTCGAGTTACTGGATATTATGTACTCCTATCTAACATATATTCCCAGGCTGGTAGGTGGGATGATGCAGCGAAATTGAGAATAATGATGAAAGACAAGGGATTGAAAAAGGGTCTCAAATGGAGTTGGATTGAACTCAAGAACAAAATCCATCAATTCCTCAAAGAAGAAAGATCACATCCGGATTTAGAGAAAATCTATGTGAAACTGAAAAGCTTGCATCATCAGATGCTGGAGGCAGGGTATGTGCTAGACACAAGTTTTGTTTTGCATAATGTTGAGGAATAGATTCGAATTTTGCACACTTTCACAAACCATGGTAAGAAACGGGCTGCTGGCTGGAATTAGTAATTTATTCTCAGGTAGACCTATTTGATCACTACGCTAAACTGCATAATGTAGTAAGCCATGTGAACAGAATCAATCATTCTCTAATACCATTGTGGGGAAATCAGCATTGTGAATTTCAAAGTAATGTCATTGATCCATATTTCCCAACTATCGATCTACAAGAATCCATATTTCGTGAGGATGAATTCATTTTTCACAGGTGATGCTCACAAACATTAACCACAGAATTTGAAGGATTCACCTATCCCAGTACTACTTGGGGTTGAGCATGGTTAGACAATATTAATACATATCATGCACTTTAGAAACATTGAGAATTGGTCGATTTAAGATTGGTTTGTCTCTCGTCAGAGTTATTGTAGGTGCCAACTAAAACAAAACAACGGGTATTCGATTTCCACAATTGCTATCACATATGAAGTGCTGGGCATATTCTTGAGCAGATATTCAGCAAACTTGATGACAATGATGGGATATGCAACCGAATCAAACACAGAAATATGGATTCAACAAGGTACACAACTCAACCACAATGTTTGATTTTATTCAAGCGCAAAGTTTATCAGATATATGCAAGATGATATAAACATAGCTAAGGAAAAAGTACTTGCTAGACAAATTCAACATAGAACACCAACATAGACTCCACACGATGTCCATTATGTGATTTTCTAGTTGGTTTTGTAAATATTTAAAATGAGCAAAGAAACAAAATCAAAGAAGGTAGAATACAAAACAATATTTATCGTGGCTTGGCAAAACTTACTTACGTCCACAGTACAACAGAGTATCGCTATATTATTGAATGATATTTGAATACAAATATGACTTGCACAAATCTAGTATACCATGGATGTAATTTGTGCCAACTGCAAATCGGCATTCAAAATACTCAAGTTGCCATTCTCTTTGTTTTTTCCACGTAAGTAATGAGCAAATATTACAATATCTTTCATTCCTGGGTGTTTAAGAGAAAAAACAAATCGTAGGGCAAAAGTGACCCCAAAATTCACCTTTGCTTTTAAAAGACACATCTACAAAAGAAAATTATACAAAAACACAAGAAAGAGAATACATTCTTGTCTTTTGTTATTCTTCGTGTTCAAAAAGATTTCCACAGAAATACAAGGCTTGAATACCACCAAAAAGAACATCCAAGTTTGGACCGTAGTAAAGAGGATTACCAGGGGATGAACAATCATTGGTAACAGCAACTACAAGAAAATAGCCATGAAAATGCAGAAAATAAAAGTAGACCCTAATAATGATGACAGTGGACAACATTTCTCATAAATAAAAATCTAGCTACTATAGGAAACTACGAAGTGTAGCAGATGTGGACCCCGCAAAATGATGGCGGATGACGTCATGGCATAGTTACGGACATGGCATGGACACCACCATTTAAAACTAGAACAAATAAAGTTCGGACGGCGTCCACATGGAAATGTGGGTCCAGCTGAGCTCGTTCACGAAAAGTGCGCTATCATTGGCCCATTGCTCAAAGCTGCACGCGTAAGGTGATTACCCTAAACTTGACAAGTAACCCTTACAAATCTACATTGTTGTGTTGTAGATAAATTGTAGAGTGTAGGTTTGATCTGTGACTTGTAAGTGTTATCTATTGCTATTGATTTTGATGATTATTGATATAATGATATTTAAAATTGTTTTTGATAAATGTGTTGACATTTTATATTTTTATTATAACTAGGGGAGAGGAACCAGTAGTCGTGAGGGCTAACTTCGTCAACATGTAGCCGCTACATGGGATATCGTATGACCTTCATTTATTTTTTTAAATGTAAAATGGACATTGAACTACCTACAACTAAGGTTTGAAGGTGTGACTCATCATGCAACTTGTTAAAATAGTGCACCTAGTGAAATGTGTATAAAAAATGACTTTTTGAACATTCGACCAAAGCTTAATCTAAAAATCTCTACTAATTAAATTTAAAATTATCATTTGTTGTTAATAGAATATTGTATAACTATATGAAATGCAACATATATGCAACTTAAATGAACCAAATAGTTATTATTAATCATAAATATTTGTTATATGTAACTTTTATAAATAACACAAAAAGACAAATACTTCAACACAAAAAAATTATTTGTTGTTATAAAAATAACACATTATTGTATAAAATACAACATATATCCATCACAAAGGGACCATTAGTTGAACCCTAATTTTTTTTCACAATCTCACACATTTCAGAAGAAAATACAAGGCATTTATTGGTATTCACCTTTTATAGTTGTGATGATACATATTATTGATATGGTTTACTTTATACATATACGTTGCTACCCTAATAGTTGTACACATAAGAATAGTATGTCTACACTAAGATATCAATATTTATTTAAGTGAGACACACATTTATTAGAGAGCTATGATATTTTGTTTGAAACAAAAAGTTATTTATTTCACTCATTAATAATTCATTTATTTATTTTTTCTACAATATTTATGTGTTTTCATGTGTTCAAGTATTGGTATATTTTTTATCAACATTTGAATTTTTTTATATTTACAAATAGATCAATTAATTACAATATATAGTAAAGATGTGTTGAAAGATTAGACTTTATGTTCACCCTAATTTATTTTTTCTATAACATTTATAATGTTATAAGTTTTCATGTGTTCAAGTATTGGTATATTTTTTATCAACATTTGAATTTTTTTATATTTACAAATAGATCAATTAATTACAATATATAATATATAATAAAGATGTGTTGAAAGATTGGACTTTATGTTCACAATAGAGTGATCTACTATTGTCGACGACTATTAAACCCGCTCAACTATCGGGTCCTCTCCCCTAGTAAGCAGGAATGACGATGTCTGCTATTTTTAATTTATGCAGAGCGATCTTGTGATCAGAAGCATTTTGTCTATGTTTCAATGGAGACTGAGAACCACAACATTGCCCAACAACATTATTCCTATTACCACTTCTCTCAAATA
The DNA here is from genome assembly GCA_028749045.1 of Cupressus sempervirens. Classification (NCBI taxonomy): domain Eukaryota; kingdom Viridiplantae; phylum Streptophyta; class Pinopsida; order Cupressales; family Cupressaceae; genus Cupressus; species Cupressus sempervirens. The sequence continues at coordinate 594,525,623 of CM053783.1, forward strand.
GAAGCAGTCTTAGCTGCAGACGAGGAAACATGCTTTGTCGGGATTCGAACTTGGGACGTTGATGCAGCATATTTGCCAACGATTTCGGACCTCAGCGACTCTCTACAGGTCTCGAGATCGAATCTGACTGGTGAGTGTTTCACATCGCCTGAAACTGCCGAGGGCAAAACTGAGGACTGGATGGAATGGCTAGCGAAAGATCTGTGCAAGCATGAAATTTGCTCAAACGAATGCGATTTCACAGAGAGCTCGAATGCGACTCTGTACTGCGGCACTGCTCTTCTCCTTCATAGGATCTAATGGAGCCATGGCCAGATTTAGTGGACCTTTTGTTCCGTTACGTTAAATTAGTAGAATCGGGAAATATTGGCAAAGCCGCAAAGGCTTTAGCAGAGTTGCAGCTGCTGTCGCATCCAGTTAGGGTTTGTTCTTCTTCAAGGGAGAGACTTGTAAGCTACTTTGCCCGAAGGCTGTGCGGAGATGTGGAAATAATGGAGCCGGGAGAGCAGGCTTTGGCCTACTGAGCACTTAATGAGGCTTCTCCTTATTTAAAATTTGCACATTTAACTGCAAATCAGGCCATTTTAGAAACGGCAGAGAAGGCGGATTAAATTCATATTATCGATTTCGGAATCCGCGAGGGCGTGCAGTGGGCGGCGCTTTTGCAGGCTTTCTCTTCCAGGCCGTAGGGTAAACCTCGCAAGATTAAAATCTCGGCGCTTCCAAAATCGGCGTCTTTTTACGATCTACAAGAATAATTTTGGAGTTGAATATGATGGTGTCTTCAGCTAATTCCTTGGCCAATGCTTCCAGAAGTACCTTTCTTTCTATGCATCAAGATTCCAGTTTAACATTTGAATCTCTAAACATAGAAGAGGAATTTATATCTTTTGCCAGAATTCCCCTTTTGAAAATGAATGTCTCGTTCTCTATTAGAGGGCTAGTTTTTGCCATTCACGGTCTACAATCTTATTTAGGGGGATTAACCCAAATTGTTTTATACTGTGTTGTTTTATACTTTACTCTTTCCCTTTTCCCTTTCCCTCCTCTTTTCAGACTAACATTCTTACAAACTCCAGTGCAAACCGAAAGCCCCTGAATCCTGCACACCTGAATCTTGAAACTTTGAATCTAAAAACCCATGAAAGGGATGATAAATGATGAGCATGAGAAACCGATAGAATTATTGAGGGTGAAATGGGAAATGAGAATTTGATAGGCACCGACTGCCTTCCAGGTATTAGGCTACATATTGAAGACAACGTCAACAGTTCGAAGGCCATCGGTACGCTTACCAGACTCTTCAATCCAATTCTGCAGTAACTTCGTGAGAATAGAGATTCTGGATTGTTGAAGTGAATAAAAAGTTTTCTGACTCACTTATGGAGCACTAGTGCAGTGGTACCATTCAATGCCGCCTCCTGGCATGCTTCTTACAAGCATGCTATCGACAATCGTGGAGCGCATGACGGTGGTATCAAACAGCTCCGTGGCCTCCCTCCTTTACACGTGGGGTGGTCTTTGTAACTAGCTTCGTCGTGCTGTAGAAATCTCATAGGAAATTTTTTTTATAACCTCTATTTATTTTGCCGACCAAAATTTGCACGGATTGAACCATTCGCCGGGCTGAACAGGACACTTCCCGGCGGAGGAACCTTAAATAAGTAGCCTATCGGCTAGTAAATTATTTGTTATAATTATAAATTTATTGTTTCAAATTTATATGAGAGTGGTTTTCAAATTAATAAATTATTCTTTATAGTTATGTGTCATAGAATCTAGCATTATGATGTCATTAGATCATTTTTTCATTTGAAGTATTCTACAAGTTCATATATTTACCTTTTTGTGTATCCTTTCTTATTTAATGTTTTTACAAGAATATTTCACATGATCTAAAGATCAAGAAGAAGACAACATGGACCTTAGTTCTCATGGGAATCCATAAAAGTGATTCTACGAAGAGTAGATACATAACTGAGGATTGTAATTGATATATCATACTATACTAGCATTCTCCCATTTGATACTATCATTGCAATTTCCTTTGAGTAACTTACTTTGGAATTTCCTTGCATGAAATATATTTATTATGGTTATGGTCTTGAATTCATATGTTGTATACTACTTTTATTACTATACTTTGTGGTTCATTGTTTATGCTAGTTGGTCTATTAACATACATTTTGGTTTTGATAGCGGTACGCAGTGGATGTTGATATAGATAATCTTAGATTACTGCTAATACATTGTTGATGGTAGTCTATTATCAATCCTCTAGAAGGGTTTTCTTCTAGTTTTAATATGGGATAACACCCTATTTTTGCTTCTTCTTTTACCAAAAACCCAATTTATATAAGTAAGTTAAATTGAACTAAGACTAAAAATATTCAAATGGTTTGCAATAGTATCACCATATTTTATTTTCAATTTTAGAACTGGATTAACATATTATTGAGACTTTGGTTGACATGCACCACCTTTCCTCTTCAATAACTTGTATCTGATAGATAAGCTCCTTTAAATTATTCACTTGAGGGTATAATTAAAGGATACATTGATATATTTCCTAAGGGGCTTTCTAATGAATGGTTCATAAGGCACAACACTTGGTGAAGGTTTTGCAAATAGGGTTGCAAGCTTTGGGTTTAACTATGGAGGAAACTCTGTAGTTAAGCGCGCTCAGGCTGGAGTAGTACTGGGATGGGTGACCTCCCGGGAAGTCCCGGTGCTTCACCCTTGTGAGCATCACCTAGATCTAATGAGTGCTAAGTGTTCCATTTATTCTCATGAGAGATGGATTCATGTTGAATCACTACTCATGAAACATGGGTCATCGAGTTTGACTCAAAATCACACAGTTAAATCTTGATATTCATATCACAATTTGACTAGCTGTGGAAATTATCTCCTACTTATCAATTGATGAGCTTAAGGGGCTTTCTAATGAATGGTTCATAAGGCACAACACTTGGTGAAGGTTTTGCAAATAGGGTTGCAAGCTTTGGGTTTAACTATGGAGGAAACTCTGTAGTTAAGCGCGCTCAGGCTGGAGTAGTACTGGGATGGGTGACCTCCCGGGAAGTCCCGGTGCTTCACCCTTGTGAGCATCACCTAGATCTAATGAGTGCTAAGTGTTCCATTTATTCTCATGAGAGATGGATTCATGTTGAATCACTACTCATGAAACATGGGTCATCGAGTTTGACTCAAAATCACACAGTTAAATCCTGATATTCATATCACAATTTGACTAGCTGTGGAAATTATCTCCTACTTATCAATTGATGAGCTTAAGGGGCTTTCTAATGAATGGTTCATAAGGCACAACACTTGGTGAAGGTTTTGCAAATAGGGTTGCAAGCTTTGGGTTTAACTATGGAGGAAACTCTGTAGTTAAGCGCGCTCAGGCTGGAGTAGTACTGGGATGGGTGACCTCCCGGGAAGTCCCGGTGCTTCACTCTTGTGAGCATCACCTAGATCTAATGAGTGCTAAGTGTTCCATTTATTCTCATGAGAGATGGATTCATGTTGAATCACTACTCATGAAACATGGGTCATCGAGTTTGACTCAAAATCACACAGTTAAATCCTAATATTCATATCACAATTTGACTAGTTGTGGAAATTATCTCCTACTTATCAATATTTCCTCATGCTTTCTTATCTAGTTTTCATCAACCTCTATCATACATTATGGATGGAATATTTCCTTGTAAATTAGGAAACTATTATGTTTCTTTAAATATGCATTCTAGTTTTAACTTCTACATATAATGTATGGCACCACTGAATTTCTCAATACCCATATAAGAAATAGAATCCATGGTTTACAATACTTTACTCAAATCTTCAAAGCCACTTAATTTGTAAATTCTCCTCCACTTTTCCACTACCCATAACGCTTAACAGTTTCACTCTCTACGCATAATTGTTAGTTGTGCTACCAATTATTTAGAAATAAGGTGAAATTACTACAATGAAACATTTTGAAAGTGTGAAAATTCAAATATATTTCTTTACACAAGGATTTCCAAAAAGATTATTTAAATTTGTATATATTAATAATAAGAAACAAAGTAGGGAACATATATTTATGACATAAACTTGAAATGTGGATGCGATAGCGATGCGGGTGTACAACTCGTTGCCGAGCTAGGGCAGTCGTGCCCTAGCCCGTATTGTTCTGCTCTGAGTTTTTGCAAAGGAGGGCGGACTGTTCGTGCATACGAGGGGGAGAAGGTAGTAGTTTTGCTGGTGCAAATTTTATTTATACTCTTTTTAGCCGCCGGTCTGTGTTATGTTTGTGATCTGGACGCAGCATAGCTAAGACGTGTCAGGGTTGTGTGGGGAGATGGATCCCACTGCTGTGGGGTGTCCAAGGTAGGGAGGGTTATGGCTAAGGGAGAGCCATCCAGGGCTGAGCCTGGGTTAAGCTTTCAAGAAGCAGTGGGAATGAATATGGCGGGCCAAGAAGCGAGGGTTTTTGAAAATGTCCTATTTTCTCATAACACAGGGGTTATGGATTCGAGCTTGCCGGGTAGATCTTGGATCACAAAGATTAATGGTTGCCTCGAGAGGTGCAAGGAAAGACCTAAACTGGTCATCCCATTTGAAATGATCGTTGAAGATGTTGAATACTACTCTAAACACTCATTGTATTGCAATTTTCTGGGTTTAAGAGTTTCTCTCCAATTTCTAGAGAATTGGGCTCGAAAAGTGTGGGAACTAGAGGGTGAAATGGTGGTTACGTTGTTAGCAAACAATTTTTTCATGGTAACATTTATTTGCATGGCTGATCGTAATAGGGTTTTTGAGGGTGTACCCTATTTTTATAATTAGGTAGGGCTATTTGTTAAACCATGGCATGTAGGATTTAATCCTTATGAGGAGCTTCCAAATCATGTTCCAGTATGGGTTGGGTTACCTAGATTTCCTATAGAATGTTGTCAAGAGGATGTTCTCCATATGCTTGCATCGATGCTCAAGAAGTCCGTGGGCCCTTCAACAAAAACCCTGGGTAAGAAAGTTATGACTTTTGCTCACATTTGTGTGGAACTTGATTTGAGTAGACCACTGCCTGATGTGGTGGAGATGTGTGCGGGCTCACATTCCTGGATGCAACAACTAGATTATGAGACCCTTCCTTTTCGATGTCGTCTTTGTCATGAATATGGTCATCTATTGAGAACATGCCCGAAGGCCAAGTCAGTGGAGCAACAACCTTCGCCTCCTTCTCATAATATTCTTGGTGCTAATAAAGGGAAGAAGCCTATTGCTAGTGAGGGTAAGGATGTTGAGGCCAGGAATTGGAACAGAGGCCAGAAGCACACTCTAATGGAGCGGTAGGAAGAGGATACCTTTAATAGGTTTGAGATCTTGGATGAATTGGGTCAGCAATAAGTTATCCTTGGATTAATTAATGTAGATCAACATGTAGGAGATTCTAGACTGGAGATTATCTCTTCCGCTCCTTGTGCTGATTCTCATGTGGAGTCTACCATACCTATGGTCATGGAAGGGCAGGTAGAGGTTTAGATGATTTTAGAGCCAAATGTTGAAATGGGACAAGGAGCAGAGGACATCACTGTTTCAGCATGAACTAGGATTTCAGATACAGATAAGCGAGGTAAATCTTGTCCTGATCTGGGCATTCTTCAAAAGCATGGTAAGAAGGGGGGCTCAGAGAAAAATGTTAAAATGGGATGAAAGAAGGACCTAGAAAGGATTAAGATGATAGGGGAGACATTGGTGGAGTCAGGTTCTATTAAGACCTTGGATTCACACTTTTCGACTCCTCCAAAATGATTGTTATTTCTTGGAATGTAAGGGGCTCGAACAGTGGCCCTAGACAAAAGGTTGTTCGAGAATTAGTTAGGAGTCATTCTCTAGATGTTCTCTTTCTTCAAGAGACTAAGGTTTCTATAGAATGTATGATGAGTACTGCACATAAGCTGTGGAGGAATGCTCTATGTCAGTGTATTGGAGCTCAAGGATCTTCGGGGGATGTGGCATGTCTCTAGAACCCATGAAAGATCCAACATGTGTCCCGGATATCCTTTATGTCCTCCTTATCCATGGTCTCTATGTGCATGGAGTTAGGGGAATATGTCCTTTTTTCTAATATCTATGCTCCTATTGACCTCCAAGGTAAGCTTCTTGTATGGAATAATATTCATTTGGTTCGTAGTTTATTTCCTTACTTGCCATGGATTATTGCTGGGGGCTTTAATGCTATTTTGGATTTAACTGAAAAACCTGGAGGTAATGCAAGACTAGAACCCTCTTCTATCTTGCTCCAAGATAATATTTCAGCACTCAATCTTGTGGATATCAAGCCTAGCAATGGCCACTTCACTTGGAATAATAGGAGGGGGGGTGACAGGGGCATTGCTGAACGCTTAGACCGCTTCATGGTTTCCTATTTCTGGGTGGGTGGATTGTGGTCTTCCAGTTCTGAGATATTAGACTAGAGAGGTTCAGATCATTGGCCCATAAAGCTTGTCATCTCTTCAACTCACTTGCCTCAGAAGCCACCCTTCAAATTCCAGCTCATGTGGCTTAGAAACCCAGACTTGTATGGATGCATTGCTGAATGGTGGCAGCTTGGTAGGCCCGCTTTTGGTACAACAATGTATGTTTTTGCTAAGCTTCTCCAGTTTGTTAAGTATCAACTCAAATATTGGAATCAACAATGCTTCGAAAATATTTACCAGGCAAAACATAAGGCTCAAGTGGAGTCGAATGATATTACTAGGCTGATTAGGGAGGAGGGGGTATCTGAGTATTTGTTGTGGGAAGAAGCTAGAGCTTTAAAAGCATTGGAAGAATGGGAGCTGAGAGAGGAAATCTTTTGGAAATAGAGAGCTCAAATTGAGTGGCTTCAAGAGGGAGACAAGAACATTGCTTTCTTTTTCAATTCGGTGAAAGCTAGACAACATGGTAATGCTATTTCATCTTTGGTGACTAACAAAGGGAAGGTTATCTCTTCTACTCAAGATATTGCTAATGAAGTTGTGCATTATTTTGCTTCCTTATTTAGGGAGGAATCACATGGAGACTCAGCTGCAAAGGCTCAGGTCCTTTCCTGTATTCCTTCATTGGTTTCTTTGGAAATGAAACAACATCTTATGAGTGCCATAACTTTGGAGGAGTTAGAAAAGACTATTTTCCAAATGAAAAAAGGTAAGGCTCTTGGTCTTGATAGCTTCCCAATTGAATTCTTCCAAGAATTTTGGGACATTATCAAACTTGATTTATTGGCAGTTGTTCAAGAATCCTAGAAGAATAAGCAAATTCTCCGGGCCCTAAACTCCACCTTCTTGGCTCTCATTCCCAAGGGGGATGGGGCTGACCGGTTAAGTCAATTTTTCCCTATTTCTCTTTGCAATGTTACTTATAAAATTATATCTAAATTGATTGCTGAAAGGCTTTAAAAATGGGTTACATTGCTAATTTTTGAAGAGCAAAGTGGCTTTGTGGAAGGCCGTCAGATTTTGGATGGGGTGGTTGTGGCTATAGAGACTATCCATTCCATGGCTGGACAAGGCTATGTTCATTAAACGGGATATGGCAAAGGCATATGACAAAGTTCGTTGGTCCTTCCTTCAGAAGGTTTTGGGAGCCTTTGGTTTTGAGGAGGAATGGATTGGTTGGGTTATGAGTTGTGGGAATTCGACTTCTTTCTCAGTTTTGATTAATGGGGAGCATTCTAATCTCTTTGGGGCCTCTTGAGGTTTGCGGCAAGGTGACCCTCTCTCTCCTTACCTCTTTCTTCTTTTGGTGGAAGGTTTGGGACGGTTAATTAAAAGGAATGTTGAAGGAGGCTTCATTCAAGGCTGGCAATGGGGAGGGGGCCTTCCTGTTCAATCTCACCTTCAGTTTGTGGATGATACAACTTTGATGGGCATGGCTACCATTAGGGAGGCTTCTAATATGTGCAGAGTGCTAGATGTTTACCTTGTTGCTTCTAGCCATTTAATTAATGAGGGAAAGTCTTCCATTTTTTTCTTTAACACTCCACCTTCCATTCAACAAAGAACGCTCGTATTCTTAGGTTCAAAATTGGAAGTCTTCTATTGATATATCGAGGGATCCCTATCTCAACTGGCAGGCAGTCTAGGGATTCATGGTAGGTCATTCTTGATAAGTTCAGAGTCAAAGTGAATTACTGGACCCATTGTTGGCTTTCCTTTGTAGGTCAGATCCAATTGCTTCAATTTGTGGTGCAGGCTCTTCCTCTCTACAGGTGTATGATTCAGGTGGCGTCGGTGAGCTTTGTTAAGAGCCTTGATTCCTTAGCTAGACAGTTCTTATGGGCTAGTAATTTGTCATCAACTAAGTGGAGCCTTATCAAGTAGGAGATTGTTTGTAGTCCCAAAAGATTTGGTGGTCTTGGATTATGATAGTCATTTCTTTCTGGTACTGCTCTGGTAGCTAAATTGTATTGGCAATGGTGTGTGGAATAGGATCGTGTGTGGACCAGGATCTTATCTCACAAGTATTTTTTTGGAATCCCCCAAAAATACATCCCTCGTTATAGCTTGGCAAGGAAAGGCTCGATGATTTGGAATACTCTCAAGAATGGAGCTGCTCTCATTAAGGGTGGTCTCTTCTGGATCTGTAAGAGTGGGATAGAGGCACAGTTCTGGCAGGATTCTTGGGATGGCTACACCCCCATAGTTTCCCAATATCCTCACTTGAGTATATTGGTCCAACAGTTTTGTGAAGCTGGTTGCACTAGGGTGTGTGACTTTAAGTCATTTTCCTCTCAAGGGCAGGTTGTGGAAGCAAGATGGAGGACTCCAGGGGAGTGGCCTATTTTTGGGTTGGAGGTTGAGTGTGCTGAGCTTAATTACATTCTTTCTTGTCGTAGTTGTAGCACCCTTATGGATAGGGATGTGTTGGCATGGTCCCCTAATCCCAAAGGTACATACACTGTGTCTTCTGGCTATCAGGAGCTGCTCTCTCAACAATATGCCAGAGGGGATGTCCAGTGGTGGAATGAAGTCTGGAATAAATTCTCTTGGCCAAAGTGTAATTGCTTTACTTGGAATTGGCCTGGAATAGATGCTTGACCTGGGATAATATTCAAAAGAGGGGCTTTGTTGGCCCCTTGAGGTGTGTTCTTTGTGGTGGTGGGGAGGAAGATTCTCCACATTTATTCTTCTGATGCCCCTTCATAGTGCAATTATGGAACTTTTGGTGGGAGGTTTGGAAAAGTTAGTGCATTCATGCATCCTCCCTGGCAGAGTTTTGGATGAGATTGGGAAGGCCCCCCTCCTTGGCCCCCTTCTTGCAGGATGTTTGGTATGTTGGCCCTATCTTTCTACTATGGAAAGTTTGGTTGGAAAGGAATCGTAGAATCTTTCGAGATTAACAACTGGGGATTCAAAAGGTTTGGATTAGAATTTTATGAATGGTCCATGAAACTATGGAAGCTAAGAGTGAGATTATTTTGCTACTAGAGAAAGGTGATGCAGAGATAGTAAATAGGTTTGGTATACAAGCGATATCTTCGGCCTCAGCTTGCGTCAGGAGAGGTAGGCGTGTGAAACATAAAATCCAAAGGATGCAGAAATGGCTTCCCCCTCCTGCTAGTTTTCTAAAAATTAATACAGATGGTTCCTCCAGGGGTAATCCAGGGTCAACTGGGATTGGTGGGATTGGTAGGGATTCTTCTGGACCAGTGGTCTTTATTTTCTCAGCTAATAAAGGGGTGCAGATTGTTAATAGGATGGAAGGCTTGGCTATCTCGTATGCCTTAAAGAAAGTGTATGCTCTAGGGTGGAGGAAGGTGATTTGTGAAGCTGACTCTCAGGTATTGGTTAATTTTCTCCTTGGGAGGAAGTTTTCCAGGGTTAGTTGGCAACTCTCTATGTTAGTGCAACAGATATTACAGGTTAGCTCTGTAATGGATTCAGTGTCTTTTACCCATATTCCAAGGGAATGGAATAGGGCAGTTGATTGTCTGGCAAAGTGGGCATCATAAGATATTGATGGTCAGAGGATTGATGAGTGGCAGCAATTTCCCTACGAGCTTTGTCAGGATTTATAGAGGATTCTTGTTGAAGATGAAAGTGGGGCTGAGGAATGAGGTTCTCATCCTTGTTTTTTCTGTAATCTCTGGTGGTTCCTGGGGCTAAGGCACTTTGTTGTTTTGTATTTAGCTGTTCTAAAGTTCAATAAAGTTTTTACCCCTATTTTTTCAAAAATAAATAAGAAACAAAGTAGTAAATCATGTAAACATCGGATTTGAATGGAGAACACTTTCAAAAAATCCAAATGAGAAAGGGGACAAGTATGTCCTAATCTTCAAATATTAAAAAACATTCAACACACAAATACTTTCTTCACTTTGATAACAATCTCGTAATATATGTGTATGTCTAAATCAATCTCATATAAAACCACCATCTCATGCTCTCAATCTATAGGCACCAAGAGATCACAAAACTATTAATCATTTTCCAAGATAATATATGCCGAAACAATGATATCATGTAGAAAACCCACACCCACCTTGGAGAACATCTTTCAAACTAGCATTGTTTAATGTTGATAGGCATTCTACAATGGCAGAATGGGTAGAGTGGGATGGTGTGAGCGTGTTAATGTTAACTTTTATTCTTCTAGGTTAAATTTGACAACCATCTATATGTCAAAAGTTAAAGTTAGTAAAAAACTAAATATAAATAATTTTAGATGCAATAAATTAAATTATTATTATTATTTAGTGGATATCTATTGACATTTCTTTAGATAGATTTAAGGTTAAATTTGACAACGATCTACATGTTAAAATTTTTAATGTTATTATAAACAAAATATATTTTTAAAAATAATTTAATAAACATCACATTAAATATTTGTTAAAATTATAATGTTTTGATCTTAGGACATATAAATCATCAATTTTTTTAGAAGTTAAAATAAAAGTTTAGATTAGTGCAAAAAAGTAAATAAGATAAAAGGAAATATAAATAGTTTTGGGTGTAGTAAATTAAATCTTAATCATTTTGTAGGGGATATCTATCGGCATTTCTTTAGATAGATTTATTTAAGATATCTATACTAGTTATTTTACATGGGCATCATATGATGTCAATCAACTGACCCTCGTAATAGTAAACATACATGCAAAGGCATATTTGGTGTCATAAGCTTAATCAATCAAATCCTAAGTATGATACTCCAAAATGGAGTAGCCAAATCATATGGGTCTTGTTTTTCATACAAGATTTTTCACTCCCTAATCCTAGAGGATAGATCAAAGAAAATGTGTTTAATGAGTTTGAAGTCAAACATAATCACCATTATTGCATTGCACTTTCTTCATGAATGTACATGAAAACTAATGTTAATATTCTTGAGGAATTTCATTTACAAATTGGTATCCAAACTCACTCTACACATCCAAAGACATTTTCTAGGAGTGTTGGCTATAGATGAAATATATATGTGATTGCAAGGTAAATGATACCTTAATCCCAATAATAAGGTCATGATATAGAAGGTTGATAATATAGATAATCCTAGCTACATATATGAGACTAGGGAGCACATATTAGTTCTCTTAGTAAATGAACAACATGATTCTTGCATCTTCTACTTAAATAATTATATATTTTCATTCATGGAGTGAATGATGGACCATGAGGAGAATTTATCTCACTAATTTGTATCCTCCAGGAATGAGATGAGGGTCACTGTCAATGAAATCACGTTAAAATTTAATGACAAGGTTATTGCCAAAGCTACAAGTTTATCTTTGAAGGATAATAAATGGAAGAGAACTAGTCTGACACCTAATATTTCAAATTTAAACTAGTTTTTCATACCTAATGAGAAACTAATTAAACTCCATGGTGGTTTTAATCAAAAGAAGCTGCAATATATTTGGCATTTTACTCTGGAAGGTCAATTTGACATTTAGCATTTTTATCATGCTCCTTTTCTTAATCATTTTCATAACCATGTAAAAGAAATCATAGAGGCTAAATATTCTAGTAAGAACTATGTTATTCTCCACCAGGGGTTGATTTACCAACTCTATAAGTTACACTTGGTGATTTTCCTTCCTATTAATGCTACTTCCCACCTTTACCTTACTGCACCTTCACCTCCCTTGTAAACCTAGTATCCCGCTGAAGCTATAATTCCCCCCCCCCCCCCCCCCCCGACAAGACCTAGTAGAAAATGATGTCTCAACAATATCCTCAGAATTGAGGGCTCCAAGGAAGTTGAGTTTTCTAGTGCATTGAAGAAGAAGAAGCCCAACCCTAGCCCAGATTCTTTGCCTCACAAAAAAGTTAAAACCAATGCCCATCAAGATGACTCTATGGAGATTATAAAATAATCTAACACTCTTCATTGCTCCAATAGACTTGCTAAGGCCAAGGGTAAGCATAGAATAAGGGAGATGAGCACTATTGAATTCAAGGAGACAAAGAGTAATGAATGATACACTTCTAAGAATGATGGATGCCCTTCCCATGTGTCTATGAGTCTAAAAATGGACACAAAACCTACTCCTATAGGAGATATCAACTCTCCCATTGCTCCCCCTATCACCTCAAGCCTTCTAATTTAATGTTATTGTAGAAGAGGCCTTTGTTAAAGTCACCCCTAACCCAAATAATGTCATCGATGGTATAATTGGTCAGATTAAACATTAGATTATAGGTGTTGATGGTGGCCTTAAGATCCTCAAGACTGAAATTATGAGTCTATACAAGAGATTTTAGGACATCTATAGGTTTGCATTGAAACTAATGCATAGCTTCATGATGATCTTGTGCTTTTTGCAAGAACAAAGCAAGGGTGACAGGCTGATAGATGAACAAAACTATAAGGACATATTTAAATTCCTTAGAGATGAGTGACTCATGGTGTTGATGTTAGAGAAATTGACAAAGAAAAAACTTAACAAGGATTGGTTGGCATATGGAGCCTTAGGTTGTTTGATTATGTTTATAGTATCTTTACTTTGAGTAACTTACTTTGGACTTTCCTTGCATGAAATGTATTTATTATGTTTGTGGTCTTGAATTGATATTTTGTATACTACTTTTATTATTATACTCTGTGGTTCATTGTTTATGCTAGTTGGTCTATTAACATACATTTTGGTTTTGATAGCGGTACACAGTGGGTGTTGATATAGATAATCTTGGATTACTACTAATACACTACTGATGGTAGTCTATTATCAATCCTCTGGGAGGGTTGTCTTCTAGTTTTAATATGGGATAACACCCTATTTTTGCTTCTCCTTTTACCAAAAACCTAATTTATATAAGTAAGTTAAATTAAACTAAGACTAAAAATATTCAAATGGTATGCAATAGTATCACCATATTTTATTTTCAATTTTAGAACCATTAACATATTATTGAGACTTTGGTTGACATGCACCACCTATCATCTTCAATAGCTTGTATGTGATAGATAATCTCCTTAAAAATATTCACTTGAGGGTATTACTAAAGGATACATTGATATGTTTCCTCATGCTTTCTTATCTAGTTTTCATCAACCTCTATCATACATTATGGATGGAATATTTCCTTGTAAATTAGGAAACTATTATGTTTCTTTAAATATGCATTCCAATTTTAACTTCTACATATCATGTATGGTATCATTGAATTTATCAATACCCATATAAGAAATAGAATCCATGGTTTACAATCCTTTACTCAAATCTTCAAAGCCACTTAATTTGTAAGTTCTCCTCCACTTTTCCACTACCCATAACACTTTATAGAACATTGTCACTCTCTATGCATAATTATTACTTGTGCTACCAATTATTTAGAAATAAGGTGAAATTATTACAATGAAACATTTTGAAAGTGTATGAAAATTCAAAACATATTTCTTTACACAAGGATTTCCAAAAAGATTATTTAAATTTGTATACATTAATAATAAAAACAAACTAGTAAATCATGTCAACATAGGATTTGAATGGTGAAAACTTTCAAAAAACCCAAATGAGAAAGGGGACAAGTATGTCCTAATCTTCAAATATTAAAGAACATTCAACACACAAATACTTTCTTCATTTTGATAACAATCTCATAATATATGTGTATGTCTAAATTAATCTCATATAAAACCACTATAGGCACCAAGAGATCACAAAACTATTAATCATTTTCCAAGATAATATATGCTGAAACAATGATATCATGTAGAAAACCCACACCCACCTTGGAGAACATCTTTCAAACTAGCATTCATTAATGTCGATAGGCATTCTACAATGGCAGAATGGGTAGAGTGGGATGGTGTGAGCGTGTTAATGTTAACTTTTATTCTTCTAGGTTAAACTTGACAACTATCTATATGTCAAAAGCTTAAGTTAGTAAAAAACTAAATATAAATAATTTTAGATGCAGTAAATTAAATTATAATTATTATGTAGTGGATATCCATTGACATTTCTTTAGATATATTTAAGGTTAAATTTGACAACCATATACACGTTAAAATTTCAAATGTTATTATAAACAAAATATATTTTAAAAAATTATTTAATAAACGTCACATTAAATATTTGTTAAAATTATAATGTTTTGATCTTAGGAGATATAAATCGTCAATTTTTTTAGAAATTAAAATAAAAGTGTAGATTAGTGCAAAAAAGTAAATAAGATAAAATGAAATATAAATAGTTTTTGACGTAGTAAATTAAATTTTAATAATTTTGTAGTGGATATCTATCGCATTTCTTTAGATAGATTTATTTAAGATATCTATACTAGTTATTTTAAATGGACATCATATGATGTTGATCAACTAACCCTCGTAATAGTAAACATACATGCAACGACATATTTGGTGTCATAAGCTTAATGAATCAAATCCTAAGTATGATACTCCAAAATGGAGTAGCCAAATCATATGGGTCTTATTTTTCATACAAGATTATTCACTCCCTAATCCTAAAGGATAGATCAAAGAAAATGTGTTTAATGAGTTTGAAGTCAAACATAATCACCATTATTACACTCCACTTTCTTCATGAATGTACATGAAAACTAAAGTTAATATCCTTGAGGAATTTCATTTACAAATTGGTATCCAAACTCACTCTACACGTCCAAAGACATTTTCTAGGAGTGTTGGCTATAGATGAAATATATATGTGATTGCAAGGTAAATGATACCTTAATCCCAATAATAAGGTCATGATATAGAAGGTTGATAATATAGATAATATCCTAGCTACATATATGAGACTAGGGAGCACATATAAGTTCTCTCAGTAAATAAAGAGTGTGATTCTTGCATCTTCTACTTGAATAATTATATATTTTCTCTCTCTATACTATTGCAATGATAGTATCAAATGGGAGAATGTTAGTATAGTGTGATATATCAATTACAATCCTCAATTATGTATCTAATTTTTCGTAGAATCACTTTTATGGATTCCCATGAGAACTAAGGTCCACGTTGTCTTCTTCTTGATCTTTAGATCATATGAAATATTCTTGTAAAAACATTAAATAAGAAAGGATACACAAAAAGGTAAATATATGAACTTGTAGAATACTTCAAATGAAAAAATGACCTAATGATATCATAATGATAGATTCTATGACACATAACTATAAAGAATAATTTATTAATTTGAAAACCACTCTCATATAAATTTGAAACAATAAATTTATAATTATAAAAAATAATTTATATTAATAAAATTAAAAAACAACAAACATATGTATAAAGGGTCAGTGCCCTGTTTTTTCCTACTTTAATACAAGAAACAATAAACATATACATCATTATGGAACATGGAATAATCATGTTAATTTCTAAAAATATGCTTAAAATTTAACATAAATTTAAAATCCATTTAAAAAAGAATTGAATCAGAATAGTGATCCACATGGGGAATATCAGTGATTCCCTAGCGAGGTTTCCCATCTTGTATGCATATTTTGCAACGCTTTCAAAACAATTTTTAAAAAGGTTGTACTAAACACGTCTGTTCTGTCTGTAAGAGATGAGTACGATCACAGGACAAGAAGATGGCATGGACGTAGGATATGGATGGCATGGGCAATCAGCATGAGGAGGCATGATGGCGGGCATACCCAGGCAGTCGATCCTCCTGCCTGAGTAGTCGTTGCCCTATTTTTACTGTTTATCTGCACAAACTATAAACTTTTATGCAATGATCAGAAACCATTTACCAATGGTTGTGTTTGGGTGTGAGACAATTTCAGGTTACATAAATAATATAAATGATAGTTGCAGACGTCTTGTCAATTTACTTTATTGTCACATGTTAAACTCTTAATGGTTGTACATCGGATAGGGACACAATTGTGCAAGACTAAATTTCTAGTTTAAAATGATTCTTCTTGTTGCCACCTGCAGTTATGCTCATTCCCAGCCAGCTATTAACTTACCTACTTAATTTACCAGACTTCACAATCAGTACAACTACTGCAACTTGAGGTGTTTTCAAGTTTAAAAGATGCGATGGAGATACAAGGGTATCTACTACCAAGTGGCTTAATCGATAGCGTTGAATAATACTAGTCTCTTATGGTCCATTTACTATTAACCAATAGCATGAGATCAATGCATAATAGTAACCAGTGGTCCGAAGCCATTGAATAAGAATGACAGGGCCCACTATTATTCAACACATCAGCAGGGGTTCATGCTTCCTTTATATGCGACAATATGGTACTCAAAACTTCCACAGATAGCATTAGAATGGAATATATTACCTTCATTCAAATTGAAGGCAGACCGCTATTATGTATTTACTATATTTTAACATGATGGAACATACAGGGAGAAGAAATTGGCAACACATGAAAGCTCAAGTTTTAATATAGAAATCCACCATCATCCATGAAGATTCTTATCACATTCACCTTTTTTTCCATCAAATTTAATAAAAGAAAAAGCTTAAATAAAAATCCAGGTGGAAAGAAATGATCAAAAAATTTGGTGAACAAACTGACGGGTTTTGATAGGAAAAAGCTTTGGTAAGCATGTGAGAATTTTACACATGCATGTTTGTTTTGATTGAAACATTTGATTTTTATGATACATTTTCATTTTGGTCACATTTTTATGTGAAATAGCATATGGAGAATGCTATAGGGTGGGATAGTTTGGGGAATAAAGTTGACTAAGGCTCATTTAATTTGAAATAAATTCTATTTTTTAGGTGTGGCCATTAGTAGTATTTATTAATTGTAACATTTTGTTCTCCTCTGTTAGTTACAAATGATGTAGCCAATATCTATTTCAATTGACTGTTTGGATGGTGCATGATTATCCATCACTCCTCTCGTTTGAGTGATCACCACAATCGTCTTTCAATTGCTAATTCCACTATATAAAATGTATGTTATTCACCTTAATTTGTGCTTGAGACGACGATTTCAACATTGTATAAGAAGAGCATGATTGTGCTTCTTGTAATAAGATTTTTTTTCATTTATGGGATATGAGGAGTTTTCTAAATTTTCCATTTTCTCTGGTTTGTAATTCTATTTTTCTTGATATGTGCAAAATATGCTTCTTTCTTAGCCAAATCTAGTTATTCTACAGAATATAGCTATAGAAAATTTTACATGGCATCAAAGAAAAGGCTGCTAGAAAAAGAAATGTGAGTTTTTGTTTGAAGGTGCGACAGATCAAAGCTTGAAAGAATGGAGTTTTCAATTTTTATGTTCTTATATCATGCAATTATTTCAAATGGAAGCCACCAATTTTTCTTAGGCCCACAAGTAGAGGCTTGTACCGAAAGGCCATGACAACAAAGGTTGAACCCGATTCTACATCAGATATAGGCCAAGATCATGCTCTCTTTGCATGGATCTTCCCTTTCTTTTCTTTCTAGTGACACACTTCTTTTGTGCATTTGTCATGCCCTTTGGTGTGAATGCTTTCTTTGCTTCTATAGTTGATCATTTTTATAGATAATTGATGTCATGCCTAGAATAGAAGGGTAAAAACACACAATTTTTTTTTTAAAGCAATAATAATTAAGTTCACTAAGTTCAATATGTTTGTTTTCACAAGTTAAAGTACATGAATAAAGTAAGACATAACAGGGTTCCTTTAAGATAACTAGACATTCCATTTTAAATTTAAAGTCAATGTGAAGGAGTAGACCGATAAATTTGAACATTCGTTATTAGACTGATCTCAATGTTTGTCTCGTTATTCATTAAGTTTAAACCAATATATAGAAAAATAAATAAATCGAAATTATCCTAAACACATAATACTAACAACTATCTAGACCAAAATATATTATCTAACATCTACCATATTTTGAGATAACATTTTCTAGCCTAAAACATACTAATTAAATCTAGTTTATATATTCAACATTAGAAGTCTAATCCAATAGTCTGTCTCAATTTTGTAACTTGTACTAATCGAAATCATAATAATACTATCTTTCAATTTAAGAATAATATAATTGCTAACATTAAAATTAACTAATTAACTAAACTCTACAATTAGCTTTGATTAATACTAAAATTCAACTTAACAATCACTAATTACTAACATAATGATTCCAAATTATATTCTTTAAACGAATTAAATAAAACAACTTACACAACAATTTATACCAATAATGTAAAACTAACTTTTCTAAGTACTATCTAATATTAAATTGATTCTAACACTAAATTGTTCAATCATTAAAAACAATTATAAGTTAATTACTTTCCCAGCTAACACTTAAAATAATTTCCAATATTAATTTATACTAATTACCACTTAATTAGAAGCTAATGCCAAACTACAACTATATTTAATTAAGACCAATTTATAATTGTCAACATTTAAAAAAAAAAATCTTAATTAACTTAAAATTTAAAATCCTATTACTAAAACCTAATATAACAATTACTAATTACAATTTTTACTAATCTAAATAAAAATACCTTAAAATAAAATGACACTCACTACAATAGTAAGACAATATAATTACTTAATATTTAAAATATACTAATACTAAAACATATTCATTAGATTACTAACAAATTAAAACTAAACTAATATTAATTAAAAACAACATTTATTACACAAATTTTAAAAGAAAACTTAATAATAATAAAACATACTAAACTACTAACCTAAACATAACACTAACCAACATCTTACTAACTAAATCCAATTTATATTTTGATATGCTAACATTTACTAATACATGCTAACATTTAACTCTACTAATCATTGACCCTCCTAACTAACCCAAGTCGCCCACTCCCCAACTCCCTTTCCAAAGTCTTGGGCGAACCCCAAGAACCTTGCGCGTTGTCCAATCAAATCAAGGCACTATCTTCCCGCGTGGTGTTAATTAAATACTTGTGCAGATGTCAATTGCCACATTCCCAATTCGAAATTGGGGAGGAAACTTACAAAGTTAAACTCCAATATCTCCTCCAAGGATTTGTGTGTCCCATCCTTTGCATGGGAATACAGGGGTTCACGTGGGGAACATGACATGCCAGAACACAATAAATTATTTTGACTTGCTTCCCCCCCCCAACATTTTCAAACATTGTGCCTAGCCACCAGGATGGAGTTTACAATTATGTTCAAAAGTTTGTTAGCTGGGAGCAAGGAGTGGGTAAGGGTGAAGGGAAAATTTTATATGAATATAATTTATTTTTAAATTTACTTAGTATATTTTTTTGAAGATATTTTTATTATAGTTAGATATTATAACTATTGTTATGCTTTCTTTAATTTGAATCTTTATCTTTTCCTCATATATTTTCCAACATCCTGCAGATGCATACTAGGGACTATATTTTTTTTGTTTATCCCTTTTGAAAGTGTATGTATTATTTCCTTTGAGGTAAACTTTAAAGGGTGGATAAAATTTATTTGTTTTAAGTCGGGTCAAATTGGAAATGCTAAACAAAATGATAATATTACCTAGGAACTATATCTCCTAATGCTCCATAAAACAAATAATGTATCCATTGAATCTATTAATAATTTAAGGTAGGACACTAAGAAATTTTATCATATCTAATGAAGGTTAATCCAAGGACTATATTCTTGATTTACTTTGCAATTGAACTTATGTAGAAAATTTCACACATCATACTTAAGATCAAATCCTTCTGTTCCTTCATCATTTTATCAAATTAATACTAATCAAAAGAATATGATTTCAAAACATAAAAACTCTGCATTAAGATAAAACATCATCACATCGAATTTTTAAGTAACATATGCAAATAACTGAAATTACGAAAATCTCATAAGCAAAGATATCACTTAATCATTTTTTATTTATTGACCACCTGATTCAAAGGCTCCACCGGGAAAGAACCAGGAAGAAAACCCGACATCGTTGCCATTTCCACAATAAATTAATGACACTTTTGCACAAAATTTCAATCCCGAGGAGAAATCTCCTAACATAAATGAATATCATTAACAAACTGAATTTCCTTCTTGGCCCTTAACAAGGTGTAACGCCTCGCCAAGGGATCTAAAAGAATTAACCTAAAGTTTTACTAAGTTTGCTAAACATTTTTTTTTTTTTAAAGTAAGAAAGTATAACATACACATCAAACACATAGTAGCGGAAGCAATAACATGTAATCATCGACAAACATACATTGTAAGTTACATTTCTTAAAGATCCCAAGACGTTGAGTCACGTTTAATATTTAATTAATTCTAAGTCTAACAATTATCACATAAATATGAAAGAATAATCAGAAGTCCCATGTCCATATTATACATTAGTTCTGAATGCCTCTTGGCAAATTAATTCAGAATGCTCAATCATCCACTGTACAAGTCACAGGGTATGATAGGCTTAAAAGAATATACATATGTAAAGATCAAGATACAACATCCTCAAATCCATGATACAAAGTAAAGTAAAATATATGAAACTATTCACCATACATGATACATCCATAATGATAAAACATCTATCATAAAATCTAACCATCCATCATAATAATCCAAGAACATAGTGAAGGTAAATGCCAATCACGAAATCTCCAGCCACGATGACCACAAAATGGATCTCAATGGTAAGAGTAAAAGCACTACCACCCGACCGCGTGGAACCTAAATGGTCCACTCCCACCGTGCTGAGGAGATAGTCTCAAGTCCCTAATAGGATAAAAAAACCTATAATCATAAGTACTCTCTAAGTCCAGGAAATCCTATAAGTATGCTAACTCAAGGGTTCCTAAAAAGATCGACATCTAAATCCCAGAGGTACCACAAGACACGTAGGAAACCTAATATGCAAGCGGGAAAGTGTCATCGCAAAAGTCATGTAGAAGTTACCCGAGCAATCCCTTAGGAATCCTGGGTCCCTACTGATCCTGCGGCCACTAGTATCCTCTCGTACTGACGAGGCATACTATGGAATGCAAGGTCGTAACCAAGCGTTCTCTCTACCCCATCCTAGTCTGTACTAGCACTCAAGGCATGGGAGAGAACATACAATTATCTTGTTAGGTTCATTTTCTCTCATTTAGTGTAAATGTTTTCACTTATTAAAAATGACTTACAATGGGTTTCTCAAGGCAGCCTCTTAGGGCTCCGACCCCCATTGCAAGCCACTTCCCGACTCTACACATAGATAACCTACCCTAGCTCATGAACTCGTAAATCAAAGAATCATAATAAAACCACCTCAGTCCTATACAAGCAACTGAAAAACATCATAAAAAGATAATCCACAAAATTACATCAGTTCTTCATGAGCAATAGATAATATCAAATAGTAATCATGTAATCACGATAGTTCTCTATCAGCAACTGAAGGCATCAATGATAAGTCACAAAATCCAATGGTTCTCCAATGAGCAACCAAAAAGTAATACAAGTATAACTGATCGAGACTCAGAAATGGTTATCAAATATAACTGATCGAGACTCAAAAATGGTTAAGTTAGGTATTCTCAAATACATACACCTCAGCTTCACACAAGGAAACTGGAAAGCAATAACAAACAGTAAACACAATCATGTCATAGAGCACTTCATCACATTACCATGGTCGGGTTAAGAAAGATCGAGACCAATTCATCATGACATCACATTCACAACCCCCGAGCCTCTGGTAACAACCTAAATTGGTCAACGCTAAACCAACCCCAAAACATTCAAAGTACAAAGACAACATCAAAGTCTCAGAGATTGGATCTGAAAGTATATTATTTGAGTTAAGGTAAGGTTTATGTTTCAGTTTAATGTCGAATTCAAGTAACTAGGTTTTCACAACTACCCTTTACGATTAACCCATTTCTATAATAACTTTCATTAAATCAATAATCCAAATCTATAATTTAGTCAAATAATATTTATTATTAATTAACTTAATTAAACTAATTTTAAATTAAATTAATCAATAATTGCCTGTTCTACTTACTTATCTTAATCTATTCACTAATTGTTAATTTATTAATTTTATACCAAAATTAATAAATTAATATTTATAACTATGTTTATGCATTTAATATTTATTTATTAAATATTAATAAAGTTAAAACTATTATTAATTTAAAATATATTATAATTTTATTAATTAAAAATTTTAAATAATAAAATTTGTTTTTGTTTTTTTAATAAAAAATTTAAAATTATATATAAAAAGAAAAAATGAAATAAACAAAGTTTTTTCTTTAATTTAATAAACGTTTATAGCCCGTCGGCTTGACCGCAGGCCTGCAGTCGCAGGGCCTGCGGCAGCAGGTACTCTGTACCTGTCGTCGCAGTACCTGCGACGCAGGTACTGTCGGTCTGTCGACAGTGGGGGCGGGTACGGGGTGATTCCCTCCCCCCCCACTAAAACATTATATATATATTATATATATTTATATATTTATATATATATATATTTATATATATATTTATATATATATATATATATTTTAATATAAATAAAATAAATCAAGTTTTATTTTAAAAATTAGTTTTGTTTAATTTTCAATAAAACAATTTTTTTTTCAAAGGATAAATATTATATATATTTATTTATTTATTTATTTGTTTATTTATTTATTTTCTAGAACTTTTCAATTTCAAAAAAAATCAAAACCCCTACTAAATTAAATCTTAATTTCTAAATCAAGAAAACAAGGGTTCTAATAATTCATCCAGTCTCCATGGATACAGAAATTATTGAAGAGCAATTAATAAATTCACAATATTGAACAGTTAAAACTTTCATCATAGAGAATTCAGATCTACAAACCCCAGACACGAAGAAGATAGGAAGGGATAATTGCATATTTAATGGATAATAAAAAAAAAACACAAGACCCTACCTGATCCTGATGCTATTATGCAATCTCCAGGAACTGTATACGAATTCGCTCCTCTCAATAACCTTCCTTTGGAAAACTTTCTTGGTATCAGCCTTCTGAAATTTGCTTCCCAAAAATTGTCTCCCCAAAAATTCCCGTCCAAACTCGTCTATCTCAAAAATGAACCCCCCAAAATTGTGATAAGCAATTTCTCCTCAAATCAGGGCACTAATTGTGCGTTTACCCGAGAAGACTCTTTGCACAACTCAGTTAACTCCAAATTAACTTTTATTATCTTTTCTTATCATTTTGCATTCAACTTTCATGCACATTAAGTTGAATTATTAAATAACTTTATTTAATATTCCACTTGACTTCTATTCTTAATTAATTTATTATTTTAAATCTTATGTGCACTTTTAAGAAATTAAAATAACATTATTAATTTTTATTGTAGTGCCTGCCCCTAGTTTACATTTTCGAGCTACATTTATGATATGATTGCCAAACTCTTTTAGGCCAATTTATGTTTGATGATTAGTATTATTATTTTAGAGATTATCAGATGATGTTTACACTCAGTTTATTATATGATGAAATTACTTGGTACTCTATATTTCATGCATGTATGATGATTATTCAATGGTTTCAGTTATCGATGATGATTAGTTAGATGGTTTATTATTCCATGTGCTTCTTATGGATACTTACCCCATACTGCATGTGTATGGTGTGCGTGTTGTTTTATTTATGTATGGTGTTTCTGATATGGTTAAGGAAGGGAGTCGTAGTCACCTGCTAGTCGGGATCTACACGATGCACCACTTCCTGCCATTGTCTGTTTAGCTTAGAATATTGTGTTTGTACATGCGTGGATTTTATGCAGGTTGCAGGTACCGGGTATCGACTTCCCTGAATTGTCAGGATGAGCGTACCCTATCGCACTGTCTCAATGGTAAGAGAGGGGAGATAAGCTCTTAAGTCCAAATCCTAAACCCTTTAGCCAATTGTCCTAATTAATAATTAGGACAAGTATCTAAGTTAAGTACCCTCTGAATGCATCAAATGATGTAATTTTGTGATTATAACCCTTTTGTTTGATTTGGTATGTATTTTTCTATGATGGGTTTTCGTATGTTGCTTTATGAGTCCTTGGTGTATTTTTCTATTAATTAAGTCTAATTAAAAAAGACTAATTAATGATTTAATTTAATAAAGAATTATTATGATATCTTTATATTTAATTAATTAATTAATTAAATAAATAAAAGAATTAAAGTTGGAAATTAAAGTTCAAGATATATTTAGAACAGGATAATATTTATTTAATTTAATAATAATATATTTGGAGTTCATTTTTAAATAAATGCTAAATATTATTGTTATTTAAATTAATTAAATATGTTATCAATTAAGTTCTAAAATAAATTAAAAGTTGAAAGATATTAATTTATTAAGAATTCTAGATCGCATGATCTAAACATGAGTTAAATATAAGAATTAAATTAAAAGATTAAATTATAAAAATTAATAATGTTATTTTAATTTCTTAAAAGTGCACATAAGATTTAAAGTAATAAATTAATTAAGAATTGAAGTCAAGTGAAATTTTAAATAAAGTTATTTAATAATTCAACTTAATGTGCATGAAAGTTGAATGCAAAAGAATAAGAAAAGATAATAAAAGTTAAATTGGAGTTAACTGAGTTGTGCAAAGAGTCTTCTTGGGTAAACGCACAATTAGTGCCCCGAATTGAGGAGAAATTGCTTATCACAACTTTGGGGGTTCATTTTTGAGGGAGACGAATTTAGATGGGAATTTTTGGGAGACAATTTTTGGAAGCAAATTTAAGAAGGCTGATACGAAGAAATTCTTCGAGGGGAAGGTTATTGATAGGAGCGAATTCGCATACAGTTCCTGGAGATTGCATAATAGCATCAGGATCAGGTAGGGTCTTGTGTTTTGACTATCCATTAAATATGCAATTATCCCTTCCTGTCTTCTTCGTGTCTGAGGTTTGTAGATCTGAATTCTCTGTGATGAAAGTTTTAACAGTTCAATATTGTGAATTTATTAATTGCTCTTCAATAATTTCTGTATCCATGGAGACTGGATGAATTATTAGAACCCTTATTTTCTTGATTTAGAAATTAACATTTAATTTAGTAGGGGTTTTGATTTTTTTAAATTGAAAAGTTCTAGATAAAAAAATAAAAAAATAAATATATATATAAATATATATATTTATCTATTACATATTTATCCTTTGGAAGAAATTATTTTTATTAAAAAAATTAAACAAAATTAATTTTTAAAATAAAACTTATTTTATTTATATTAAAATAAAATAAAATAAAATATAAAATATATATATATATATATATATAATAATATATAATAATATATAGTGGGGGGGGAGGGAATCACCCCATACCCGCCCCCCACTGTTGGAGGCCGACAGTACCTGCGTCGCAGGTACTGCGACGGTAGGTACAGAGTACCTGCCGCCACAGGCCCTGCGACCGCAGGCCTGCGGCCAAAGCCGACGGGCTATAAACGTTGTGTGATAAAAAAAATATTAAAACTTTGTTTTCGCTTTTATTTTTTTTTATAATTTTTTTTTAATTTATTAAAAACAAATTTTATTTATTTAAAATTTTTAAATAATAAAATTATAATATATTTAATTTTATAATAGTTTAAAATTTATTAATATTTAATAAATAAATATTAAATGCATAGATATAGTTGTAAATTTTAATTTATTAATAATTTTGCTTAAATATTAATAAATTAACAATTTATGGTTAGATTAAAATAAGTAATTAGATCAAATGATTATTGATTAATTTAATTAAAAATTAGTTTAATTAAGTTAATTAATAATGAATTTTATTTGACTAAATTATAAATTTGGATATTGATTTAATGAAAGTTATTATAGAAAGGGATAATCGTAAAGGGTAGTTGAGAAAACCTAGTTACTTGAATTTGACATTAAACTGAAACATAAACCCTACCTTAACTCAAACAATATACTTTCAGATCCAATCCCTGAGACTTTGATGTTGTCTTTGTACTTTGAATGTTTTGGGGTTGGTTTAGCGTTGACCAGTTTAGGTTGTTACCAGAGGCTTGGGGGTTGTGAATGTGATGTCATGATGATTTGGTCTCGATCTTTCATAACCTGACCATGGTAATGTGATGAAGTGCTCTATGACATGATTGTGTTACTGTTTGTTGTTGCTTTCCAGTTTCCTTGTGTGAAGCTGAGGTGTATGTATTTGAGAATACCTAACTTAACCATTTCTGAGTCTCGATCAATTATACTTGTATTACTTTCTGGTTGCTCATTAGAGAACCATTGGATTTTGTGACTTATCATTGATGCCTTTAGTTGCTGATAGAGAACTGTCGTGATTACATGATTACTATTTGATGTTATCTGTTGCTCATGAAGAACTGATGTAATTTTGTGGATTATCTTTTTATGATATTTTTTTTTAGTTGCTCGTATAGGACTGAGGTGGTTTTATTATGATTCTTTGATTTACGAGTTCATGAGCTAGGGTAGGTTATCTATGTGTAGAGTCGGGAAGTGGCTTGCAATGGGGGTCGGAGCCCTAAGAGGCTGCCTTGAGAAACCCATTGTAAGTCATTTTTAATAAGTGAAAACATTTACACTAAATGAGAGAAAATGAACCTAACAAGATAATTGTATGTTCTCTCCCATGCCATGAGTGCTAGTACAGACTAGGATGGGGTAGAGAGAACGCTTGGTTACGACCTTGCATTCCATAGTATGCCTCGTCAGTACGAGAGGATACTAGTGGCCGCAGGATCAGTAGGGACCCGGGATTCCTAAGGGATTGCTCGGGTAACTTCTACATGACTTTTGCGATGACACTTTCCCGCTTGCATATTAGATTTCCTACGTGTCTTGTGGTACCTCTGGGATTTAGATGTCGATCTTTTTAGGAACCCTTGAGTTAGCATACTTATAGGATTTCCTGGACTTAGAGAGTATTTATGATTATAGGTTTTGTTATCCTATTTGGGACTTGAGACTATCTCCTCAGCGCGGTGGGAGTGGACCATTTAGGTTCCACGCGGTCGGGTGGTAGTGCTTTTACTCTTCCATTGAGATCCGTTCCGTGGTCACCGTGGCTGGAGTTTTCGTGATTGGCATTTACCTTCACTATGTTCTTGGATTATTATGATGGATGGTTAGATTTTATGATAGATGTTTTATCATTATGGATGTATGGATGTATCATGTATGGTGAATAGTTTCATATATTTTTACTGTACTTTGTATCATGGATTTAAGGATGTTGTATCTTGATCTTTACATATGTATATTCTTTTAAGCCTTTCATACCCTGTGACTTGTACAGTGGATGATTGAGCATTCCGAATTAATTTGCCAAGAGGCATTCAGAACAAATGTATATTATGGACATTGGAGTTTTTGATTATTCTTTCATATGTATGTGATAGTTGTTAGACTTAAATTTAATTAAATTTAAACGTGACTCAACGTCTTGGGATCTTTAAGAAATGTAACTTGCGATGTATGTTTGTCGATGATTACATGTTATTGCTTCCGCTACTATGTGTTTGCTGTGTATGTCATACTTTCTTACTTTTAAAAAAAAAAAATGTTTAGCAAACTTAGAGAAACTTTAGGTTAATTCTTTTGGATCCCTTGGCGGGGCGTTACATTTATAATTTAATCTTTTAATTTAATTCTTATTTTTAACTCATGCTTAGATCATGCGATCTAGAATTCTTAATAATTTAATATCTTTCAACTTTTAATTTATTTTAGAACTTAATTGATAACATATTTAATTAATTTAAATAACAATAATATTTACCATTTATTTAAAAATGAACTCCAAATATATTATTATTAAATTGAATAAATATTACTCTGTTCTAAATTCATCTTTGAACTTTAATCTCCAACTTTAATTCTTTTATTTAATTAATTAATTAATTAAATATAAAGATATCATAATAATTCTCTATTAAATTAAATCATTAATTAATCTTTTTAATTAGACTTAATTAATAGAAAAATAACAAGGACTCATAAAGCAACATACGAAAACCCATCATAGAAAAATACATACCAAATCAACAAAAAGGGTTATAATCACGAAATTACATCATTTGATGCATTCGGAGGGTACTTAACTCAGATACTTGTCCTAATTATCAATTAGGACAATTGGCTAAAGGGTTTAGGATTTGGACTTAAGAGTTTATCTCCCCTCTCTTACCATTGAGACAGTGCGATAGGGTACGCTCATCCTGACAATTCAGGGAAGTCGATACCCGGTACCTGCAACCTGCATAAAATCCACACATGTACAAACACAATATTCTAAGCTAAACAGACAATGGCAGGAAGTGGTGCATCGTGTAGATCCCGACTAGCAGGTGACTACGACTCCCTTCCTTAACCATATCAAAACACCATACATAAATAAAACAACACGCACACCATACACATGCAGTATGGGGTAAGTATCCATAAGAAGCACATGGAATAATAAACCATCTAACTAATCATCATCAATATCTGAAACCATTGAATATTCATCATACATGCATGAAATATAGAGTACCAAGTAATCTCATCATATAATAAACTGAGTGTAAACATCATCTAATAATCTCTAAAATAATAATACTAATCATCAAACATAAATTGGCCTAAAAGAGTTTGGCAATGATATCAGAAATGTAGCTCGAAAATGTAAACTAGGGGCAGGCACTACACAAGGGATCCATTTCGAATTCTACAATACATCATGGTGATCATGGAGAGAACAAAAACACTGACAGGAGACAATCAATCATAGCATGAAGACAAAAATAGACATTCATTCCCATACCGAGTTTTCACAACAGGTTCGACATTGAACCAAAAACTAGGGAGAAGGTGGATTTTTCCAACAGGAGATGTCAGACACAACACCAAAATGGGTGCCCAATCGGGGCTATAACTCAAGAACTTTCGTTCTTCCATTCTTATGTACCAAAACTCATACGTGGTTTTTGCTGACAGGTAGGGGCCCATAACACCCTACCCTCTCTCCCTCTTCTCATCCTGAGAAGAGACTCTACACTATTGGAGTCCAAATGAAGACATTTCCCCGAAAAATGGTCACTTTTTCCCTATCCAAGGGTGAGTAATGCCATAACATCCATAAAAGAAAACTTTGAAATTCAAAACAACACAAAAGGAAAGACATTGACAAAAACCTATTTTCAATCCCTCCCAACATACCCAACACACACACATACATACATAAATAATGAAACTGAAACATGAAGCACAACATGAAACCAAAAAGAGGTGAAGTATTCCTACCTTCAAGAAATCAAGTTATGGTAAAAGAACCAGTTTGAGATGAGCTTACTTTCCTCTCCTTCCTCTTCAATTTTCAAAATCCCTCTAAAACTAGAGGTTGGGTGAACAACCCAAACCCTCTCAAAAAAGCCTCTAAATAAGATCCTAGACTTAACCACCCCTCAAATGCAATAACTCCCCCACTTGCCCAAAAGTTCTAGAGGCTTCTAACCCAACTAGACCTAAGGCTAACCTCAAGGTGGAGTTAAAATCATTCAACCCATGATGAAATCATTCAATTTTCGCACTAAAGCAAAAATGGAGTTTTTGAGTGACCATAAAAGTCAACAGAAGGGGCTAGGGAGGTGGAAAATGTCCCCAACCCATACCCATACCCCTTGGGTATGAAGATTTCATGATTTAAAGCCTTAGGGATAAATTTGGGGCCTAACCAATGCTAGCAATATTTAGGACCATCTAACAACTCCAAAATGTAGATTAAGCACTAATCCAAATTAGGGGTAACTAAACTCGATTAAAAATAGATTAGCGAAGAAGGTCACTAACTTCGACCGACTTAGGTCCATAGGTTACTCAACTCACCCTAACTAGCATGTTGGAATGCACATACAATCCACAAGTGTCAAGTGACACTATAAAAATACCATTACAAAACATTAACATTTACTGAATACAAAACAATACATTCATACATCTCTTGATACAAATAAAATACGAACAAGTTTCCACAAATGGCACATAAGGTTCAGTTTCGTTTCTCCATTAGGTTTTCTTGGCTAAAATACCCTGCACACTCATTGCACACATCAGTAGCTCCAAAAAATCACATGCATATATGTATATAGCATATCAAGGAAAACTCATAAATTAAAACATTCATCTTTCAGGTAATTCAATTGTTTTATCAGGCTCTACTCATATTCTCAATCATTAAAATTTCATAATCAAAGTGTTAATTTTGCATTTACTTACTTCAGTACACATGTTCATAAAGCGTTAAATAACTAAACCAAATATCTGAAAGCATAAAAATTTGAACATCGAGGTACCATAATCAACGTCATCATCATTGGGTGAAAACACCTCATATCATTGTTAGTGAAATTTTAAAGTTTTCAATAGTTAAGATAATGTAGTAGCTTTCGAATCACTGGGTATTAAAACATACATATATCAACTACTCTAAATTTCATTTAGGACATATCTGTTCTGATTTCCTACAATAGATTCAACAGATGAATTCATATTTAACAAGTACATATGAGGAGGGATCTTACAATTGAAGCCTGTATTTTCAATCACCAATTTACTCTTGCATGATTGAGTAGTGTCATTAGGGTCACTCATACAGAATTCATTTGTCATTTGAATCTTTGAATGATAGATGTTCTGCCTTTGTTTTCCATCTATTCTTTGTTTGAGGGAGCTATGAAAAGTATTATCTACTATATATATTCGATTTGATTTTACATATGTCTTTCCTTTTTTTTTTCCATCATCTCATTGTTTGAGTAGTGTCATTGGGGGCACTCATGCAGATTGATCCTAGTCTTCACCTTGTTTTCAAAGGAGGTTCTTGATTCAGTACTTTGGTGATTATGATTCGACAAATGTCCACATTATTTATCATGTCACAAAAGAATTTTCTATTTGTATATTTTAAGGGAGGGGTTTAGTCATACCAAGTTTTCCCTTTTTCCTCCTTTCTTCAATAGCTTTTATTATCCTTAGTTAGAGCTAAGGGGGAGGGGGGTTGTTAATGTTTATTAATTCTAACATTTTGTTCTGATCCGTTAGTTACAAATGATTTACCCAATACCTACTCCAACTAATTGTTTGGGTGGTGCATGATTTTTCATCGCTCCTCTAGTTTGAGTGATCACCACAGTCTTTTTTAAATTGTTAATTCCACCATATAAAATGCATGTTTTAGATTATGGTAAAAGAAGGTTTTGAAGGGACCCTGAAACCCTTTAACAAAAAGCAGAAAGATAAAGCATTACAACCCAATAGGAAAAAGAAACCTGCAACAAACTGTAGAACAATTTCAAAATCAGGTTTTACAGGGACCTGAAACCACTAGAAAAGTCCAAAAACAAACTAAACTAGGTTTTACAGGGACCTGGAACCACTAACAGTCTAAACGAGAAAAACTAAAAACTAGGACTAGAGACCCCAACCAAAAACCAACACCAGACAGGAACAAAACCAGAGAACCCAACCCAAAGCCACTATTGCAGCTCTAAGATCATTTTAGCAGCTTCCTTACCAATTGCTATAGTCTCTTGAATGGTATCAGCAGCCAAAGCAACAACGACTTTCACCTTAATTTGTGCTTCAGATGGTGGTTTCAAGATTGTATAAGAAAAGCATGATTGTACTTCTTGTAATAAGCAATTATTTTATTATGGGACATGAGGAGTTTTTACTACTCTATTTTCTCTATTTTAATTATTCAATTATGTTTTTTTTCTTAGCTACATCTATGCAGCCATAGCTACAAAATTTTACAACCATTACATTTGAATGGTGATAAAATGTCATATCTACATAAGTAAAGATGCATTGAGAACTATTAGAATAAGAAAATCATAAAATACCAAGCATCAGTGGTACATTCTATATTGACCGAGCTTTGCAATACAGATCGAGTGATCAAGGAAGTTAATACATTGGCCAAATGAATTAGTTATGGTTGAGTGGGTTGACCGAGCTAAAGTGGAGATCGAGCTAGTTGTCATACATCAACCAAGTACAAAGACATTAATTATAGACCTAAAATAAAAGTTTGAAGGTATTTATCAAATTTGGACATTCATTTTCATTCACCAAGCGATCAAAGAGCTTACAAGAAGATTTCAAGGTGATCAAAGTGATTTTAGCAACCAAAGAAAAAAATCACAATAGTTTATCAACGAATTTTTGAAACAAAGTAGGTATTATTCTCAGTGCTGAGTCAAATATTCAGTGAAGATAAATTTGCAAAAGATTTTATATTTCAAACCCTAGTTCAAAATGGCATCTGGAAGTGAAATGATGAAGGACAACATTGCACAAATCACAAGAAATGACCAAAGTCCTCCACCAAACTTTAGAAATTCAATGGACCTCAAAAATAGTATTGATGATATTAGAGCTTTATCATCAATTCCAAGTAGATTCTTGACTATTCAAGATTTAAGATCTTGTTATTTATCCAAGGTTGGAGAAATCAGATATTTTGAAATTAGAACAACTTATGATAAGCTATGTGTTGATAGAGTCCTGAAGGATGAATACAAGATCATTGTCAAGAAAGGGCTTACCCATGGCCTAAGATTTCCAATTATTTTCAAAGTTGAATGGATAAAGATTGTGCTCAGCTGCATTCATGATATGAAAATTTGGTTAGAAGGTGGGCCAATCAAGATTAACATGTCTATCATTCACAAGGTAACTGGGTACCCTACCTTGGATCGACCAAAGAGTATTAAAAGTGGAAGGAAGAATGAAATTAAAAATCTAACCAAGGCAAAGTGGAATGGTTGTGGTATGCCAATTGATGGAATTGAGGACCCATTAATTGAATTTGTTGTTTGTGTGATAGTACACAATTTTTTATCAATCTAGCATATTAAACATTGTATCTTGTGTAGCAGTGGATTTGGGATAAAAAAATATGAAGAAGGATCATTCATATGATCTTGCCAAGCTGCATCTTCGCCAACTTATAGAGAACTTAGAGGTAGTGAGGAAAACGAAGAACACCTCTTGTAAGTTTGTATCCTTATTAGTTTGTATATTTTTCTATGTACAAAACTCTTTTCCTACTATTGGAATAGTTGCATGGGATAGGAATCAAACAACTATAGAGCAAATTAATGATTAAATCAGTAGATTGGGATAAAACTTTGAAGCAATAATGAACAACTCATTTGAAGAATTCAAGGTAAAGATGAGGAACATAATGAGAATTCTTAAATCAGTTGTGGATAAATACTATGATGAAGTTTATTTCATTGAATATACAAATTTTGTATATGCACAAATAGTTTTGCTAAGGGTAGCATGGCTAAGGCCAATGCCCTATGAAGTAAATGCAGATGAGGTAACTACAGAAATTACTATACTTTTGGCAGAAGATATAGATGCTAGTGTTGAGAAATTTGACACATATGAAACTATAATTGCCAAGTTGATTGCTAAATTTGACACACCCAAAGAAGGGAAGAAAAGAAAGAGAAAGATTATTGATGTTGGAGATAAGGAAAAAGGAGATAGAGGTTGAGGAAGGACAAGGAAAAGAACTTTCTTTTCTGAAGCCAAAGACCACCAAACAGAAATTTTTTTTTGCAATTGAGCCTAAGTTAAAGGTTGAATTGAAAAAGGATATGCAAGAAATGGTGACACCTTAGAAGCCAAAGGGCAAGGTTATCACCACCAGGAACATGACATCTTAGCCCCCTATTGAGAAATTAATAGGAAGTCCATCTAAGAAGAGGAAACTGGTTGAAATACAAAAGAAACCAACACAAGCAAAGCCGAGGAGAAAATTGATTATAGCATAAGAGGAGGAGGAAGATGATGAAAAAATTGAGTCTGATGAACCAAACAAACTTCAAATAGTGAAGAGACTCCCTCCAATGATTGTGGATTAGGTATGTGTAAAACTGATAAGATCTGAAAGCATTATGGGATTCAAAGACATTCAGTATGATACTTTGAATATTGATGATCAGGTTAAACTTGAAGGTGCCATGATTGATATGATGATCAAATTTAGATACACACCCGTGGAATTGGGTATTGGATTTCTAGTGGAATTGTACAAAAGAGTGGATGGAAAGTGGAAATGGGAATTATCCATTGAGAAACAAATAAAAGAGACAACAATAGCACAAGTTATGCCTTTGAGAAACTTTCAATCGTTGAGATATAATGGGCTTGAGAGGCCCAAGGCTTATAGTATAAATATTTATAGCGATTGGATCATATAACGACACAGTGCCTAAAGGATTTACCTATTGTTAGAAAGTAATTAACTATGTACAAATATTTGAAGATATAATGTCAGCACAGACCAACTACTTCCACTCGTCCATCTTCTAATCTATAAATGTTCATCCATTCATGTTTTCCATGTGCATCAACTCATAGTGACTCACAGCGACTCATTCACCATCCACCATTAATGCTTCAGTAAACTCTGAGCTACAGTTTGTAATAGTGTCTAATGTTTAAGGGTGGTGTAAGAGCTCCACAATTTAACTATTATTCACATTTGAATAAGGTCTTAAAATGATGTGGGTAGAGGAATACATCATGTTTCAATGATCGGTATGTCTATTGTTATAGATCTCCTTTTAATTATCGCTTTTAAAAAGTAGTAAAAAATGATAGCATATGGACTAATAGTTGATCACACACGTATTGAGAGTCAATTTTTTTTTAGTTTTTTATGAAAAGTACTTTTTTTTGGTGTGTCACTATTTTGTGGGGGAGGGAGGGGTGTTGACTCTTTTAGACCACATTGAATTGTACAAGTTCCATTAATTTTAAGCTCTCCAATCACCTATGAATGTTCACCTAAAAAATCAACAAATTTTGTCATACAGATTAGGAGTTCTAGGTGCACGAAGTTAGCATGGGCATCTACTAGGTCTCTTCCCCTAGTGTAGTGTTGTTATTAATCATGACCAGAGAAACCATGATTACTTTGTGTGCACTTGTCCTTATGTAAAAATTCCACAATTTATTTGTTTTGATTTGTGGCTCATCATCAATCATTTTTTGATCTATTAAGTATATGAAACATGCAAAATGCTTTTTGAACCTTTTACCTATTTTTTGTTAACCCCATTAGGTAGATGACAAGAGGTTACATGGATAGCACAAACTCATACTATTAAGGACTAAAGATTTCATATGGTCTTAGTGTCTATTACTAGAAATGCACTATTAATATTTGTTTAATAGGTGTGTGATTAAATTATTGTAATATAAATTATTTTATAAATAAAATTATTAGATTTGCCACATATTTTCCATTTTATTAAGCTAAAATCCTACCCTACATAAAATTTGCAAGAAAGAACAGTTTCCCAACTTAGAAAACTATGTTATAATTTTTATGAAGAAGAAGACAAAGAGGTTGTTGATCCAAACACTTTGGAACCTTGTGATAAAATTGGAAAAAGAAAGATGTGTCATTGATGCACATGCAACATTTGAAGAGCTTAAGAAAAAAATACAACATGAATTATAATGTTTTATTGGAAGCTTTACTTAGATATGGTTATTATTTTCTACGAGCAAAATAGAGGTGCTCTAGACTATCCTCTACCTATAAAATAAAGCTGCTTAAAATTTGATTTTGTGCTTGTATATATTCTAAACCAATGGCACATCAATGAATCTCCATAAAATGCAAAAGTCAAAGAGAGTCAAGGTCCTTTGAATATTGACTAGTCAATAATAGTTTTAATTACTATTAAATTAAAGAATTACATATAGATAGATGTTGATAGATGCTCTAGAACCTATCCTCCCCATAATATTTCATAACAAGGAAGATGCGTAGTTTGACATCGAGGAAGTCTAAACAGGTAGAGCCAAGAGAGGTAATGAAATTATGGTCAAAAGAAATCATGTTATAAAAACCATTCACTAATATCATGGATAACCAAATTAATATGTGAAAAGAATCAAGCCACGTTCCTTGATCAACATGTACAAATATCTTTAACGTCACAATTAGATATTAAACATGGTAGAGTTTTTTGGTCTTGGTTCTAGATACTCATAATAAAATTATCACAAATGCATTAGTAGTGAAAAATACTAATTTACATCAACAATTAATGTTTCATAAAATCATGTGTAAGAACCCAATCTTACTAAGAATTACCACATCATCATAAGAACAACCCTAGTTCATTGTTAAAAACTGTAATCAAAGATTACCAATTTTATTATCAATTAATAAAATGTAATGCATGGTATTTATTTAATAATTCCGATCTACACGTCATACATCCATCAATGTACATGAGTCAAATAATTACATTCAAGATTCAGTATAAAATAGATACATCATCTGGGCCTACTTTTTAAATGAATAAGACTTTTCACATAAAAGGAATATATCTCTTCCAAATGCATTGAGGTTATTAGACTAACCTTACTTTGATATTTTAATCATATTAGATAGGCATACATAATAGAAGCATTCAAGATTCTAAACCATCAACCCAATGATGAACTAACATCTTAGCTATTGAGCATTATGATAAATCTTTTCTTCAACACATCACTTAGCACAGTTCGTCAGTTCATTAACAATATAATGAGGTGATCACTAATACAACATGAAACTTAGCATGCTCAGTACATTGTCAATATGAGGAATATTCACCAATACTATATTTTCTCTATCCATTAATACAACAAGACCTACAGGACAACCATGTTCCTACCAAAGATGGTAGAAGGTTCACATTTCAATGTAAAGCTTCCAAGTTTGGAAGGATGGAAATGATTGATAAAAGCTTCTAGGTTTAGAAGGATGGACATGATTGCTAGGGATCTTTCCAAAAGGTTGAGCATCTAACATTTCCATTTATCAAAATTTCATTTCTAAGTAGAATGGTCAATCAGGCACAACCTAATGTGAATATACCCATTTTCCAAGAGAAGCATTTCCATTAATCAAAATTTTGTCCCAAAAACAATGTTTGGTTCAAATGAATCAATGCATAGGCATAAGCTTTTACATATCACTTTGCCATAGCTTCTTGTTCCAATTCTACACTCCCAAACACATTATTGATCATTTTGTTTCCATTTGAGTCCTCCAAATAATAGTCATTTCAAAATAGAAAATGTATACATGTAAATGCAATTTTTATTCTCTTTACAATCTAGAAGATCTAAGAACTTAAGACATGGTAGATAAAACTGAGATACATGGCTACTGCTAGCAAGTTCACTTTAACCAAAAAGTAAGTAAAACGTGACTACTTTATTTAAGTCAGACTCAATCTACTCACTAGGCACCGGTGCAGTATAAAAGGGCAACAATGCATAAGATCATAAATATTTTAATTACTAATGGCTTAAATTTTTCTGGCAACCAACATAAGATATTGAAAGACTATGGCAAGTAATTTTCAAAGCCTTTTACAATTTTGCATGGGCTGGAATGTGTATAAGAGTCTATAAGAATTTGGCTTAGGCCAGAATTCACCCAAGAACTAAAGAACTCAACACAAGAACACAGTAGACCAAAATAGACAGAGTATGATTAGAATGATGATATTCATTCAATAACTTGATTTTAGAGTACACTAGGAGTGCCTGAATATAAAGGCCTCAGGAGAGCTTCTAGAATGCATAGAAGTCAGCATCATGATATGTCATACAACCAAGCACATGTCCACCAGATATGGATTATCCTCCATTAAGCACAAGATTAAGTGTGATGATGTGAGGATAAGCCTACAATGGTGTAGCATGCAAATCAATGGTGTAGACAACATGTGCTAAATGAGGATTGAGGATAATTGTGTTGTCATCATGACAACTCAATGAATGATGCATACTTCTGTGTTGTAGACACCATGTGTATAATTAGAGTTGTGTAACTCAATGAGAGTTCACAAACTCCTAAGTGTCTCACCTAAAATAATAATTAAATAATGCAAAATAATTAAATAATGCATTAACCTAAGTAAAACTTAAGTAAGTGTAATAAGTAAATACTTATTTACACCAACACCCCCCCTTAAGTGCAACTTAGGGGAATGCCCTTAAGCTTACGAAATCTAGGATGATATGTAGAATGGGTCCCGGCTACTAGGCCATATTAGGTACCCATGTACATAATGAAGATGCAATCTCCCATAAAGCGAGGAAAGAGGGAAAACCTCATGGGAAAAACCCTCCCCCAAAAAGAGAGATAAAGGAGGATGCATGAATGGATGGAGTAATCAAGACCCCCCCATTACGACATACATCCAATATATACATAAGAGAATGATAAGAAGAGGTAGAGAGATAGGATGGGCTCCCCCCCCCCACCAAAGAAGAATGCCGAACAGTGACTGATCCAATGAAGAAGCTAATCCAAGATTGCAGAATGGTGTTCCTCCCCTTAGGAAGAAACAATGCCAAAGGTACAAATAAGACACTTCCGCTGTGTGTGGAAAGAATCTCATGGATAAGTGATGTCTCTGAAACCTGCTCAACTAGCTGAAGAACCTGTCCCAAAGAACTATATGTCTCTGCAACTGATGAAGAACCCTGCTGCAACTGTTGATCATAAGTATCCACAATCACTTCAACCTAAGAGGCTTGATCATCTAGAGAATGAATAAGAGAGTCTGGAACCCTTGTGACAATTGAAGAAGATATTTCTGCATCAAGAAGAAGAGGCAGATCATGAATAGTGTCCCCTAAATCTATCACTGAACTTGTATCTGGAAGATTAGATGTACCCTTTTGTTCTGGACCTATCATTGTGGTGATGTATGCATGTGGACTAAATTGATGAAGTGACCTCTCGCTATAACTGTCGATAGAACCCCACATGTCTGAAGCTATTGAAGAACTATCGCTAGAATCACTATCAGTATCCACACTGTATGATGTGTGAAGAGGAGTAGAGGACAAGCTTGGAGAACTTTCCTCAAAATATACATCCTTCTCCACAAATATTTGATGTGTCTCTGGATCTAGAAGTTTGTGTGCCTTTACACCGTCTTCATAACCAATGAAAGTACAAGGTCGAGATGATTGTACTTTGCATCCCCTGGAAGATCTCTTTGCCCATGCAGGACAACCGAAGACTTTGAAGTGTGTCACAATAGGTTTTCTACCACACCATGCCTCAAAAGGAGTTTTTCCATCTAAGGCTGGATGAGGAGAATGATTAAGAATGTGAGTGGCACTTGAGATTGCTTCAACTTCTAATGATGGATCTAGAGACTTGGCATGAATCATGCAACTTGCCATAGACTTAAGAGTTTGAATCCCCAAAGTTGCAACATATGTCTTATGCGGACTGAACGCTCAAGGAGTCTGAAGATCAATGCCCTAATGTTTGCAAAAGTCCTTAAGTCTTCTATCCACATCCATGTTTCCATTATCCATGCGGAGTACTTTGATGGCCTTTCTAGATTTCTGTTCTACATGAGCCTTGAAGGCTAGAAATGTGTCCAACACTTCATTCTTACTATGCAGAAAGTAGATCCAAGTGAACCTTGAAAATTCATCAACTAATGTCAGTATGTAGCGACCCTAGTTGAATGCAAAAGGACCTGCTAGTACCATGTGAACCATCTGTAGAACACTTGTTGCTCTAGAAGACTTCC
Organism: Cupressus sempervirens; assembly: GCA_028749045.1. Lineage (NCBI taxonomy): Eukaryota > Viridiplantae > Streptophyta > Pinopsida > Cupressales > Cupressaceae > Cupressus > Cupressus sempervirens. The sequence continues at coordinate 594,565,649 of CM053783.1, forward strand.
CTCTTTGTAACTTCCCCTCTAGATGCATATCCACTGAATCAGTTGAACATTTACCCTTAGAAAATTTGATTTGAGGTATACCTTTCACCATGTGGTATGTGCAAAGTTGTTGAAGATAGCGGTAGTCAAGATGACCATACCGCTCATGCCATAATTTCATGTTTGAATTTGATTGTGATAACAAGGCCTTTGAAGGAGACTTGGGTACAAAATGAGAGAAAGAGTACAACCTCTTGTGATCATTCACCTTCCCCACTACAACCAAGGAATTATCTTTAAGACTGTGCACTTGAACTGAGTCTGGAAGGAACTCAACTCTATGTCCATCTCCAAAGTGAGTGACTTGGTAGATTGATAGGAGATTTGAACTTAGGTTTGGAAAATAGAGAACCTCTTGAAACTCTCCATTTTCCATTTCCACGTTTCCTTTTCCTTCAACTTCCATTTTGCTATCATTCCCCATGAAGATGTGCGGTACCTTGGACTACTTCATTGAAGAAAAATCCTCCTTTGAAGAACCCATGTGATATGAGGCACCTGATTCAAATATCCATTCCTTTGAAGAGTTTGAATTAGCCATGAGTGCTTGCCCTTTGCCCTTCGAATCTGAAGAAGATCCCTTCTCCTTGTAAGCATTAGGCAATGGAACATTATGTTTCTTCATGATGTTGGTCAACTCATCAATCTTTTTGAGATAGCACTCATGCTCTTCATGACCCGTTTTCTTGCAATAAGCACACTTCTTCTTCTCCTTATTATTGTCCCCTTTCTTGTTGAAATTCGAGGACTTGCCTTGTTGATTAGATTGTGGTGTTGTTTTTTCTGCATCCTCAGATTTTTCTTTCTTCCATTTCTTCTTACCCTTTCCTTTGTTTGAAGACTGTCCAGCTGAATGTCGAGAACCCTCATTGTTGGCCACCAATGCTTTGGATTGAGGTGTTTTGAGAATCCCCATTGATTTCAACTTCTTTTCTTCATCATCCAACAGTTTAACATATTCATCAAATGTGACTTTCTTGTAGGCAAACCCTAACGTAGTCTTTGAGGTGTTAAAAGAAGATACAAATGTGGAATATTTCGATGGTAGCTTGTTATGGATGAGATAGATCAGTGTGTCATCTTTGATAGAACTCCTACAATCAATAAGCTTTGTCCTTAATTCATTCACCTTAATGATGAAGTTCTATATTGAGTCATATGACTTAGGATCTAAGGAAACAAGCTCATCTTCAATCTTGAACACATCCTCTTCAGACACTTTATCATAAAGGCTTTCGAGGGTATCCCGAGCTTCCTTGGATGTAGTACATTTCTTGATTTGATACATGATTTTATCATCTACCCCCAAACATATATCACCTAGGGCTTTCCTATCCATGGCTACCCAATTTGAAATATCACTTGAAAATATATTATCACCTGCTGGTTTAGGAAGAGTACCATCTACATATTGTGAAACTCCATTATGCATTAAGTGATACAACATTTTGATAAACCATTAAGCATAGTTATGAGGAGTTAATTTAGGAAACTTAAAGTTTCCCATAATGCAAAAAATGAAAGAAAATTGCAAAAAAGAGAGAACACAGCACCAAGAACACCCCCCATTTTCACTAAATCAAGAAACCCCCCCAAAATAGATGCTTTGGGCACTTTATCAGTAGTGCGATTACAATAGGCCACTTGCCAATTTTGGCCTTCGTGGACTTCTGATTTTTCTTGTTACAACCTCTTAGTGGAGTACAAAACTGAAACTTTACAATGTGCTACAATACTGAAGCATTACAAAGCAAAGAAAGGCCCTATTGCTGAAAGTGACAATTTTGTCCACACAACACTACAATCTGATGCCAGATCTGGAAAGTAGATGAAAAAATACGCACTTTCAAAAAAATGGAACCTGTTTTTGACTCCAGATGTGCCCGTACGGAGCATTTGAAGTTGCAAAATGCAGGATTATCCAGGTACAATCACCAAAAAATGTAATTTTTGAACAATCCGTACACCAAAACCAGAAAATAGTTGCACCACTAAAAAATTTAGAAAATTTTACCCAATTTCAAAAAATTGCACTTGATTTGGAGTCCGGATGTGTGAGTTATGGCCTCTTGAAGTCGAACTACAAAAACCAAAAATAATCTGGAGAGGGGTTGCATTAGCGAAATATGGGGTTAAATTTGACGGTCATACAGTCGTCGCAGCAGTTCAATATTTCCCTAGAATGACGTCCAAACAACTGCCAAATTTAAGCCAATCAAATAATGATGTCAGCAAAAAATTTAGCCACTGATGATGTGGCAGATGGCGTGGTGTTCCGTACGGTACAAAATTGTACGGATAATGACGTGTGGCAGGGTGTGTCAACGATGACTAGGCTGATCGTATTGAATGATGGTGTAGATAATGTGCGCCATGTGTCTGCTATATATTAGCATAGATAGAGGGGTTTAATTTCGTGTGGCAAGCTCCGCTCATGCCACGTGTCTGCCAGCGCAGGGGCCTGTGCAATGCACAACTCCAAAATATACTGGTCGTTGCCAAAAGATTATACAGTCACGAGCAACTGATCTATCGTCGAAATCTCACAGGAGTTACCGACTTTTAACACTACAAGCCAGAGATCTTATTTCCCGTCGGAATAGACGATGTCAAAATTTCGTGGGTGGTTGGACTGTTTCTATCGTCGGTAAGCACAGTGTGTCACTGGATTATGTGGAGGAATAATCCCACATCAGTGGGGTTTGGGTTAATAGCGTAGTTTAAATACACTGCACTCAATTGTATTGGTAAACGTCGGCCACCAGTGGAAGAGCCACTCGCCATTGGTGAAATGATCTGTCAGAACTATGTTGTTCGATTGCCGGTTGTTCAGGACTGCTCGCCAGATTTGGCATAGGTGAAGTCCATATTTTTGATATGGCTCACGCTTTTTGAAAGCTTGGGAAAATTTAGCAGGTATGCCCCGCGAGTTATATGATGCCCGCAAATGTAATATCCCTGCAATAACAAAATAATTCTGCCAACAAAATATAGGAGCCAAGCCGGGGTGTCACTGCTCGGTTCGGCAAAAAAAATTTCTCTGCCATACAATAATTTCGAATAAAATTTGAAAATTACAGAGATAAAAATAAATGCAGATCTGAAAAAAAGATTAATTAGATCAATTGATTGACCATACCCTAATTGTAAATCGGGGCATCGAGTTCCGATTTGCAAAAAAAAATTGCCTCACGATCAATTTTCACCCAATATAGGCAAATTTATAGTCGATCTTCATCGAATCGACACTCCAAACGCAACAGTGAGGTCAGATTTGGCTCTAGATGCTCCCAAATTTTGTGGATCCTTCAGATTCGTGTCTAGGTACTGAAGCATGAACGGTCTCGAACGGCTACATGATGAGAATCCTCCTCAGCAGCTCTGATACCATGTAAGAATTTGGCTTAGGCCAGAATTCACCCAAGAACTAAAGAACTCAACACAAGCACATAGTAGACCAAAATAGATAGAGTATGATCAAAATGATGATATTCATTCAATAACTTGATTTTAGAGTACACTAGGAGTGCCTGAATATAAAGGCCTTAGGAGAGCTTCTAGAATGCATAGAAGTTAGCATCGTGATATGTCATACAACCAGGCACATCTCAACCAGATATGAATTATCCTCCATTAAGCACATGATTAAGTGTGATGATGTGAGGATAAGCCTACAATGGTGTAGCACACAAATCAATGGTGTAGACAACATGTGCTAAATGAGGAGTGTAGATAATTGTGTTGTCATCATGGCAACTCAGTGAATGATGCACACTCTTGTGTTGTAGACACCATGTGCATAATTAGAGTTGCATAACTCAATGAGAGTTCACAAACTCCTAAGTGTCTCACCTAAAATAATAATAAAATAATGCAAAATAATTAAATAATGCATTAACCTAAGTAAAACTTAAGTAGTGTAATAAGTAAATACTTATTTACACCAACAGAGTCACATCCAAACAAGGGAGAGGAACAGATTAAAGATTGGGATAATTTTCATTAAATCATTCAAAGTAGGAGGTCAAAGATTCCCTGAAGTCCTCTTTATATCACTTCTTCTTTACTTAATAAGAGGTGATTTCATAAGAGATCTCATAAGAACTCATTATTAGACAATTTGAGTTAGTTGTTCCAACCATAGTTCTCAAAGTCATGCCAACTCACCATTTCTAAGCTTCCACATGTCCAAGGTACAGTGTACTTCACCTTTCATTCCAACCATACTATAGAAAGCTCCAACCTTTGTTAGGCCTATCATAACAATGATTGTTTAAGTTCTTCAGTCAAAGAGATAAACACATATAGAGAAATAAATCAATAGTTCATATCATAGTCACTAATATTGTAGACAAATTATAATAAATGAAACCCATAATTATCATGTGTCCATATATTCAATGATGCAGTACAATTTTTTTTGGGTTTTTTAACATATTAAAACTAATAGAGATTTGATTAGAAATCAATTAAGGCATTTACAGAGACAAGTTTCATTGAATACCTCATAAACACAACCGATTTTTTCCAAGAATGATGAAACTCCTTCAAAATTGCTTCAAAGTTTACATCGATATAGTGAATTCAACAATTGAGGAAGGTCCAAACTCTACACACAAAGGGCTTTCACAAATAAATTTTGATAGATAGAAACATGTTGCAAGGGTTTAATGCCAAAAGTCTTTGGCCCATCTAAACCTCCATTTTAATTTTTAACAATAAAAGAAGATATGATTTATACTATTAAATCCTCGTTGTATTTCAATTTTGAACCTGCATTTCATGGTAAAAGAGGTCAAGTGATTGGAAATGGCCAAATACTTGGAGTTTTTTCAAATACTTGAAAACACATAAAATATGACATATGGGAAAAAATACAGGTTTGATTATCTAGCCCGTCGACAGCTCAAACCCTGTGGTCTATAGGATTCACTCACATATTTCAATAGGGAATCAGAATAACATTACCACAAAAAGATGACTATTCCATCATAATTATTGAGTCAATTAGTTTCTCTAATTTAGAATTTAGATAAATGAGAGAAGTAACAAAAAATTCTTGGCTCGAATATTCCAAGTAAATTTATTATTAAGATCATAATTTTTGGTTTTAACCATTGCGAAACCTTCAATATTTGTTCTTTATGTGCATATAATAGTAAAATCAAGGATATTTATTTATTCATGATTCTACGAGAATGGCATTGTGGTTGGAAAAGTCCACAATAATTTAAAATTGGTCAGCATTTCAACAGTTGGTAAAATGGTATCTCCTAAAGCAAGAAATTTCCTCAACAAAACATAATAGATAATAAATGCTTCACCACTATTGACTCATAATAGGTGAAATAACATCAAAATTGCACTAATTCAATTAGATTTAATTTCACAAACCCAAATCACACCAAATTTGAAATACAGCTGGAGCTTATGATCCAAGTCATGAGAACAAACAAAACAGGCTTTAATTTGAACATACTCTTAATATTATAATGAATAGATAAAATCAGCAATGGTAGAAACCAAGGAGAGCCTCACAAATGTGGTCAAAGGTCTACCATAAAAGTCCATTCCATGCACCAAGGCAGTGTTAAAGTAATTATTTTTTTGCACTTATTAATTAAATCACTTTGATTGAATCAATTAAGTTGCCTATTACTCTAGTTTTCTTAAGCTATCTTGTAGGTGCATATAATTAATATTTTATTAATTATATTGTGCAACTTAGCTTTTTTAGGCTTTAGGTTACCCTTTTCGAATTTTGATCTCCTTTTATAAGGATTGATCTCTTTGTATTTTTCATTATGAAGATCCATTGAATAATATTTTCTCTGTCTAAGTTTTTCAGATCAAACCCTTACCTCTTCTTGTCTTTTTCTTCTCCATGACAAGTTTTCTACATGCCGGTTTTCTTGGGATGTGTGGATTTTTTGTGTACTTTGGCTCAAATCCTACATGGTATCAGAGCCAGATATGATGTAGCTTGTTCGGTGTTTCAAGAAAAAGGGAGAACAAGGGTTTGGCGGATCAGATCTAGTTTTTTTTGGGCTTTTTTCTGAGAAAACTGGGGGGTCACTAATTTTTGGAGTATTTTGAGGCTAAATAGACCTCACGAATGGATTCAGAAGGCATCAAAACCTCCATTTTGATATAAAATTTGTCCAATTTGGACAACGTTGGTCCAGGAGGCCAAAAAAAATTGCTCGCTGGGCCGTACGACCCCCTGCACGTGTTACAAGGTAAAAATTTAAAAAAATCATAATTTTTTTTGCAAAAAAGCAATTTTTTTACTGCTACGATTTAGAAAATTGCCAGTAGTCACCAAAACCGCTAGCAGTCGGCCGTAACTGTCGGCGCTAACCGCTAGCGGTCCACTGACCGCTGCGGCTTCACCGTGGCCGCCTACGAGCGGTGCCGCGGTGGCTCCGCAGCAACTCCACCATGGTGGACCTCATGTGACCGCCACAACTCTGCCTCTGCGTCGCTAATCGCGGTGGCGCAATTTTTTTATGATTTTTTTTTTAAAATTATTTTTTTATTAAAAAAATAATTTTTCACGCATTCCGGAGGCCCTGTAGTTTTTTTTCGTAACTTGAGCATACAGACGTATTTTTTTGATCCAAAAAATGCATTGGAAAGCTGGTTTCGAGATAGAGATGATGGTATAGGTGTTTTTGGGTTTTGATGCAGTTTGGTTGCCTGTTTTGGCAGTCAAAGCTAGATGTTCTATTTTGCACTTCGGGAGGCGTATCTTGAGCATCCGATCTCTGTTTTTGGACTTCTTTATATCGATGGAAAGCTCTTTCTATGCTCTTTCCAATGATGATGGTTGTTGTTCCAATTTTTTTCAAGGCACATCCTATTCAGTCTTTTGCATTTTAGCATTCTGGTGGATATCTTGATTATTTCAGGTCCGGGGATCGATTGTGTTGCTTCATATGCTTTGTTTTGGGCCGGGGATCGATTGTGTTGCTTCATATGCTTTGTTTTGGGCTCTACCTTCTGTTGTTTCAGCCTTATGTTTTTTTTTTAAATCATTTTTGATATTCATTGTAAGCATCTTTATGCAACACACTGAGATAAAGTGCCACTCTTGCGTTTCGGGATCCTTTTCATCATTGTGATTCATTGTACTAACACTATTTTATAAAGTGTCAAGGGGGGGATAGTTGTTTGCCGCTTATAGGCCCTCTTTCTCTTTTGCCTCATGTTGCATCGATGACACGTGCCTTTATAGGTGTCTGTACCTCATTCTTGATGTGTCTGGTTCCTATGTTGTAGGAGATTTTTTGGCCCACCTTTTCAGCTGCCTGTCACCTCACCTACCTTAAGGGGGGGTTATATTGTTGTTCTATGCTTCTTTGGTTGATGGTTCATTGGTGTGAGCTATGTATTTAGTACCTAATTCTACATACTAGGCAATTGCAGTGGCTGGCTACCTATGCATTTCGGTGAGATGGATCATCTACCATATAGACATGCTCGGTTCATGCCTTCTATTTCCATGGAGGTTCTACAAATCAGCATTTTGACAGAGTTTTGCAGTTCTTCATGCTTCAATGATTCTCTTCTGATCTCTTTGTTCCTTCTTCTAAAACATTCTTTGCTATCTCTTTTTGGAGTAGGGTTTTTCCCATGTGATTTCCTCTATTTCTCCTCTTTTTAGAGATTTTGTTGTGATTGGGTACCTGATCAGGCCTTGTTGCCAGGACCCATCACTTTGCTTTCATAGCTGTGCTAGGTTAGCTTACCTCCTAAGCTTCACTTAAGGGGGGTGTTAGAGTAATTATTTGTTTGCACTTATTAATTAAATCACTTTGATTTAATTAATTAAGTTGCCTATTACTCTAGTTTGCTTAAGCTATCTTGTAGGTGCATATAATTAATATTTTATTAATTATATTTGATCTCCTTTTATAAGGATTAATCTCTTTGTATTTTTCATTATGAAGATCCGTTGAATAATATTTTCTTTGTCTGAGTTTTTCAAATCAAACCCTTGCTTCTTCTTGTCTTTTTTTTCTCCATGACAGGTTTTCTGCATGCAAGTTTTCTTGGGCTTTATGGATTTGTTGTGTGCTTTTGCTCAAATCCTATAGGCAACTCCCTGAAACTACATATGTCAGTTAACCTAACACCACTATCCACCAAGACAAATCTTGAGTGATTGTTGGCCCAACTAAACCCCATCCTAATTTTAAGAAAAACAACCAACTTAGAAAAATGTTGAAGACTAGGACTAATGTAGAATTCTAGAGGCCATTGTCATGACCTTGCTCATTTTGTTGAGAAATCTATGTCTATAATCTTGTCGATAATATCGTCCTGATTAGCAAGAAAATCACAAATAATTTAGATATAAATTTATTAGAAAATGTTCATACTTTTGCCTTTAATCAAATGAGAAGAGTGAGAAATCCATCAAACCATTCGAAATAAAATTTATTGAAATATATCTTTGTAATCTTAACATGAAGCAGATAAAGCTAAAAAGTAAAGAATCCATAGAGCCAGAAGAACGATATAGCCACAGTCTTGAAAAATATATTTCGATAATCATAGTATTATCAACCGCCCATGAAATCTAAGAGATTTTATTCAAAGCACTATGGAAAATCTCCTCTCTTTCAACTTACAAAACCTTCCATGACTTCTACAGAAATCTAAAAAATATAGATGCAACAAATTTGAAAAATGAATTGACTCCATTGATTTTGGGCTAAAACACTAAATAGAGAATATCAGGGCAATAAAAGTGAGAAATATGAATGGAATCCATGCAGCACATTGGATTTATGATAATGGGTTGATTAAATTGTATTACAAACACCTTGATCAACATGCAAGTAATACGAAAATCTTAAGAGCTAAGTGTGATATGCATGTTGCAGTCTTCCAAATTCATACTATGAGATTTGTGTTATCTGCATCAGACTTTGTTGGGAACCACACAGGCTTTTGCAAGCCACCAAATCCTTTTAAAAAATTCTAGATTTTTACACCACCTCTAGCTTAGGGAAAGTCAAAACCTCCTGCAAACTTATGTAGCTATTAATTCAAACCAATTATCAGCCGCCACACATTTCATTGCTTAACAATCAAGCACATTATTATTTCTTAGATACAAGTATAAAATAAATTCTCAAAAACTTGAATGTTGATTGGTCATTGTAAAGAAGTTTAATCACCATTTAATAAAGGCCCTCAGCAATAGTTCTTGCCATGCAATGGCAAGAACTAATAAGGAATTGTTTGACAATGACTTTAAGCAACATCTATGTTCTTTAAGACAAGGGAAGATCAATTTAACACAACTTGAGTGGTTACAATACTAAAACATTTTCTATGCATCATTACCACGTATCCCTTATCATTTGTACTACTAAATTTGTGAATGTTATGTGTTAGGTTACAATGTAATCTATTTGATTTTATGTATTTCATATGTTTGTATCTTATGACCTCACGTGCTTTGACTCACATGTTGGAACCATGGTGTTTTCAATTGTGAAAATGAATAACAATTATAAATGCAAGGATGAGTTGGCTATATGTAATAAGAATTTGGAATGTTTACCTTTAACTTTAATTTAACTTTATTGTCACATGTTAAGGGCCCATTTGGTTGCTGGAATAGAACTAGAATAGGAAGAGAAAATTAGAATATGTTTTATATTTGTTGTTTGGTATGCTCAATCAAAATTGGGAATAGGAAGACATATTCCAATTTTGCCCCTAAAATGAGCATATGTCTGTTCCAAAAAATAGTTGGAATTGGAATAGGCCATTCCTATTCCCAATCTTTTTTTTTTTTTTTTTTTTTGAATTAATGAATTTTTATTGAATTTTTTTTAAAACTTTTTTTTTGAACTTTTTTTTATTATATCTATTTGTTTAAAAAAATGAAATAAATAAAGAAAAATGAAAAAAAACCTTTTTACCATTGTTGAAAAAATTAACCTAAATTAATTAATTAAAAATTAAAAAATTAAGGAAAATATTTTTTAAAATAGAAAACTTAACCTTATTCCTATTCCATTTTTGTACAACCAAACAACAAAATAACATATTCTCAATCGAATTCCAAGTGAACCAAACAGGATTGGAATTGCCCTTTTCTATTCTCATTCTATTTTTCTATTCTAATTTTCAATTCATATGCCAGCAACCAAATGGACCCTAAACTCTTGGGTTTCAGGAATACAAGTGGAATAGGCATAGGTATGTTCTTAAAATTTTGAATTCTCTATTTGGATGCACCAAATTGAAATTGGAATAGGAACAAAATTGGAATAAACTCTTGGGTCTCGGGAATACAAGTGGTATAGGCATATGTATATTCTTAAAATTTTGAATTCTCTATTTGGATGCACCAAATCAAAATTGGAATAGGAATAAAATTGGAATACGTATTCCAATTTTATTCCTATTCCAATTTGGATTTGGTGCATCAAAACAAAGAATTCAAAATTTGAAGAATATACATATGCCTATTCCACTTGTATTCCAATTTATTTCCTATTTCAATTCCAATTTGGTGCATTCAAATAGAGAATCCGTATTCTAATTTTATTCTTATTCCAATTCTGATTTGGTGCATCCAAATAAAGAATTCAAAATTTTAAGAATATACATATGCCTATTCCACTTTTATTCCAATTTTATTCCTATTCCAATTTCGATTTCGTGCATCCAAATAGAGAATTCAAAATTTTAAGAATATACATATGCCTATTCCACCTGTATTCCAATTTTGGCCCAAAAAAATGAGCATTTTCTGGTCCGCCTAAATAAGTGGAATTGGAATACATATTTCTATTCCAATTTTTTAATAAAGAAAACATAATTTTTTGAGTCTGTGAATTCCGCATCAAATTCCATGTGAATCAAACAAGAATAGGAATACATAATCTCATTTTCTATTCGAGAATGAGTATTCCAGAATAGGTATTCCTATTTCCATTTTATATTCCTGCAACCAAACGGGCCTAGATGTACATCAGACAGGGACACAATTGTGTAAGACTAAATTTCTAGTTTAAAATGATTCTTCTTGTTGCCACTTGCAATTATGCTCATTCCCAGCCAGCTATTAACTTACCCACTTAATTTACCAGACTTCACAATTAGTGCAACTACCACAACTTTTGGGGTTTTCAAGTTTAAAAGATGCGATGGGGATATAAGGGTATCTGCAGCCAAGCAGTTTTATCGACACACCTGAAGCATTGATTAATATTGGCTTTCAATGGGCCCAGCCACTATTAACCAATAGCATGAGATCAATGCATAACAATGGTCCCAAGCTATTGAGTAAGAGTAGCTGGGCCCACTAGAAATCACTATTATTCAACGCTTCCTTTATATGTGACAATATGGTACTCAAAACTTCCACAGATAGCATTGCAATGGAATATATTTTCTTCGCAGTAGAGCGGTCATCAACAACAATGCTTATATGGTTAAGCCATTTACTAACCTATTTAACGTAATCAGCTTACTCCGTATTGGACTTGATAAGTTGGGAACATTTTTTATTCAAACAATTAAATAAACAACATTCTCTAATGATTTTTACTGAGAATGAACACTGAGAGTGCATTAAAACTATCGTTACACACCTTGAATCAGAGTCTACACTGAAGCTTCAGTGGTGTCATAGGACTCAAGGCTATTAAGTCCATTCAGAGCACAAAGGCAATTTAAGAAGATTCATTCAAATTGAAGGCAGACTGCTATTATGTATTTACTATATTTTAGTATGATGAAACATATAGGGAGAAGAAACTGGCAACACATGAAAGCTCAAGTTTTAATATAGAAATCCACCATCGTCTATGAAGATTTTTATCACATTCAACTATAACTCTGAAATGAAAGTATGAGAATAATGAACAATACAAGAAGAAAGGAGAACTTGGCGTATGCAGATCGATGGGTGCCAATTCCTTGATTGGAGTTTGTTTCCCCTTTCTCCTTGCAGTTAAATGGGCCTTGTAACTGACTCATTTTCCTTTAACAGATTTATTTTTCACTTGAATCTATCGAGCTATGTAGTGTATTGTCTACTATATATTCGATTTGATTTTACATATGTCTTTCCTTTGTTTTCCATCTTCTCATTGTTCGAGTAGTGTCATTGGGGGCACTCATGCAGATTGATCCTAGTCTTCACCTTGGTTTCAAAGGAGGTTCTTCATTCAGTACTTTGGTGATTATGATTTGACAAATGTCCACAATATTTATTATGTCACAAAAGAATTTTCTTTCTATATATTTTGAGGGAGGGGTTTAGTTCTATTTAGTTTTCCCTCTTTCCTCCTTTCTTCAATAGCTTTTATTCTCCTTAGTTAGAGTGGGGGTGTTAATGTTTATTAATTCTAAAATTTTGTTCTGACCTATTAGTTACGAATGATTTAGCTAGACTCCAACTAATATTTTGGACGATGCATGATTTTCCATTGCTCCTCCAGTTTGAGTGATCACCACCATCTTCTTTTAATTGTTAATTCCACCATATAAAATGCATGTTATTGACCTTAATTTGTTCTTAGACGGTAGTTTCAAAATTTTATAAGAAAAGCATGATTATACTTCTTGTAATAAGCAATTATTTCATTATGAGACATGAGGAGTTTTTAACACTTTGTTTTCGCTATTTTAATTATTCAATAATGTTTTTTTCTTTTTAGCTATATCTATGCAACCATTGCTACAAAATTTAAATGGTTATTTTTAAATGGCGATAAAAGTTCATATCACATAAGTAAAAATGCATTAAGAACTGTTAGAATAAGAAAATCATAAAGTATCGAGCATCAGTGGTACATTCTATATTGACCGAGCTTTATAGTATAGATAGAGTGTTCAAGGAAGGTAATACATTGGCCAAATGAATTAGTTACGGCCGAGTGAGTTTACCGAGCTAAAGTGGAGACCGAGCTAAAGTGGAGACCGAGCTAGCTGTCATACAACAACCAAGTATGAAGACATTAATTGCAAACCTAAAATGAAAGTTTGAAGGTATTTATCAAATTTGGACATTCATTTTCATTCACCAAGCAATCAAAGAGCTTATGAGAAGATTTCAAGGTGATCAAAGGGATTTTAGCAACCAAAGAAAAAGAATCACAGTAGTTTATTAGCGAATTTGTGAAACAAAGTAGGTATTATTCTCAGTGTCGAGTCAAATATTCAGTGAAGATATTTGCAAAAGATTTTTTATTTCAAACCCTAGTTCAAAATGGCATTTGGAAGTGAAATGATGGACAACATTACACAAATCAAAAGAAACGACCAAAATTGTCCACCAAACTTTAGAAATTCAGTGAACCTCAAAAAGATTGTTAATGATATTGGAGCTTTATTCTCAATTTCGCCTAGATTCTTGACTATTCAAGATTTAAGATCGTTTTATTTATCCAAGGCTGGTGAAATTAGATATTTTGAAATTAGAACAGTTTATGATAAGCTATGTGTTGATAGAATCCTGAAGGATGACTACAAGATCATTGCTGAAAAAGGGCTTACCCATGCCCTAGGATTTCTGAAGGTTTTCAAAGTTGAATGGATAAAGATTGTTCTCAGCCACATTTATGATATGAAAATATGGTTAGAAGGTGGGCCAATCAAGATTAACATGTCTACCATTCGCAAGGTAATTGGGTACCCTACCTTGGATCGACCAAAGAGTATTAGAAGCAGAAGGAAGAATGAAATTTAAAATCTAACCAAGGCAAAGTGGAATGGTTGTGGTATGCCAATTGATGGAATTGAGGACCCATTAATTGAATTTTTTGTTCATGAGATAGTACACAAATTTTTATCAATCTAGCATATTAAACATTGTATCCTATGTAGCAATGGATTTGGGTTACAAAATTATGAAGAAGGATGATTCATATGATCTTGCCGAGCTACAACATCACCAACTCACTAAGAACTTAGAGGTAGTGAGGAAAGCGAAGAACACCTCTTGTAAGTTTGTATCCTTATTAGTTTGTATATTTTTCTATGTACAATACTCTTTTCCTACTATTAGAATAGTTGCATGGGATCAAAATCGAACAACTATGGAGAAGATTAGTGATTTAATCAATAGATTGAGATAAAACTTTGAAGCAATAATGAACAACTACTTTGAAGAATTGAAGGTAAAGGTGAGGAACATAACGAGAATTCCTAAATTAGTTGTGGATAAATACTATGATGAAGTATGTTTCATTGCAAATACAAATTTCACATATGCACAAAAAAAATTGTTGAGGGTAGCATGGCTAAGGCCAACGCCCTATGAAGTAAATGTAGATGAGGTAACTGCAGTGGTTACTATACTTTTGGAAAAAGTTATAGATGCTAGTGCCGAGAAATTCAGCACATATGAAACTGTAATTGTTGAGTTGGCTACTGAATTCAGTACACCTAAAGTAAGGAAGAAAATAAAGAGAAATATTGTTGATGTTGGAGATGACGAAAAAGGAGATAGAGGTCAAAGAAGGAAAAGGAAAAGAACTTGCTTTTGTGAAGCCAAAGACCACCAAACAGAAAAAAGTTTTTGCAATTGAGCCTAAGTTAAAGGTTGAATTGAAAAAGGATATGCAAGGAATGGTGACACCTCAAAAGCCAAAGGGCAAGGTGATCATCACCAGGAACATGACATCTCAGCACCTTGCCAAGAAATTAATAGGAAATCCATCTAAGAAGAGGAAACTGGTTGAAATACAAAAGAAACCAACACTAGCAAAGTCGAGGGGAAAATTGATCGTAGCATAAGAAGAGGAGGAAGATGATGAAAAGATTGAGTCTAATGAATCAAACAAACTTCAAATAGTTAAGAGACTCCCTCTACTGACTGTGGATTAGGTATGTGCAAAACTGATAAAATCTGAAAGTATTATGGGATTGAAAGACATTCAGTATGATACTTTGAATATTGATGATTAGGTTAAACTTGAAGGTTCCATGATTGATATGATGATCAAATTTAGACGCACACCCCTAGAATTGGGTATTGGATTTCAAGTGGGATTGCACAAAAGAGTGGATGCAAAGTGGAAATGGGAATTGTCCATTGAGAAACAAATAAAAGAGACAACAATAGCACAAGCTATGCCAGATTTGGGAATGACTCATATGTTTGTAGCCCTTAAAGATTTTGTCAACAAGTTTATGCCGAGAGACAACACATTTTAGGTTTTGAAAAGTAAAACTTATGAAGTTGAGCAAGATAGTATTCGGATATGGAAAGAAGCATTTGGATTTCTTACTACATCTGTGGAAGTGAGGGAAGGCTGAGATGCAATAGAATTTGAAGATGAATACAAACAAGAAGTGGCCAAGTTGACCGAGGAGATTCAACAACTAGTCAATTAGTGTGAATAGAAATAGATTCTCACAATATAAGATGATATTGACATATACTAACTAAAGAGGAAATTCAAGGCTTAATGAAATATTCAAGAAAACTTTATACTAACCCAACTTTGTTACAGATAATAAAATATCCAAAGCTTGAAAATAAGAAGACTGATGATGTAAATGTGACATCAGTTATAGAGGATACAAGTGTTGAGCAACTTGGTAAGGCTTTAATTGTATATAAACTATTAAATTGTATGCCTATTTTCCAAAAGGAGGAAAATTTTGAAAAAGAATCATACACTAAGTTAGTAGAAGATTAAGTACAATAGAAAGAGGGAGAGGCTACTCAAGCTCTTATTTAATTTTCGAGTGAAAATGCTACATAACTACAACTATGACACCTATGCAACAAGTGATTTCTACATAAGTGCAGTAGCCAAAATCAAGATCGAGTATAAAGGGGAAAAAATTGTAATTATCACTACCAAGTGATACACATTCACCATCTCAGGATGTGACTCATTTAGGTCAGGAAGATGATGAGTCAATGAGCATAGATGAGGTAATTACTGTAGCTATGTATGATTTGAACAATCTTACACTTGAGAAAAATGCAAGAGCTACAATCCTTCTTGAGTCATAAGTTAAAACAAGAACAATTGAGAAGAGAGTAGAAGAGAAGGAAGGTAATATATAATGTCAAAGATATTTTTATAGATGCATTTGGAATCAAAGATTTGAATAACCAACAAACAATTTTGGATCAGCTAGTATACTTAGTTGATAAGATTCAGATGGAAGACACAGAGACTAATGACAGATTATTATAGTGGTTTGAAACAAGAATGGAGCATAAAGTGTTACAGAAAATCTCATAGGAACTTGTACATAGACAAGATGAGCTTTCTACATCAGTAACATAACTAGAAATAATTTTACAAACCATTAATTCCTTATATTTGAAATTATGTGATATTGATTTTTTTACAACAGATACTACATGCTCATTAGAGCTATTGCATGTAGACATAAGAGAAAATATCATTATATTGGGAAAGAACACAAGTTCAAGCTCATCTTCATATATTGACTTGACATTCAGTCAAAAAAGGTTAGTTGAGCTTGCAGCTAAAGATACAAAGATCTAGAATAAGTCGACAATGGATCAACTACAGTTATTGCCACATATAGAGATTATTCAAAAGGTGGTCTCTATTTCCAAAGAAATTTTGAAGAAAGAGAGACAATTTCATATATAGCAAGATGCATTGATCTCATTGCTGAGCTAGAGATTCAGTTTCAAATTTTGGAACAAGTTCAAGAACAATGGAATAAAGGCTATGCTAATATTGTGGGAAGTCATCAACAATTCTTTAATAAGTATCAATTAGCCCCTGTAGCCCCAAGTTGCAGCAATGACAAAAACAAGGGGAATATGAAATAAAAGGGGATATGAAAGTATAAGAGGGGATATGAAAGAATAAGACAAGGTGAAGCCAAATAAAACAAGGAGAAGCAATGTGCAGATCAATGATAATATATCAGATCTTATAGGATCAAACTATGGTCTCAGGGGGAGTACTCATTTTTGAAACAAATGATTATTCATGACAAATTATTTTTGCCACTAATGTCGATCGAGCCTATGTTGTTGATTAGTGTACAAACACTTAGTCATTTACTAGGAAAGATTATAAGGTCATCACTATGACTGAATTATCTAGTAAAGGTCAAGCAAACAATACTTATACTGAGCAGGATAGTGATTGCTAAGTATTTAGTAGCAATCGAGCAGATGTACTAGCTAAGCAATATAGTTGGTGTCGAGTAATATATTTGAGACCAAGCATGTTCAAAGTTATCAAGTGTTGAGTAAACAAGAATATAAAAGCTAAGTCACAACATGAAGAAGTATACATGACCAAGCATCAGAGCATTCAAGTGCCGAGTAGTTCAGTTTTGACATATAATTTTGTAATGGCACAAACACATACGTAAACTATTTTGGCTGACTTTTACATAACATTTAGTATTTGTAGAGCTAGCTAAGTAGATGATCATGTGTCATTTCAGAAGGTAATGATCCCAAAGAATGCAATTCAACCAATCAAAAAATGGCATAGAAATGACTAAAGATGATGAAGTATAAGTCGTCGATCAAGATCTAGAACCTTCATAGAACATATCTTTAAGGAGGACTCTAACCCTAGAATCATATATAGAAAGAGAAGGAGAAGTATCCTTATATGCAAGTGTGTGTGGAGATTTGTATGAGTGTATGTATATATGAAGGAGTAAAGATGAAGTTTGAAAGAAGATCATAGAGAGAGAAATAAGAGCAGTGAAGGACTGAAAAAAATTATCAGATTAGGAGATCATATCAAAGATACAATAAAGACAAGCTCCAAGATTAGCTTGAAGAGAAAACTGAGTGGTAGGTATTGAATTAGTTATTGTTAATTAAGAGAGGGTAAATCTCTTAAAAGAGTGGTCTTAACAGACCTATGTAAACCTCCTAACATAGTCCTTAATTTATTGTGAGTGTAAAATCTCTTAACAAGGTGAGACCTAATAGTCTCTTAAGATTTTAACAGGGCAGAACCCTTACAGGGTAGATCATATCTTATGATCAAACATTGTAACCTTGATAGGTTAACTTTATTGTTGTAGTAGTGAAGATTTGTGGGTTTCATCCCCACCCCAAATTTACCTTTATCTTGAAGTGTTTCTAGGTAACCAAATCATTGTGTTATGTGTTGAAATATTTCATGGATGTGGTATATTTCATTTATGTTTCAATATTGCAATTTTATTGGTAGATATATTATATGAGATCAATTAGGTATGGATTTATGAAATTGGTTTTGAAGTAAAAAGTTTAAGATCCTAATTCACCTCCCTCTCTCAATATCTTCTTTTACATATACTCATTCCAAAAATTGGTATCAGTGCTTAGTTCTCTTATCATGAAGCCTAATAGCTTGAGAGGATCAGATCATGGAGATGGAAGTCTATAAGATGGGAAAAAATCATTGAGAATCAGATGATTGAAATCTAGATCATATTGCAACAATTAGAAGCAACAAAAGAGGAGTTAAGGAAAACCCTAAAAAGAAGAATAGAGGGAGTTATTCAACTAAATGACACTCAATACAAATAAGTTGAAATAGAAAGACTGCTTGATAGTGGAAAGATTGGTAACAATGATGAAGCATTGACAAAATTGCTAGAGAAGAATAGTGCCCTAGTAAAAGAAGCAAAAGATCTCAAGACAGAACAAGAAATTGAATTAGTTACACTATGTGAAGAAATCAATCAAAAGAAGAAAACAATGGAAGAAAAGCTCATGTATGAAGAAGACAAAAGATAGATGGCTAGCAGACTTGAAGAGAGATCATTTGAAGTACAAAATCTTACCAATTATCAGTTGAATATGATAAATCAACTAGTAATTGCAAATCAAGAAGCAAACATAAAGGATTTGGAGATCACAAATCTAAGACTAGAGAACGAGCAATTGAAAATTGAGTTAAGACGTGAAAAGGAACTCATGGAGATAATGAATAAACCAAATGAAGCAATCAAACACTCTGAAGAAATGTTGAGGTCACCTAGAACGAAAGACACCTCTAGACTTGTATACAACAAGCACTCTTCATTTACTAAAGAAGGAGAATCATCCAAAAGTGGAGAACAAAGGAATACAAAATCCAAAGATAAACCTACATGTCATCACTATGGGAAAATTGGTCACACAAACAACATTTTCAAAAGCAAAAATGGTATGCAAACTCCTAAACCTAAACCAAGTGGTAATTGTTTTAATTGGAAGAAAGTATAACATCAAGCACATGAATGTAGATCAAAAAATAATGACTCAAACACAAAGGGATCTAAATTCCAAGGTCATTGCTACAATTTTCAAAAGTATGGACATAGAGCTCATGATTGCAGATTTAAGAAAAAGTCAAACTGGTTACCAGAAAAACAAACTCATACATCAAGGAAAGGTAATTCCTACAATTGGGATTAAAATACATGGTATAATTGTCACTATGATTCAATGATCTATTTACTGATGTTTATCACCTTCCAATTGATACACTTATTCCATATGTACACCTAATTATCATTGTGATCAGCAATAAACTTTTCAAGGATTAGAGTGTCCACATCTACCTTTGACATGCCTTGTAATTTATTAGTTACTCCTTGCTAGGAGGCTTTTTGTTCCTTGTTGATTTCAAACTCTTTAGGCATCTCTTGTACGTGCCCAATGATTTTGTCACATATGTATTTTGCTCCATTTATGAATTTCAAAGCATCTTGTATCATCTTATTTATCCATGCTTCCACCATTACGTTGTGAGATTTTTGTTTGTTAACATTTTCCAGTACAGTATGATCAAGAATACCTTTAGGACCTTCTAGAGTTGGGTAAGTGCACCAAGTTGTGATGCCAAAAGGGGGGTATAAGTGGACACCTTTTTTCTAAAATTATAATTTATAAACTTTAACAAGAGTTTGAAGATAGTTATGCTCAAAATTTTAAGATATGGACAAAAACAAAAGTAGTAGTCCTTTGAATCTAGTTTCTAAACTACTATTTTTTTTTTTCAAAATGGTTTAGTTTTAGGCCCTCAAAAAAGGGGGCCACAGAAAGAGGTACTATTTTTTTCAGAAAAAACATAACATAGTGCAAAGTGTGCCCCCCCTAGAATTTAACTTTTATTTTGAAATTCTTTAATCGCTTTAGTCAAAAGTTACCTAACATTGTGTAGTTTATCCAAAAAAATCTGGGTAATTTTATAATGTGTATTTTTTTTTAATTGAAATTTGTAAGTGGACACATCCCAAAAATGTGAAATATATGTGTGCTCCCGTAGAAATTATTAAAAACCTAATCCAAAATAAAAACCTTTTTTTTTTTCAAAGTTTGTAGAATGGAGTCTAGTTTATTAAAAACCAACTTTTTGTAAAATTCGACGAATGATCTAAAATCTACACCCCAATTAGTACATGTTGGTTTTTGAGAGAAACTGGACATACATTCAAAAGAAATTATAGTTGAAAGGCTTGAAATAATATGAATTTAAAATAAATTATATGGTTATATAGCTAACAAAGAGATATATAATACTATGTAACCTGATTTTATCGATTCTCAACCACAAGAAACTTAAAGGAGAGACAAAAGAAAAGACAAGCATTTTTTGTATGCTTGTTGCAAAACATGTCTCAGACTAGTTTAGAGCCTCCAAACCTTTGGGTTGGATCCCCAAGGAAATTCC